>JAODKE010000085.1:1343703-1353946 GCA_026779605.1 Mormyrus hasselquistii
CCCCAAAACTGGCGTTCTTATATGCAAATCTCCCCTTTTTGAGCTCTTTCTGTGCAGAGAGGTTATGGGGAGGACTGTTTAAATATAGATATGGATTTTTCCTGCCACCCATTCGTCACTAGCGTTTGTGTGTGTGTGTCTATGTGTGTGTCTGTGTGTTCATGTATGTGTGTGTGTGTGTGTCTGTGTGTGCGTGGTTTGAACACGGATGGCCTTGCTAAGTAATTACAGTCTAATAGCTCCCCAAGGTGGCATCGGTTAAGCCCCCCCAGCCCAGGTGGGTGTGTGGGCCATGCCAATGGCTCCTCTTTAAGATGGAGGGGGGACGCGTGCATGACAGCCTTCGCACCGCGTTCAGCCTCTTGTTTTCATACCTCTCACCTCCCCCACCCTGGGCAAGAAGCACTGCTGTAACTGCCAGCAAGCGATAAGCCATCAGCGGCTCCCTGAGGCTGCGGCGGGAAGGGAGGGGGGCTTAGATCCCACACGCCGGGCCTGCAGGCCAAACCCAGAGGCCGGGACGTAATGAACAGGGCGGCTCCGCACACAACCTCCCCCCCCCGCCCTGCCTGATTTATCGGTGCTGTAATCTTCTGCGGTCCTGCCTCTGCTTAGGAGTATAATCTCAAGCTTAGAGTCCCCCCCCCCCCTCGTCCGACACCCTGCTGTGTGTGTGTGCGCGAGTATGTGTGTATGTATGTGCGTGCGTGTGTATGTGTGTGTGTGCGCGTCCATCTGCGTGCGCGATCCCCGTTTTATTTTTATCGCATTAGTGCCGAAGTAACGTGCATCTTCTGGAAGAGAAGCCTGGGCCCTAGCCTCTGTTCTGTCCTATTTTTATTTTAATCTTGGTTCTCTAAACGCCGTGGCGTCTGCGCGGCCCCAGTGAGTTCTGGCGGTTCCCTGGGAGAGCGCGGCCGCTGGCGCCGGCCCTTGCACGACTTGGCCTTATCTGGGAGGGGCGGGCAATGTTAACGCGGGTTGCTGGAGCGTGTTGTGACTGCACCGTGATCCCAGCATACCCCCCCGCCAACCGCCCCTCCCTTACGGAGACAGGAGTGTGTGCGATGAGCTCTGTGACACGGCGCCATTTGACATACTAATGGATATGGGGGGGCTGTGTTAGCTACCTGCTGCGGTTCCTGGCAGCCCCCCCCATTGACCCATGGAGACACAGGGCTGCCAAATCTTTCGGGCCGTTCCTCAGAGACATGACCTGGCTCACACACGCACACGCATCCCGTTCTTTTAGCTCTGCTCTGATTCCTCTGCCTGCCGGCTTCTCACCCACCCCCTCCCTGACTCAGTGCAGTGCCCCCCCCCCGCTTGACTGTTTGCTCGCAAGCCTTTCAATTAATCCTCCTCGCGGAGATGGCTGCTGCCCTTGCCGTCCGTCATTCGGGCCGCCCTCCTCCACCCCCCCATGGGTTTGGCTAGAATTGGGACATGACAGTTAGTGCGTCATAAGTATTGGAGCATGACCACAGTGAGCGGGGGGGGGGGCACGTCAGGGTGCACTCGTGCAAAAGCCGTCCGGTCTGACCTGATCTGTCTCGTGGAGATGAATGGAGTTCTTAGCTTGGATAGAGTCTAATCTTGGACCCACGTGAGGTGGGGGGGGGGGTTGTCCAGTCGTAGTCCCCCCCGCACTCCACACCAGCGTCATTGCTGTCCGCTGTGCACCGCTAAACGGTTAACTGTCTGCCGAATTAACGTTGATGCATCGATTCCAGTTGTGTGCGGCGCAGCACTCGAGAACGGGAGATTAAAAGGGGGATGGGGGGGCAGGGGGGGTCGTCTCCTGAGACACCAGCGGCTCGCTGCTCTCTGTGTCTTCCAATAACAGCCGACTCCAGCTTCTCCCCGAGCCGTTAAAGGGTTTTATTGTCCATTAAATGCGACGCTTAATGCCACGGGGTGAAGCCCCACCCTATCTCAACCCCCCCCCCCCGAAAAACACACACACACGAGTGGTGCCTCTCATGCCTACCTCTAAGCTTAATGCTTCCTTTAACCCCCCTATGGAATATTCCACTGGTTTCGTTGTGGGGGGGGGTTGTCAGGATTAAGTATTTCTTTTTTGCACACCATCTTCATTCCTGCATGAAATTATAAATGACTCCCCCCCCCCCCCCCCCAAGAAACTACAAGCTTCGGCTGACTGGTTGAGTTCCTCTTCACCTAAGGGGTAGGACATCAGTCACCGGATGGGGTCAGAGGCTTCCGCTGGTCCCCTTGAATGGATTAATCCCATCTGTCTCCTGTCCCAGTTTGCCGGCTCAGATTGAATTAAGTCGGCCTGAACGCGCCAAACAAAGGCAGCTATGTTCAGGCCTCCTCAGCTGTGTGAGCCAGCCGGGGTGGCAGGCCGAGCTCTGCCTGGCTCCCCTGGCCAATTATACTGAACCTCCCACATGCCCCAGTGGTATGACTATGGTGAATTAAAACTAATTTAATTGGCCAATGAAGGTAGTGGGAGGAGTTTTATCTCCCTGCCTGGGACATTTTGTTGACTCCCCATGGTGGGGGGACAGTCATGTGGCTTTGTTGGACCCTTTCTGATTCCTCTGGTTCTTGCGTGAATTCACACTTTGGACAGAAGCTGCTCCTCCTCACACCGCTTTCGGTGAGTTGAAGGGGAAGGTGGCGCGTCTCTGACTCCATGTCTGCCTGCGAGATGCAACCACGGTTTCGTTTTCTCACAGCAGTGCACTCCCTGCATACGGGACAGGGCCTGCGGCGGAAAAACACTGTCTCTTTCTTCCCGGTAACTTGCAAAAAAATAAATAAAAAGGTTGGGGGGGGGTGGTGGGGGGGGTGGAGGTTGGCAGGCTGATGGCATCCTTACGTGGGGCACAGGCTGCTTTTTACTATCCAGATGTCCAGGGCGGTCAGGCCGCCATGGGCAGGCCTTCTCAGCGCACAGACGGCAGGAATCTCTGAAAGCCTCTGCCAGGGTGGCCTGAAATTTGCATAGAAATGGAAATTTGAAAAGATTGTACGAGTTCAAGTGCTCCCCCCCCCCGGCCCTCCAGGGTCTCCATTCCCTGGGTCTCAGGATATTAAACAGCTCCTTACACGTCACTCTGTTCCTGCCAGCTTTAAAAAAATATAGAGCGAGCCGTTCTCACGCCAGCGGCCGATGCGCTAAACCAATTAAAGCGATTCTGGCCCTTTTCCGCTTTCCCTCGGGACGGATGAGAGCCAGGTGGATGCGGGGTCACCGCAGCACGCAGGCAGCGCTGTGCAAATCTGACCCATCACACAATCTCCTTTTTTTTCCCTTCCCTTTTTCTCCCGGGGAGGGTGACCGCGACGGCCAAGTGCTGGGAGACTCGGGCGGATCAGTTTCGGCCACCGCCATGCTCAGTGCGCTTCTGTTCTGCCTCTGCCCCTCCCCAGGAAGTGGTGCTGTACTGCCTGGAGAACAAGGTGTGTGACGTGAATCACCGTGACAACGCCGGCTACTGCGCCCTGCACGAGGCGTGTGCACGCGGCTGGTTGTCCATCGTGCAGCATCTCATCGAGTACGGCGCTGACATCAACTGCAGCGCTCAGGACGGCACCAGGTACGAGGCCCCCCAGCGGCACTGGCAGCCGCAGCGAGACTCTGCTAATTGTATGTTGTGTAATTATGGGTTAACATCAACAGGAGGCTTCGTGGGAACTCAAGTCCGTTATTGTGCAGCGCGCTAATTAGAGTACACAATGCGTTTAAAAAAATTAGCCTGTTGTCATTGTTGTAATCAGCAAAATGTAATTAATGTGGAAAAATCTGTGAACTGTTACGCCAAAGGTTTTATGGAAACAGCGGCGTGTCTGATGAGTCGTTCGTGCCGTGACTCCACCTCTCGGGGGTCCCGCTCTCAGCTTACGCATCCCTCCCTCCCACAGGCCCCTCCACGACGCCGTGGAGAATGACCATCTGGAGGTGGTACGTCTGCTGCTGTCACACGGGGCCGACCCCACGCTGGCCACCTACTCTGGCCGCGGCCTGTTGAAAATGACGCACGGTGACTTGATGGAGAACTTCCTGCTAGGTGAGGACCCCCCTCTACCCCTCCCGGTTCTACCCCCCCACCCTCCCTACCTGTAGTGGTGGCAGTCAGTTGACAGCCTCTGTGAAATCCGCTGGCCCCCTGTCAGAGTCCCCCCAGGGTAACCGGTTACTTAGCAACAGCTGGCGTATTTATTTAAACAAAAGTTTTTTCCGGTACCGGCCGACGGGTTTCTCCGTACAGCCGCCCCTGCGCCGGGATTTTTCCTCCCGGCCCATTTGCCCGCCTCATTTTTCATTCCGAGCGGTAAAGCGTGGCGTTGCAGCGAAAGCTGATATTAATCTGATGTCGTGGATGGCTGCCCATGAGGACGTCAGCCGCTCGGCACCCGGGGGGGAGGGGGGGCAGGCGCGGTGCTTTGTGGCAGGTCAGGCTGCGCTGGGGAGGCCAGGAGCCGCCTCTCTCTCTCTCTGCTGTCAGTTTTAAGCGTACGTTTCCTAAACCCCCCCCCCCTTGCCGCCGCCAAGTCTCCCCGCAGAATCCATATTCAATCCTTGCGGCAGTATCGTGCTTCAGCACCTCACATATATACAGACGCACTCGCACGTTCCACGTCCCAGTCTAGGCCGGTGTTGCCAGCGGCACCTGTCTCTTGCTCCCTTAACTAGCAGATCGCAGGTAGCAGCAGACAGGCACTAGGACCCTGGGCAGAAGCACAGGGGTGGGTCCCGGCTGCCGGCCCAGCGGCTCCACCCAGCCTGCACTCATGTGAAAGCCGTTAATCCCTGAGAGCCGCGCCAGGCACCCAGCGCTGTCAGCCATGGCCCGCTGCCCAGCGCCGCTCCGCCGGGGCACGCACACACACAGACACACACACACACAGACACACACACACACCTATCCAGGGCCAAGACAGAGCGGCTGTCAAGCCATGCTGGCATGCGAGGCGGCAGCGGGGAGTGAATGTCTGCGTAAAATACCCAAATTCTCCGCACCTTTGCTCTCGAAACGGGCACCCCCCCCCCCCCGTCCTTATAAGGACGGCTCCTTTCCTCAGTGTGCCTTGAGGATTACGCAGCATGAATAAACTGTAATTTCCCCCCATAAAGACCAGGACCCCCCAGCAGCAGGGCAGCCAAGCAGTCAGGCCCTGGGGGGGGGGGCAGACCCCCCTCCCCTGGCGAGGCTGAGCCACAGGCTCCTCTGTTCCTCTTTTAAGACCGTAATGCGTTCAGTGCTGTTTGCGTCAGAGCAGGAAGCAAGATTAACGCCACAGCTATCTCAGAGGGGGCAGGTAAATCGCCGCGGTAACGATAACCATGGGAACGCATCTGGCTTCTGCACATACAAACCAGGCTGGCGGGCTCATTCACCCTGCAGTACAGGTGTGTGTGTGTGTGTGTGTGTGTGTGTGGGGGGGGGGAGCAGTGAGATGGGCTTGATGCGTCTCCCTGCTCACGTGGTGCTCTGTGACCTACATTAGCCGAGCGTGGTGGCAGCAGAGAGACACTCACACAAAAGCACGCACTCACAGACACACACACGCACTCACAGACACACACACACATACCTCCAATTAGGACCATGACGCTGTTCCTGCTCTCATCACTGTTAGCATTTTAGAGCATTTGTTTTCTACACTTTGTCATCTGTCACTTTTGGGAGGAAGCGCCCCCCCCGTCCGTCCGTCCGTTTTTATTTATTATTTATGCTGTCTGAAGGATGTTTCTTTGGGCAGTTTTTGGGACTGTGCCCCCTGCACTTTCACCTCCGTGTGGGGGGGGGGGGTGGGCTTTTACAGTTCAGGTGTCTGACTGGCCACATCCCTTCACAAAGGGTGGGCATAAACCCCATTGGCTCGCCCCTTGGCAGAAAGGGGGGGGGGGGCAGGAGCAGTATTTGGGGGGTGCTGATCCATTCGCTGTGAGGACGTGGCTGACAATGCAGCAAGATAACCCCCCCCCCCGGCTGTCTGTAGTGTGAGAAAGAGGAGTCGGGTGTGTTTTTTTTTTTAACAAGGGGACGAGTGAGTCAGTCTGAGTTGGAGCGTGACGTGTGTCCGGCTGCGCTCTAACGAGCCGCCCGCCCGCAAGCTCCCGTCCGCCACCCCGGCCAAGCCGCCGCAGTCGTCCTCTCCTGACTTCGCTGCGGTAAATAAGCAGCACGGCGCTCCGTCAGCCCACTCAGATTTACATGTCCTCCCCCAGTTTGTTCGCTCTAATCAAGTGCAGCTTGGCCTCAGTGCTCCTGCGTGTTGGTGACGGGTAAGGGGCCACTGAGGGTACTGCTCCTCCTGCCACTGTCACCTCCGCTCTACCCCTCCACTGGCTTATTTTTTCCAGGGGGGCTGTTTCCACCATGTCCCTCTCTGTAAGCGTGATGGTGTCTCGGTCCCGTCTCTGCGACAAAACACCATCATCTCCTTCCTGTCTCCGCAGATTACTTTGCCGACCTGCAGGGGCACGACCATGACGACCCGGAGCTCCGATGGGACTTCTACGGCAGCTCGGTGTGCGGTAAGTCTCGTCGAGGGCTTGTGGGAGGGAGGGGGTGACTCAGATCTAGCCCCTGCCTCCCCCCCCTCCCCCGCAGGCAGCTCCCCACGTGGAAAAGACAACTGTCGATCCCAGGGACGTCGGCAGACTTCTCCGAGTCTTCTTGCCTAGTCATTAAAAACACCAACAAACTCTATCAGATCATCCCGAATGAAAAATACCCCACCCGCACTAGGTAAGACCCCCCTCCCACCCAGGACTGATGGCTAACCAATCAGGGAGGTGAATCGAGCTCTTGGGCTCTGCGCATTTTTCCAAATTCCTGGAATGTCACCACTGCGAAACCATCTCCCTGCCAGACGGCAGCTATTTTTGGGCTCGCTATTTAGGAACGCTTCCTGGGGAGTGGGAGGGAAGGACGAGCTGACGTGTAAAAGCAGCCCTGAGAGCGCTGGCTCGATCCTGATCCTCTGTCCTGGGGGGGGATTTGATACGCCTCCCCAATACCCCGAGGCCCTTTTTCCTGAGAAGCCCCCCCTCCCCGCCGCCAAACGCCTCGCTCCCTCGCCCTCCCACCGCCCCCGTAAGCCCCCCTGTCCTCCAGAGTGAAGCGCCGCCGCAAATTGAAATGAGATTTGGAATAAGTGGGTATTTGGTGGGGGAGGGGGGGGGGGCGGTGAGGGAACGGTTTCTGCAGAAAATAAAGCATTTCCCAGCTCCGCGGAGCACAGGCCGGCGGGTCTGCCTGTGCAGCGTGTGAATTATTCAGGAGGCACCGGAGCAGGAGGGAGGTGTGGTCAGCTGTCAGGGGAAACACCTGCTGGGGCAAGTTCAGTCAGAGCACATGGCCTCGGGGGACGGCTATGGGAGCGGGACCAGCCCAGAGTCTCACAGCACACACAAACTGTCCCGGGGGTGACTCTGCCTTTGCACAACTGCAGCCTCTGCCATTCGCCAGTCCTCAGCTGTGCCCTCACCTCTGTTCTTTGTTGTTTTCCTTTCGACCCCAGAACCTGCCAAGGACCCGGCTACCTTTGACATCTTGGCCGACCCCCCCGGTCCTGGGGATGACGAGGAAGACCTGCAGCAGCGAGGTGTCTTCGAGTTCGAGTTCTCGGACCGACCTCTGCTGCCCTGCTACAACATCCAGGTGTCCCTGTCTCAGGGGTGAGTACCCCCCCGCCGCCCCTGCCCCTTATAGATACCCTGCTGGCGCTACGAGCTATAAGGACACACCTACCGTGCCCATTTCTGAGATTCCTGTGATAGCCCAGGGCTCCCCCCGTTCTACTCCAGCTTTTTCCGTCGAGCGAAGACAAAGCAGGATGCCGCTGTTAATCTCCGGCAATCGGGGGACAATCAGCTGGTCCGGCCTCTTATTAAACTGCTGCTTGTGAGATTGGTAATTAGCGGTCACCCAGACGCTAGGCCTGCACGGCTAACTCCCCTCGTTTAGGGCTTTTAATTAAATGACCGAGGATCATTATTACTGAAGTATTGATAAAGTAATAAGTCTCACCTGGGTATGGAGGGAACGGGGGGCAGTGATGGGGGGGGGGTTGCCAGCTGGCTGCTGTGGGCTGTCACAGGCTGTCTGGAAAGAGATAATTTGCCTGGGGGGGTTGCTGTCTCAGCGCGAAACGTCGTCGTTGCGAAACGTTGCCGGTGGGCCGTGCTTCCGCGATGCCGGCTGAGAAAGAACCGGAGCTTCTGTCGGGAACCAAACAAAGGCAGAAATGTCTAATTGCCTCCCCCACGTCACACGTTTCCGCGCTCAGTCTCTCTTTCGCTCTCGTTTGTTCTCTCGCTCCCCCCACTCTAATCTTCCAGGCTCTCTCTCCCCCCTCCCCCGCTCTCTAACGCCCACTCCATCCTGATGCAGTATTAATGACTCTCCCGTGTCGTGCGGCTGACCCCCCTTCCCACCCCCGCCACATCTCCGCTCGGGCAGCGAGCGAAATGCTCTAGTCTTCAAATGCTTTCAAGCACCATCAGTTGGCCAGCATACCCCGCTGTGCGCGTGAGCTCGCCCTTCCGCGCCAGTCTGGACATCCGTGTGACCTGTTGGGCAAGCAGGCTTTCGAATTCAACGACAAAGCAGCAAAACCAAGAATAACAGAATCCAATCACCCATCGACTGTTTAGACGAGTTGGGGAATGGGCTTTCTGCTGCTGTCACTCCATGGATTCTGATGCACTTTGTGCCCCTCCCCAGGCCCCGGAACTGGCTCCTACTGTCGGACGTGCTGAAGAGGCTGAAAATGTCGGCCCGGGCGTTCCGCACCGCCTTCGCGCACATCGAGGTGGCCACCATCACTGAGGCAGAGTTCTACAAGCAGGCCTCCCTTAGTCAGCTCTTCTCCTCCCCTGAGGAGCTGGAGGGCTTCCTGCCCAACAGCAAGGAGCTGCTGGACCTGGTGGAGATCAGTGGTGAGCTGGCCACACTCCTAGGCTCCTCTGTGGAATGCCTGGACAGCCGCTGGGAGCCTGTCGCCGTGGCAACCTCATGACCCGGCCGTGAACTGGCCCCAGATGTGGATGTGTACATTTCCTGTAGAAAAAAGACACCAGCATGGACTTTGGGTGTGTGCGGGGGTGGGTACTGATATCAGCCGCTTCCCTAAGCGTGCAGGACGGTGGATTGGGGGTGCCCTGGGCCATGCGTAGAGTCTCTTAATTTAACAATTATCTTATTTTTATAAATATAAATATATCTTTTGCTTTGTCTGTTATTTTATATATGCGGGCCATGTTTCCGTTCCCTGGTGAAAAATGTTTCCACCGCTCGTTTTAGCACGTAGCCGTCGGGGTCACCGGCGAGTGGCTGCTTCGTAGTGAAGATTTTTCCTTCAGGTTTGAGTGCCACATAGGCAGGACTGCAGCGCAAAGCAAATTAATATTTTATTCTAATTTACTGAGTGCACTTCATCTTCCGTTTACACGCCTGCCCGCTGTGGCAGGCAAATATATATTGTTTTGAAGCTAAACCTATTTTTGAATGATGAGTTAGCATCCAATGGACAGTCCCCTCTGGGTCTCCGTCCTCGGACCTCGATGTTCAGGAGCTGATAGGCTCCTGTTTAAACTTGGCTTTTACTGTTGCCTCTTATTTAAGATGAAAAATCTAAAATATTTTCACGTTTTTTTTTTTCCTTTTTTTGTAAGATGCTACAGAACTTTTAAGATACTAAAGTAAGCTGTTTGGCAGAAAACATGCTTGAACATGTAAATAACGAGGTGACAATTGCAGTAACTGTTTCTGACTGGTGTGTTTGTTTTTGGAGACGTGTTTAAACTTTGTAATTAAAAAAATTCCCCATCATTTGTATTTATATTTTACAAAAAAAGGTCCTTTAAAATAAATGGCAATAAAAGCATACGACAGAAACTCCAACTCCCATGAAGCTCGTTGCTGGACAGAGACCGGCGGACACTGGATCACCGTGACGACGGCACGAGCCCCTGCCCTCACATGCACGCGCACATCATGCTTCTCTACTGAGCCCCTCTTCGCTGTCAACCCAGCGCGTTATTATAGGCGGCAATGCGGTCATTGCTTACATCCCTCTATAATTTATACTCATAATTTCCTTTATGTTATTAATTATAATTACACTAATAAGCCTTGCATTTTTTCTCTAAATTTACATTTTCCTAGAAATCTGACGTTTTTGTTATTTTGATATATATATATATATATATATATATATATATATATATATATATATATATATATATATATATATATAT
>JAODKE010000085.1:1381259-1392504 GCA_026779605.1 Mormyrus hasselquistii
ACAAGGCCCGGTCAGGCAGGGGCAGTGGAAAACCCCGGCAGCCCCCCCCCCCCCCCCCGCCGGCGTCCGTCTGGGAACCGTGTGGAGATGGTGACATGAACTTTAAATGCTCTGAAGACTGAGAGGAAAGACAGAGAAGGAGAGAGAGGGAGTGAGAGAGAGAGAGAGAGAAAGAGACAGAGTGTGTGTGTGTGAGGGAGAGAGAGAGAGAGTGTGTGTGTGTGAGAGAAAAAGAGAGAGAAAGAGGGAGCAGATCAGGAGGGTGATGCTAAGCAGAAATGACGGAGAGAAGAGGAAGTAACAGGGAGGCTGAGAAGGACATAAGGAGGAGGGAGCAATGGGGGGCGGGGGGGTTAACGCTGTACTCTGTCCTGTACCCATGACCCCCGCTCTTGTTTATAGCCCCACTTTCCGGCTCGCTAGCCTAACGCGAGGGCGGAGCAGCGTCCCGGGGGGCTGGGGGATCATAATTCTTCCTCCGCGCGGGGCCACGGCTCGTTTAGCGCCGTGACCTGCTTCTGCACGGAGAGAGTCCCCGTGTGGGACAGCCTGGCCGCCAGCGTGTGTGTGCACGTGTGTGCCGGTCTCTGCGTATGACGTGTGTGGCTCCCCGCCAGCGCTCAAATGCAGCCCCTGAAACCTGAACCCTCGTGGGAGGCGAGCCCCACGCCCCTTTCACGACTGACAGGCGCACCTGACATCCCCACCCTGTTATAACCATGCCGAGAGGGACACCCCCCCCCCCACCCATCGCACGCTCCTCCCGCACTTCGCCTTGCACTACAAGGTCACACCTTTGTAATAAATCAAACCGCCTCCTTTTTAAAATCCATTCTCCGACCGGCGTCTTTGGAATTCGATGGCACGGGAAGGTGGTGATCTGGGGGCCGTGACTTGGCGGAGGATCCCATATAAATCAGAGCTGCCCCCCAGGCCAAACGCCAGAATGGGTTTCGTGTGGAAGCAGTTGTGTGGTGCTGACCTGGTCCGGACTCCTAATTTCTGCCCACTGATTAGGAAATGCATAATTCATTCACAGATCCCAATGTGCAGGGGCTTCGTCAGATCTGCTGTGCGGATGGGGAGGAAGATGGGCTGGTTTGCTAGAAGGGTGGGGGTGGGATAGGGTAGCATCATGTGAGTCTTTGGGTGGGGCTATAATTGGAAGGCAGGGTTACAATCGTTGGAGAGGGCTATGATCCTTTGGTAAGGCTATGACCTGGAGGCGTGGCTAAAATTGTTAGGCATGGCTATGAGCTGGAGGTGGGGCTACAATTGGGAGGCAAGGTTACAATTGGGAGAGAGGGCTATGATCTGGATGCGGGGCTGCAATTGAGAGGTAGGGTTACATTCGGGAGAGAGGGCTATGATCTGAAGGGTGGGGGGCTACAATCAGGAGGCAGGGTTACCACAGCTAAGGAGGATGGACTTGGGGTGTTGGCTGGGGTGTGGGTGGGGGGGTGCTGGGGGTTTGAGGGTGAGGTGGGGAAAGGATGACGTCAGTTCAGGCCGCGCTCTGGCATGAGGAAGCACCCCCGACCGGCTGACAGAAGAAGCTTCACGCTTGTTTGGAAACTGTGAATCCCACACGCCATCCTGCCACAGCCGACAGAGTTTATTTATACTTGCGCAGGAGAAGAGACAGGGTGGGGGGGGCGCTACAGGATGTCTGGAAATGAATTCAGAGGAGAGGCGCTGGGGGTGGGGGGGCAAAAAGTACAGACAGTGTGAATGCCAACACAACCAGCGACCACGAAGGACAAGGACCCCTAAGAGCACAGCGGTATTCCGGAGACGCCGCTCGCAGTGAGAGCAGAACGCCGCCGGACACCTCATCCAACGAGGTGCCGCGTTGCTAAGCAGAAGCACACGTTCCGGAACCACAAAGCCCACAGTCTGAGGGGCCAACAGCTGCTCCGCGTGGATTAACCTACGCGCTAATCTGACAAAACTACACAGGCCAGTACCTGTTGATGAGGGGGAATAGGGAGACCAGCAGGTACACCGACGGGTACCACTTCAATGGCTTGATCTCCTCGCCCAATGACACCTGCAGATGGGGAAAAGTACTGTGTCATAGGTGCAACTCATTCGCTTTAAGAGCAACACGCTCATTGTATGTGCAAAAAAACACTTCCGACTTTAGACTCTGACATATAATCAACAAATAAATGTATTAATATAGCATATTATTACATATAAAAATTACATTATAGATTTCATAGTTTACTAAAGAGAGACATTCATATATTATCAGGCATCGCAGGCGGTGGAAAAGGGATTAGAGTGACATCGCAGAGCAGAGCAGACAGACAGACAGGAGGCTGACAGGGAGGGGGGGAGAGAGGGAGAGGCCAGAAAGGCTGATCAAAGGGAGGCAGAGCACCGAACAGGGAAAGCAGCCCTCTCTGTTTACGGCCATTTTCCCACTCCTCTGTTCATCCAGCCATCCGTCTTCGATAACCACTTATCTAGACCAGCTCACGGCGACCCAGGGTGGGGGGGCGAGGGGGGGCAGCTGTCAAGTTGACATTGAGGGACTCTAGGTGACAGGTACCCCTCCTGCTCTGGAAAAAACCCGCAGCTTGTGAGAAGGGGTGTTAGCGCTCTGTTGCGAATGCAGACCTGCAGGTGTGTGTGGTGACAGCAAGCCTTCCGCTGCCCCCCCGTCCCGCCCGCAAAGGCCCTTGCGGTATCCTCAATGAAACACATCACACTACCGCTGCTGGTGATTTATCTACGCCGTGTCCCGCTTCGCACGGTCCGGCACAGAATGATGAATATGCGCTGTTTTTAGCGTCTAGGTGGCGTATGGGGGTGCCGGGCGAGCAGAACACTCGCGATAATCAAAATGTGACGAGCCCTCTGGATTCTGGGATATCAGGCAATCCAAAGAGCCAAGCGTACAGGACAAACCACTCTGCCTCGGCTCCTGGTTCTGGTCCGGGTTGTCAAACAGCCCCGTCATGCCTCTCTGCCCTACCACAGACAAATCCTATAAGGGCATGTTAAAAACTGTGGAAAAGCCAAAATGATAGAGGATTCTGGGAAACCGGTGGACTGAGATGATGTAAACCATCACGGGGAGTAGCAAGGGGAGGTCGGTGAGGGAGATGATCATCAGGTCCTGAGCGTTGCTGATCCCCGGATTCTCCAGGTTGCAGGGTGGGAGGCCTGCACTTCTCTGCCATGGGCTGAGCCTTTGATGTGCTTGTTTAACTCCCATAAGCAGCACCTTTTCCACACTTCCTTTCTGCTAGGGGGCACACCTTTCATCGTTCTCAGATGCAAGAAGGGGAATCCTGTGGGGGTGCTGTGTTGTGAGTGAGAGGTGAGGTCCAACTGGCTAGAAGCAGCGCCGGGACTGTCAGACAGCCACCGGAGTGAAACATCACCTTCTTTGCACCTCGTGACAGCTGCAGGTCATTAGCCGAAAGGCTCATTCACCCTGAATCCACAGTGGCCAATCGCACGTCGGAGCCGGCGTCAGGCTAAACGCTCTCGCCGCCATAAGATGAGCAAATCAGAGGCAGAAGACTACAGAGCGTGGTCTCCCACACTGGGGATCCGATCACCGCACCTGGGAGATGGGCCGGGCCAGGCGGGCGTCTATCGGCACTGCGCTGATTGATATTGATGGGGAGCCGTTCACGTAGCGACTGAGGCCAGCGGCAAGCCTGACTGGCAGCTCCGGAACAATCCGCAAGCCGGAGATGGCTGTTGGCCACCCCGCCGCATTTCCGCCCGTCCCCGATGACAGAAAATCTCTCGTTTAAGAAAGCTTTACTGTTCACATTTTCTGTGGTTCATTCCGGCAAGGTGCGGTAACGAGTGTAAATCACAATGTGGGGAGGGAGTACAGCGTGTTCCTGAGGGCCCGACGGGCACCACGCCTCTGTATGTGTGTGTCTGCTTGTGTGTATGTGTGTGTGCGCATTTGTATGTCAGTTTGTTTGGGAATGTGTGTGTGTATGTGTGTCTGCTTGCATGTGTTTCTATGTGTTTGTGTGAGTCTGTATCTGTGTCTGTATATATATGGGCGTGCGTATGTGTGTGTGTGTGTCTTTGTGTGCATGAAGTTGTGTGCGTCTGGGTGTGTGTGTGTGTGTGTGAGGGGGCTTCTCTCAGCGATGGAAAATCTCTGGAAAGCGCGCATCAGCACGTGCGATTGTTGCAACAAGGACGCGAGAGGGGATTGGATTTACACGCGTCTGAAGAGACGGCCAAGGGCTCTCACGGGGGAGGAACCACGCCGCGCTGAATTATTGATTGCACTCGCCGTCCCCCCTGCCCTCGCCGCAGCCCCCCCTCCCCCCAAACCTCTCCTGCTGGCTCAATACGCGCCTCTTTTATGACGGCATATTTAACGGCAAACCAGGCACACCGGCGGTCTTAAAATTCGAAAGCACCCCCCCCCACCCCCAGCTTTGCGATGACACGGCGAGGATTAGCAGCCCAACAGTGCCACACCGACTGTACATAGCAGCTGCCAAGGGGACACGTGGCTGGGGACGTATGAGCGGACATCCCCTGCATTTAGAACGGCTCATGCATCTTAGCGAGCAATCATGATAATTCATAACCCGCCCCCACGCGCCGACGAGCCCCCCCCCCCCCCCACACACACACACACACACACACACACACAGTGAAAGCCTGACAAATCCACTGCTAGCGAACAAAAACAAGCAGTAGGAATTATAAAGGAGGGGAAAGAAAACAAACAAAAGCATCACACAGCAGGCGTCCTGATGCGGGGCCCGGGGCCGTTGGAGGGCCCCTGTAACTGCCTGTCGATAAACATCCCGGACAGGCGTCCATGATCCTGGCGCGGGGGAGTGCGGCACATTCAAGGCTGCTGCTCACCGGCGATGAATCATTAAAGAGGAAAAGGCCGTGTAGCCAGCGCCTACATTTCAGCGATAACCTCGCAGTGTCACGCGTTTAATATTTCAGGCTGCCGCCGCTCAGGGAGATTCGCCAGGCGTCTTTAAAAATGATCCTTTCCCATGTTTGGGGGGGGGGGGGCAGCTCTGCGTCACTGCTGCCACGTTACGATTACAAGCATGCGCAGAAGGGCCAGAAAAATTAGTTGCTCTGATCTCTGTTATTTGTGACCAATCAGAAGAGGCAGGAAGTGACATAAGGCGCTGCTTAGGGCGACCATTTCACTTGAGCTGCCGCACGTCATCAGCAGCCTGAAATGCCGTCATCGCTCAGTCCCAGGCATCCCCTGGGGTCACAGCAATGACGACCCCCCCTCTCCCAACGCTGATGGGGCGACACACAGCTCGTCCCTAAGTAGTACAGCTGGGACTAAAATCTCACAAGTGCAAGGAGAGACAGCTCAAAAATAATGGCCGACATTTAAGTTACGTGTCAGAAAACAGCTATATTTAACCACGAGTCCCTAAATGCGTCTCTCGCCGTTATTAAGCTGCAGTAATTTTAGCCCGGAGCCTGGCTGCCGTTACGGTTCGCGAGCTGGAAGGTCACGATAGCCAATCGGGCGCCGCAGGGGGGCAGATCCTCCGGCGGCACCCGCCCCCGGTCCCAGCTCTGGGGCCACATTGCCGCCAACCCACCCGTTGGGCGACCTGCTGGGGTGGCATCCAAACGTTACCAAACGGAACACAACAAAAAATGAGGATGGTGGGTGTCTGTGAATCCTCCCCCCCCCGCTTGCCTGCCCAGGATGAACATTGTATCACAAACAAAAGGACAACGAGGGGGCTTTGTGCCCTGAAGGGCTTTTCCCTGGCTGCGGCAGCGAGGCACGGGGGTCGTCTTCATGGAAACGGGAGCAAAACCGCCGTCTGGGGCCCAAGGGGAGCCTGCTGTGGACGGCTGCCTGTCTGAGTAGCGCTTGCCTGAAACGCCACAAAACCCCAGCGTCAAAATACACGCCAGACCTTGACCTTGCAGGTCAAGGTGCCGGAAGGGATCGCGGGATGCAGCGCGGCTGCGATTCACATGGCGGCCAGTATCCATGGGCACCAGTAATCACGTGTGCCACCCTGCAGACCGGCGTTGCTGCAATTAATCACAACTCCGGCCGGCCGAGGACAGAGTGGCCTTTGATTATTTTTAGGAAAATGTGAATGAAACTGCCAAACTGTGTCAGATTAGCATTATTGCTGCTATTTAAACCCATGAGCAGGGTAGCGGAACACAGATCTCACAGACTGAGAGCAGACTGGACTCCCACAATAATATGGCATTTTTTTCCCATAACCCCTAAGCAGATAAAAACATGGTGGGGTCTGGAGAAGCAGAAATGACGCCGTGTGACGTGGAATGCGGGAGAGCGTGAGGTCACCGCGGCGACGGGGCAGCAGGGCATGCCATAAGTGTGTTTACACACCGCGATAAACAACGACAGCCGTCACTGGGCCCGGGGCGGACCTCATTAGTGCGTGTGCAGCTGTGCTCTCTCCATGTCAGTTAACCGCTTCCACGTGTTGGACTTCCTGGGGGGGGGGGGGGGGCCTGGGGGCTTTACAGCCTGGCCTCTTCCTGTCAGGGTC
Source organism: Mormyrus hasselquistii (assembly GCA_026779605.1). NCBI lineage: Eukaryota > Metazoa > Chordata > Actinopteri > Osteoglossiformes > Mormyridae > Mormyrus > Mormyrus hasselquistii. The sequence goes on from JAODKE010000085.1 coordinate 1,387,787, forward strand.
CCACGCTGCTCTGCAGGGGGTAATGAAATGGTAATTACACAGGCCAGGGCAGAGAGGAGCCATCACATACCCACCAATGAAACTAATCAGCTGTTTTATTGTATTGTTTTTCCAATGGGACCTTGGGGACGACCAGACACCTCGATACCCAGAATGTTCTCCTGCCAAGGAACGTCACAGAAAATGACAAAGCTGGGTGCGGAGGGGCCCAAAATCCGACCGATGGGATACGCGCCCGGAGACTCGGCATTCGCAGGCCGTGCGACTCCGCCGGTGCTGCATTGCAGGGAGAGACCACGAGCCGCCAGCTTGAAATAGCAGCTCATCTCACAGGCGCGGTAGGACAGACAGTGCCATCCGGGGGACAGGCGGCAGGCAAAGCACTCAGAGCAGCCCAAAGTTACCTTCATCAAGCTTTGAAGGAGAGGCGTGCGGCTGCTGGCCATTACACAACCAGCAGATGCGGATCGTTACGCTCACCTGGGGGGGCAAAACGCCAGAGACTGCAAGCTGCAGGTCACACCCAGCGAGGTGAGATCACGGTCCCCGATATGTGCTGGGAGGTTGGGGGGACATCTCTTCAAAGCCCCCCCGGCGCCTTTCTTCACAGCAAGGTGGCTTGACACGGCCTGCCTCAGCCACACACTATGGAAATGAGCCCCCCCCCCACACATCCCGCCGGAATGTTTAATGAGCCCCCCCCAGCCGCTTCTAAGTGTGGCCGTTTTTCCACATCATAGCTGGAATAAAGCAAAGCGCTCCAATCCGCTGTGATTGCGGGGTATTCGCGGCGCTGGCAGACATCGGCCATCAAACGCCGGAGGTGCGATTTTCCCTGTCGCTGCCCCCCCCCCCATCTCCCCCCCTGAATGGGACCCATTTTAAATGAGGCTCTTTACGGCCCTGTTTATGCGTGTGCCCGGCGTCCGTGCCGTGCGGGAGTGTGGCGTCGCCGTGGCAATCCCGTCTCTCATCTGCCCGGCAGCACAAAGCAGGGAGATAAGAGAGAGCACCCCCGCCGCCCCCCGCCACGGATGCGCCGGCCCCACAGCATTGCTTTTCAGAGCCTCATACACATCTGACACCCCCACCGCCACCCCCTTCCCTTAAATGGAGGTCGCCCCCCCACGAGTGCCCCCCTCCCCGCCTCAAGGCTCCGGTTTTTATCCTCCAGCTGCAGGCGGCTCAAAGGCGTCTCGCTGCCTGGCGAGGCCGTCATTACGGCGTAGTGGCGGGGCGGGGGGGGCACTTCTGGGAAGCGTGTGAGCGCTGGGTTCAGGCGGTGCCATCTCCAAGCGGGTGTCCGGCACAGGGGAGGGGGGTGGAAGGAGGGGGCTGCTGGGAAGGTCGGCCCTCGGCGGGACCCGGGATAATTGGACACACAGAGCTGCGAGAGCCAGGGCTGGCGTCCGGAGGGAGTCTAAAAATACAGGGGTGAGGCAGGGGTGGAGCCCCATGACAGGGGTTGAGGGCAGGGGCAGGGCCAATGAAAGGGTAGCACCAAGGGACAGGGTGGATGGAGTGGGCAGGGCCAAGGGGCGGGGCCAATGGAAGGGTAGTTCCCAGGGATTGAGGAGGGGGCAGGGCCAAGGACAGGGCCAATGGAAGGGCAGCGCACAGGGACTAGGCGAATGGAGGGGAGGGGCCAATGAAGGGGCAGGGCCAAGGGCGGGGAAAACAGAAGGGACAGGGCCAGGGGCGGGGTCCCTCTCAGATGATCACAGGGACTTCTTAATCAATATTAATGTTATTAGTGTGCTGGCGGTTACATAATCCCGAGTGGCTCCACTAACGGCGGCTCCGCATCTGTCACGCATCCAGCACAAACACCAGCTCCCCCCCTCCCTCGTGACCCTCGGCTGGGCTGCGGCACGACCGTAAACAAGTGCTGTGCTGCGGAAAAGATCAGCCCTCTGCCTGTTTGTTTTTCGTTGAGCTCTTGCAATTTTTTTCTCCCGCCCTTGGTTTCATGGAGCGGTGGCGACGGACGTCTGCATTCAATGCCCTCTACCTGACCTTGGAGCTGTCTGGTTTGTGAGCAGTGTGTGTGTGTGTTTTCAATTCCCACAAAGGGAAATTTATAAAAATCTGTGACTAGAAACAAATGCCAGAAATCTTGTATTTTGTTTGGTTACTTACGGGCTGGGTAGGGGTTAAGGTCATCATTGTTGGGATTAAGGTTTTACCCATAGAAATTAATGGATGGTCTCCACAAAGATATGAACACAATTGTGTGTGTGAGTGTGTGTGTTTGTGTGTGTCTGTCTGTGTGTATTTGCTCACATCTGCTTGGCTGTGTCCCCCTGTGTTCCTCTGTGTGTCTCTGGCTGTCCCTGTGTTCCTCTGTGTCCCTGTGCGTTCCCGTTTGTCCCATCCCTGGTGTTAGCTTGTTGGCTACTTGTCCATTTTTTGTGCGTCTCTGGTCCAGCATGTGCTCCGCTACGTGTGTGTGAGTGCAGGGGCACCCTGAGTATACACACACAAACACACACACACACACACACTCACACAAAAACACGCACCCGTGACTGACGGCCCTGCTAGTCACCATGGCAGGTTGTGTATGCTGCCTGCACTCATCACAGCCCTTGCGAGGCTCCCGTCGCTATCAAGTAACACAGTGGGGGGCTGGGGGGGGGCACACCACAGGCGGCGGTTTCCGCTGCACCCACAGCAACAGCAGGGTTCCCCCCCCCCACACCCCACCCCCGTTTACACCTGCTGGTAGCGGCGGAAGACATCTCCCCAGAGCCGCCGGCCGGCTGCTTCCGCCGTGACTCACTGTCAGACTCCGTAGGCCTGTGGGCACCCATGCCCTGTGTGGCCCTCAACTGGGGGGAGGGACAGGGGGCCGGAGGGCTATAAAAGCGGCAGGGCTGAAAGGCCACGCTGTGGGCTGATAACAGGCCACTGCGGAGTCTGACAGCGTCACCGCGGAAACGGAAAAACGCAGACGTGTGTGTGTGTGTATATATAGGCTGATATATATACACAGAGCCCCTTTGAAGAGGCAGGCAGGCAGGCCGCTTTGGTGCCGACTGGGGGCCTGCAGCGTGCTAAATGTGTCTCAGTTTCCGGCGCTCGCACGCACCTCGCTGCTTCGCCTTGCAGATGGAGGAGTAGGGTGCCGGGGGGGGGGGGGGGGGGGAGGATTTAATTATTTTTGTGCATACATATTCATGGACGCGAAGCCGCCCAAGTGCTGTATTATTCGCTGAATGAGGCTTCGCTGCTGAATTCTTTAGACCAATTAGCACGCCGTGAAGGTTTGAGGTTAAGTGTGCGACTACGGGAGACAGCGCTGCCTCCGCTTCTCTCTCTCCCTCTTCCATCCTTCCCCTCTCCCTCCCCCATAGGGGAGTCACCTGAGCATCTCCACGCTGGCCTCCTAAGGACCTGACAGGCGCGGAGCCCTCCCCATGTCACCTCCCAAGGTCCCTGCTGCCTCACTCCCTTCCCTGGGAAAATGAGATCATCAATTAAGGCCCGGCGGCGCTGACATTCATTAATGGCCGCGGTCATAAAGGCGGGCGCTGGCTGTCCATCCATCACGGCTGACGTTGGCCCCGTCCCAGTGAGGCTGAGCATGCTGACGGGCAGATTCCCCCGTCCTTCGCCGCGATAAGGGGCCACATCAGCCGCCGACCTCCTGCTCCGCGCTGACAGGCAGATCTAGCCCCGTCCTTCGCTTCACTGTGATAACGGCTGGATTCTGTGCTGCCTCACCGCGTTGTGAGACAAAGGGGACAGAAACTGGCCTGGACCTGCAGCACGGACTCTGCCCTGAATAAACACCACGAACTCAGCCCTGAACATGCAGCACGGACTCTGCCCTGAATAAACACCATGAACTCAACCCTGAACATGCAGCACAGACTCGACCCTAAAAAAGCAGCACGGACGCTTCCCTGAATATACATCACGAACTCGGCCCTGAACAAACAACCCTGCGTCGTGTTGCGACTTACATTTATTAATTTACATTTCTTTATTTAGCTTTTGTCCAAAGCAACATATAAGTGAGCAAAGCCCGGAGTCAAAGAGCCAGATCAGTGTGTGCGCGCACGTGTGTGTGATGGTGTTAATCCTAATAGGACCAGGGAAATTAAATCCTCTCTGTGACAGTCCCTACCCCCCATCCCCTAACCAGAGGAAAAGAAAAAAGTATGTCCTGCTTCTGATGAATACATTACTAATGCCTGGCAACCAAATCACAACAATTAATATTAAACTGCAGCCTCTGAAAAAATGGTCCCCAAAATGTCCAAATAACGGGTTTTTATTTATGATATTATGGATACCAAACGTCCCCACAATGTAATATAAACATGACCTTCACACACACACACACACACACACGGTCCACTGTCAGTCAGCACTGTCCTCAGTGGAACTCGGGAAAAGCGAGGCGGGAATTCCGCACAGGCGTCAGCTTCTTGAGGAGCGTGGAGGGCGCCTGGCGAGCAGCAGTGGAATGGAATGAGGCAGCGGCAGCGTTGTGTCTGCATGGCGGGGGGAGGGGGGGCACGAGCCTGTTCCTGTCACTGCGCTCGCAGCAAGCCGTGATTGCGCTGTGGGGACGGCCCGCTGACAGCCACTCTGCTGGGAGTGCGGAGGACGGGGGCGGGGGGAGGGGCGGGGGGGGGGAAGGCAGTGAAAGAACCTGGCCCCGCCCCCCCTGCACAGTGGGCGGCGGCTGCTAGCGCCATGGAGGTGGG
>JAODKE010000085.1:1444806-1457011 GCA_026779605.1 Mormyrus hasselquistii
CACCGGCCCCCCCCCCCCTCCCCACAATCTTTTTTACTACAAACCTCTGCCTTCTGCCCCCCCCCCCCCCCCCCCCCCCACACACACTTAGTTACCGATTAGCCGCTGTAATAGTGTTGCAAGATCTCCGGTGTCCCAAAAAACATGTTCTTCCACCACTGTCAATTGTTTAGCTGCTGGCAGACCCGCAGAACTGGTTTGTGTTCATACTGAGGACCCACATCTGTGTTGTGCTGAATAGTTGCAGCATTCCAGAAGGAACTGGGTGGCAGGTAGCTGAGTCACCAGAGACCTCATATTATTACTACACCACCAAGATAGGGACTCGATCTCATTCTCAGCAATCAAAATATTCAGCAGGTGGCGTAGGTTTCCTCGCAACTCTGGAGAGCAGGGTTCGAGTCTTTGTCCCGGCTCTTCACGTGTGTAGTTTGCTTGTTCTCCCTGTCGAGTCCACCCACCTTCCCACCCCCAGTCCACTAATGTGAATAGGAGTTGTCAGATTGTCCATAGATGTGTGAGTATCTTTCAGTGGTTTGGTGCCCCATCCCGGGTGATTCACGCACTGGTCGCTTCTGGGATTGGCTCCAGACCCTCATAACCCTACATAGAACAAGCATGAAAAACAGATTGATGGAGAATATTCAGCTGTTTCATAGAATGAAAATTTCAGTCACTCTGACCACAGAAATCAGTCGAGTAATGTAATAAATACGTCATCATCGAAAAGTCAGTATTTATCTCCATTGTCCCATGTCACTCTTATACTCACGAAAGATTGATTCTGCCTCAAAGCCAACAGTCACAGAAGCCAGTTTGGGGGTGGAGTGTCTGGCACATACATACATTTTTTTTTAGAAAGAGAGAAACCCGTCCAGAAGACTGTTGGCATTCTCTGCATCGATGAAACCATCTACACATAGCACACAAATGAAGGTGCGACACCGACAAACCGGCTTTCAGACAAGGACGACCGGCAAAGCAGAAGCTGTGTAAAGAGGACGGTGCAGCACATGCAGACACGTTCAGCTCACACCCTGACCTCATTCCTGTAGTTTGGCAATAGATTTGCACTTGCTATCTGCATTTACCGGTTTTTAGTTTTCACTTAAAAAATTTATCTGCACAAAAAAATACATTTGTGTCTCAAAGTGTTGGTTTTCAGAGATGAGACATTCGTAATGTTCATGTCTGTGGCAGGATTCTTTGGCTGTTTTGCTCCAGGCATTTTGGGTTGATTATTATGCACAAAAGGTGGTTTATTTGAATTGTCCAAAAAAAAGAAAAGAAAAACATATAATGTATTGCAGCTCACCTGCTTTGACCTCCATAAAATGCTTAAGAATGGACAGTTCATGTTCTTCAGGGAAAGATTACCTGAACCCTCCTCAACGTCATCACTTCTGGTCTGTGTTTGTTTTTCCTACCCCTTGAATTTCAAGCTGTCTTCTTATGTATCTTTTTGATTAATTATTTAACCGCAGGTGGCTGCAGCCGCAGTAAGAAAGGTTTCTGTTGCACCAAATATTTCCCAAAGTCCACAAAGCAATCATCGTTGGTAATTATTGTGATGCATGATAATAGAAAACAGAAATCACTCACACTGATAGATTTGTAAAAAAAAAAAAGAACATTATATTTCTGTGCAATCATTTTTCAATACAAAGTAAGCAAGATTAATAAAATTCTCAAGTATTCTCGCTAACATCATAATGGCCCAAACAATCTCATGGAAACTATTAATTCCAGTAAGCAGAAATATCATTTGATTCACATTCATAGATTACTTGGTTCATACGAGAATTAGCGTAATACAATCACAGCAACTTGCTCACTGTAAAAAAAATGTGTCATATTTTAGTTATTGCTCAATACAGGACCTGAGTTCAGTATCAGTCTCAAAGCTCATTTGAGAGATTAATCATCTCTGGCCATACCGCCCATTTAAGGAATATATGTGCAGTCTGACATAAATAAAGCTTTCAGGTAACCTGCACATTTCAAGGTTTGTTACGTATTTTAAATACATAAGATAATATGCATAATACTAACAAACGTGAAAGCAGGAATGCCCATGTAGTACCACTGCAAACATCAGTGCAAAAAATGTGGGTAAGTTACATCAATATACACAGAGCAGGACATCTCATCTAATCTGGCATTCTTCTTAGAATGAGATCAGCATGGCTGTGCAACCATCAGCCTGAATGGCTTTTCACCGTCCATTCATTGGAACTTCATGGGGTCCACGAGGTCCCGTCGGGGTGGCGAAGGCCAGCAGGTTAGTGTCCCCAGCTCCCGATTCCAATCTCTTCCTTGTACCGGTTGGTGAGGGTGTTGGCTTTGCGGGTTAACTTGGAGAGCACGGTGTGAAGCCCACTCAGGTGAAAATGAAAGAGTTTCTCAAGGTCGTCGTCTTCACCCTCCTGTTCGATCCTGGATATCTCCAGGGCCGACGTGCCTAGCTTGTCTCTCCTCCGCTCCTCAGCTGCCACGATTCCCCATTCAATATCACTCCTGATGGACTTCAAGAGAACATAGTAACTGTACATGTCACTCTCGCAGAAGCATGGTGATGCACTGCCAGTCGTCCTGATGGAGTTCATATTCTTCTCCTCCTCCAGAGGTACGTCTCTCAAAAGACTGGGCACCATCACAGTCTGATCCATGTTGTTGACCGCACTGATGAAGCGATTCATGGCATTAAACAGAGAATTCTTCTGGTTGTAGGAATCTGAAATCTGCATCATTTTTGAAAAGGCGTGTAGATTACCCACCAGCAGGTTGGCAAACTTCCTGAAAGTGCAGAGTACAAAGACCAGATGCTGCAGAAACTGGCCTGTATGAAATGTAGTCGACTAAAGCAGCGTAGCTTCCTCTTGTTTCTGTGTGCGCTTGGAAAGTTTTTCTTAAGCGCTTTTCCTAATCGGTTTGCAAAATAGCGAGACTGTCGCCGCAGCAGAAAGTGGCAACCGTCGTCAGGATGCGTCTAGGTGCGTTTCTGACAAACCTCCTTTCTGTCCCTGGAGTGGGCCTCCAAAGCTCTTCTTCTTTTTAGTTTCACATCAATAATGCCTAGGTTTCATGCTCGCGCTTATAAAGAGGTTGTTTTTCGACACCTGGGCGTTTCCAGAACCTGTCCCTCGCTGTTTTTGTCTTTCAGTCAGTAACCGGATTCCAATGACCTGATGCACAGCAGATCAGGAACAGCAGGTTTGTTCGCTTCTCGATTACGAGCTATCTTTGAAAAAGCTTAAGAATTCCGAGGGTGTGAGATTACAGCAAAGCAATTAGCATTCAGCAGCTCTACCTCGACCTTGCACGATAAGCAGGCGGGGTCCCGGGCGTAGGTGCTGTGCGTTCGCGTATAGCGCGCTACCGATGTTCACGTTCCTCCGACTCGTAAAGATGATGACTCTACACAGCAGTCTCTGAAGTTACAAAACTTCATTATAAATTCAAATGCAGTGACATACTGTACCCGAACGTCGGACAGAAAGAGGCGAACTCAAATGCTCACAACACCGGGAAGCGATCTGATGTCTCCTCCCACCCGCGCTTCGTTACTGAATCTATCTATTTTCAGGAGCTGCGCGCACGCCCAAAGTTAGCGAGCCACGCCAACGAAATAAACAAATTATATCACGCGTGGCTCTGAGCCGAGGCGGCCGCAGAGAGCGCACCAAAACGCCGCCTGTTGAATATTCATGAGGCGGCGCATCAGCCCACTACGGGCTCCGTCCAATCAGGCTGCTGCCGGTTGCTTTCAGTTTGACTCGGGGCCAGATTGTCGCTGGCCAATCACTGAGACCGAGGTCGCTGCGCTTCTGCCAGTTTACGCAAACTAGCCGCTGAATGCGTTTAGCCCGGTCTGCACCTTACCCCATAACCCCCGATAACCACAGCGACATCGTCACGGCCCCACAAGACCTGATACGCCTTGTATAAATAAAGGGCCTAGACAGAACTTTAGAATATGATCCGGACCCCAAATAGGACGAGCGGTTACAGAAATGGATGGACTGATGGATGGACAGAATGGATTGATGTTTAAACGTGCGGTTTTCAGTGGATGACCCGTTTGTGTTTACTTACCTCTGCTTTTCAGCTTCTGTAAAAAAGTATTTATTTCATGTATTTTTGTTTGTTTACGAGTAATACAAATTTTGGAAAGAGTTTTGTTTGTTTTGTGGTCTCCCCAAGGGATTCATTGTTATTTCGGAGGGGGTGTCTTTTGACTTTCTTTCCACACACGCGATACACAGTGATTTAATATAACAATCTATACATTTGATATAAATTGCATTCCCTACCGATGATACACGCCCTGCGCTTCCTACGGAAATTTGGACATGTGGTAACATTCTCTTTGCATGAGTTATAGCAAGGGTGCTTTTCGTGCTTTAAATTCTTAATGTCTGAGTCTAACGCCTTGGCAAGAAAGAGAGATGAGAAATTCACTCTTTGTTTAATGTTTATTTTTCACCAAAGCCCCAGTTATCCATTAAAGTACGGAATTAATGTTGTCAGGATTGCATCTTCATTATAATAATGTAAAAGCCTGTGCCTTTATCTCTGATTTGCTTAGCAAATTTGTGGTGGCGTTTCCGTGCAGCGTGCTGGTGTATTTGAACTTGAAACGGTCCCAATTCCTGTATTCTGCCACCTCTGTCTTTTGAGAGCCAATTAATGGCTAATTTAAAATTTTGGGATTGTCAGCGGATGTGTGACACATTAAATAAGTTGAGCTGCTCCAATTAAAGACAGCGGTTGCAGCGAACTTAAGAAACTCTTCAAAGGCACTGGTTTTCCCTGTGAATTCAATTACCAGGCACCTTGTGACCAGTCGGGCGGCACAGCGGGGACATCGTGGTGTATTTAGTGGCATCACAATCTGCCAACGGCTTCTGGCCCTAAAAGGATTTTTTTCCTTCGTTTTTGCGAGTCAGTAGGTAAGAACAGCAAACAGCATATAACTGGGACCAGGGGGTAATTACCAACGATGATGTGAGGGAAAGATGACGGCGGGCCAGTAGCCGCAGGGATTAAAGGGCAGGTAAAGAAACGTTTACACATGTAATAAGGTAGCACTGATTAACTTAGCAGTGCCTCCCCCCGCGAACAAAACTCTGCTGTTTTGTTCAAGAATTAATACAGCCGACGACTCTGGAAACAAACGTCACTTTAGCTTCATTTACTAATGCATAAGGTTTTATGGCAGGATACAAGCACAGCATGGCTTACCATCAACGCCCTGAAACGTTACAGTACTCGTTCACGCCAGACTTTTCAGAAAGGACGATCAATGCTGTGAGGGGCTTCTTAGCACCAGCGTTGCCAGAGTTCAGGGGGTCAGGCTATTGGGAGCCAAACAGCTCCATCTTCATCTAGTGCCAACGCGAAGCCACTGGCCCGAAGCCTCGTTACCTGGAAGACACCTCTCTTGGCACTGACTGCATAGCTGGAAGACCGAGGACGACTCAGGACAAGCCAGTCGCCGTGGCGCGTCGGGCTCCACGCCGCAATGGAACCGCCGCCACCAAGCCACGACAGCAAAACGCGACTCATCATTACGATGCTGCCAGACCCTTTACATGTCGGATCCCTGCAGTTGGGACTGGGGGCCAATTAGACCGTCCCAGCACACCGATATGTCCGCTCACTGACCCGCTGAAGGACAGCTTGTCAGGCTGCATTAGATTTACCCGCTGCCCAGTCCTATTTCCTGTGCACCCTCTATTCGCTTTCACCTCGCAGTGCCCGTGAGTCGCATTTAATGACCGCTTGCCGCAATCTACTACCAAGCATTGCCAGTTGATGAGAAAATCCATCTTTTTCCTTTCCCGGTGTGTGTGGGGGGTGTCATCCTTTAACATGTCTGGAAATCTCTGCGGCATTTCTCTGTAAAACGGATACTAAAAGCGCTCGCCGTCACCGACGGTGGCCCTTCTCTGTGTGCTGCGGTCTCTGCCCGACCCACCGTGCAGAACAAAAGAGATCCGTACGGGCAGTCGTTTAGTATGCGGCACAGACACGCTTCCGAAGGCTGCGTTGTATAGCTCTGGCATTCGGATTAGCAGTGCCCCTCGTTTCGGCTTTATTTTGTTACCAAATTTGAGATCACATGAGCGCTTCCCTACGCGGCTGTCATGACCCCATAATTACCGCTCCTATCATGAGATTGAAAAGCTGACAAACACGATGGAATAAGCATTCGTTAACTGATTAAAAAAGCTCAAATATATGCATACTCATATAATCGATTACAGAACTTGTGTCTAAAAACGTGAACCGAGCAGGTATTTATTCTATATTTTTCACTTAGATAATTACGTGGAAGTACTGTGACAGATATATGAAGACTGGTATGTTTTAAGTTTAGTGTCTCGACAATCAATCAGGAATTCCCAAAAGCCCCCTCAGACATAAGCAAATAAACTACAATAGGAGCAAAACATCTCGAGGTTTATGCTGTTCCTTTGCAGCCATCCGTGTATTAAAACTCATTTGTCAATGTTGAGTATTAACGTTGCTGTGTGACTGCCCATGGTTTTAAACAGTCCTAACAAATATGCCACACTCGCAGGGCAATTTCGGTTGTGGAAGCACCAAAGGCTTTTGTTTGAGGAAGGTGATTGTTGCGGGAACTTCCATGGCAACCGCGAGAACCAAGCATAGCTGACACTGAAATGATCAACTCAGCCCTTTCCAATGGAACGTGTCTGAATCTGTTTTATACTCATTCTCACCTTCCATATGGCCACCTGTAGCCATGCAATAAATCTATAAAAAACACCCAATGTCGGTATAATTACACGTTTCATATGTCTAGGTACTGTTTAGTATTAAAGACAAATAAATGTATTAACATACCGAGCATTAGGCTTTATAACCAACACATCCAGAGGGACAGGTATTCAAGATTATTGCCAGCCAAGGCCTCTCGCGCCCACGGGCACCAGAATTAGCTGGAAATATGTGAGCGCAAGATAAATCGTGGCCTTTCACTGAATGTATCGCCACACCAGCTCCTATTGGTAATAGGGTAAGCGGTTTCCTCTCCACGAACGACAGGAAATATAATTTCCCCTCTCCATTAAACAGCGTTGACGCTGGGCGCTAGGAGCCGCGCTTGATTATCAGACAGACTGCTGATACACGGTAATTTGCTTAACAAGATTAGTATCCCCGGTTAGCCGTCTCTCTGGTTTACCGATTCCTATCTCACACATCCTTCATTCCTTCAACTGATCATTTACGCTCGGGCTTGGACAGACATGGACATCTGGACTGCAGACAGAAATCGACAGGTTACCAGGGAAAAGAATACAACGCTAAAAGCAATGTTTGTTCACATTCGTCTACAGTATATAATTGCACGTTTTCATCCGCTGTCTCCTACGGGAGATATAGTTGGTGTTTAATATAACACGAGAGGGGCATGGAATGAATATGCAAGAATAAGAAAAGGCAGATATACGGAGACCGGGTTTTGACAATCCCCTACCCCCAGTCCCATTTAAAGGTCTGTTATTCTGCCTGTGTATAACGCAGCCTGTCTAGCGAATATAATATTTATTGCACCAGTTTCTTAGTGGTGGAAAAAATGCTGACCCCCAACGAAATGCGCCAAATCGCTACCAAGAAACCGCTTGTAGCGCAGCGTTCAGTCTCCGCAATCTTCCTCCAAGACTCGTGCTTTTTTAGCTGCTATAAAAGAGTCAAAGCTGTCCGGTTTATCCAGCATGGGCCATAGCCTGAAAGCGCCCGGGTGATTCCGGATCGCCTCTGAAAAGGTAATAAGACGTCCCGGGCGAAGCGGAGTGGCTGCCGGCCGCGCCTCCGCGTCTGCTCCTATCTGACTCACGCTTTCCACTCGGGTCCCGGAAAATCGTGGCAGCCTGCCAACTTAGCGCTGAGCACGGTTTTAGCGCTCATCTCCCTCGCCGCTTTCATGCCAGATGGAGGAGGGTGGCAGAGGAGGGAGGGAGGGATGGAGGGTGGGGGATCCATCTAACCTCGCAGAGCGCAGGGACAGGACCGGGCCAGAACGCCCCGTGAGGCGAGGCAAGGAGGCTGCACTCCGTCCCCTTAGAGTGCACTCGCTCTCACCGCCCCGCGCCTCATCGCCTCCACATTTTAATTTGCGGCCGAAAGGAATAAGAACACCAATGTTGAGTGGTCATGGAAGAATGGGATATTTAATCAGTACGCACGAATTTCTATTAATTATCAATTGATTGATGTAATTTGTGTTATTTTAGTTTCGCGGTGCAAGCTCTAAAAATTTGAGTGGACGATTATATTTTAGTGTACAGGCCTTAATGCCCGTTTAATTGATTGTTTTCAACCGCAGCGAGGTACTGCGGCCTCCGACTCACTGGCGGTGTATCGGTTGGTGCCTGGAACGATCGTCTTCCCATTACGTTTTTCACCGGTGTTCCAGCGCCACCTAAGGGTACGAAGGGGAAAATACTAAGACCGTCCGCCCGTAGTTCTGTAACCCACTGATTATATCTGAAACAGCTTTCCAGTCCGATTAAAAGCAGGTTACATCTATCCGAGGCATCCGAGAAAGCAAATCTACGCATTTTTAAAGTGAGAATATTTACAGCCAAAAACTAATTGAAATTATATGAATTATTCAGTGAGGGCGCCGGTTCCGTGGGCTTTTGCAATTGCCGGGGGTCTTTCTTTGTGCCCGGTCAATATGTCGATTCCCAGACTGCTGTTCCCAGCCGGCCCTCATAAGCAGCAAGTCAGCCGTTCATGGTGTGTGTGATTTTTCTCGTCTCACCAAAACGTCAATGCACGCCGATTTGCTCCAGTACTGCGAGGATCTAATCAACCACCAGATCATGTGTAATGTGGTAATTCAGGGAGTCAGAATGGCGTTCCTGATGTGTCTCCAAACCGCACCGATTCGCCCGGGGTTTCTTTGCTTTAGAGGCACACTCCAGTCCCACATTTGACCCTTTAAGGGCTCATTTTTAAATCATCCCGACTGTACCCCCTTCCTTACCTGGGCCCACGCTGCTTCTGCGTCCCCATAGCTTGCGGTTTATATTCATCGGGATTTCTGAAGTGGGAGTATGCATTCAATACTCTTTATGGCCAGACTTAAACGGATTTAAACTGAGTTTTTTCATCCCCAATAAGAGACCACCAGCGTAGACGGGTCTCCCCTACATCAGAGCATATGAAGGTACCGTAAAACCCGTTTTGCTTTGGTCGTAAAATATCGCCTTGTTGAATTTCCGTAACTTTTGCAATGTGCTGCCAATTCATTTCCTAACCATTATCTGCTAATTTTAGACAGACGTAAAAGCGTTCTGGCCTGTCGTGTCCGCTGAAGGAATTGGTTTCAACAAGAAAAAAACATACTCAGAGTAAAAAACATCGTGAGCACCGAAGAAACAAAAAAAGGCACACAGGTTTTTGCGATGCATATGCAAAATATAATTTTTATACATCGTATATGATATGCATTATGCTTCACTGCGATTGCTTTACTTTGATTGCCTTGAAGAAGCGAGAGCAAACTGGACGTTTTACTATGCATAAATTGTGGTCAGTGGGAACTCCCGATGTGAAACACAGACGCTGCCAAAATAATTAGCCAGAAAACAGTTTATTTTTAAATGCTTGAAGTGAATATTGGCTACGTCATTTTGTATTTAACAGCGACTATATGTGAAACGGTAAGATGTACAAAAAAATATTCAAAAACAGATATTTCGATGCTATAAAGAGATTCTCAACTCGCAAAGAAAAGTGTACGCCTGGGCTGTTTTTTTTTTTTTTTTTTAAATCCTGGCAACCCTGTTATCAGAATCCCATTTTGGGTGTTTATGAATGTCTTTTCCCGACTCAATTTATTTCAATTCTATATGGTATTTAGATTTTGGGACTTGATAAACCATGAGCTTCTGTTTGTATTAGAGTAAAATCTGCCGAATCATTTTCTCGGCCACCTAAAGAATAAACCTCTTAAGTACACCAGGATTTAATTCAATAATTTTCGCTTGCATATGAAAGATGCTGGAATCCCTCCCAGTTATTTTTTCCAGACACAGCACCCAAGAAGAGAATAGACCAACAGAAAATTGGTAATGACCATTTATTAATACAGAGATCACAGTCCTTTACAATATCAACACAATTGGCATGCTAGCTGGTGCTGTTTTTAAAAAGGTTCATATAAAGTTTTTTTTTTTTTTTTAATATAAAGTTATTATTCACCATTGGACTGTGAGACCTACTCCTCTACATATTTCTATACTGGCGGTAATAAGGACCAACTACTGACTTTACGTTACGACTTTAAAACAAGGCGATAACCACTTACACAGCGATACAAAGTATGCTTTTATAAGTCCCCCCAGCCTTAGTTATACCCATCACAGTTGTAAATAGTTGTCGTTGACTTCAGTGTTCTCCCTCCTCTGCTCCCAATCCTCCTGTAACTCCTACACGTTACATCCTGTCAATCCGGGGATCTCTCTTGGCCCTGGCAGGTGGACCTCGGCAGGAATGCTGCAAGGCCGTGTGGTTCACACTGGGACTTTTTAAATTCAAGAACACCGACGGTATCTAAGTCCCTACGGTATCCTGCTCTTTTATCTTTCGCTTTCAGGGCGTGAGGCCTCCGCCAGACAAACACGCACCCCACAGCATTACCGAGCCTGTATAGGAATCCGGAGCAGCCTCTGTTTGGGAGGACCCTAGCCTCTCCGGAGGGGACTACACAGCCAGCCCGCTCAACCAATCAGAAGGCATGGTCACGGTCGCCCCCCCCACGCAGCTGTGCGTACTGAAAGTGACATCCTCCCGTTCGCTTTTGGGAGCTAGAAACAGCTCTGTCTGTGTCACACCGGCTGGGGGGATGTTGAGTAGTTCCCGTTTATGATGGAGCGCCAGGCGTGCAGAGATTACATCCCTGAGGCTTTTTGGTTCAGGATGACAGACATCAGCGTCCATCACTACAATGGTAGGAGCTGCATGGTGCTACCCATCCCTTCCCTGCAAAGCTGAGGATTCTGTAGCGCGAAAAACATACCCTGGCTCCCCTTAGCTCTCTGCTGCTGGGTGATGATGATGATAGCCTGGGCCGTCTCAGGGTCACCTTTGATGCTCAGGGAGGAACTCAGGGTTCCTGCAGGGTTTCTACCGCTTAGCCTCTATGACTCAACCGATTCATTAAGACTGCAACGATGCAGTCATAAGAAGGTCCTGTATACTGGACAGAATGTGCTATTTTACTGGAAGCGTACATTAGGGAGGGTCTGGCAATACGGGCAGCGTACTCTAGGGAGGGTGGGACATTCTACTGGTATGTTGTGATAGTGTAGGGTCTTGGTAGGTGGGGTCTAAACTGTGTGAGGTTGTGCCGCATGTAGTGGAGTGCAGCGGAAATACATGAAATACGTGTGACACCTCCCAGTCCTCCCAACACGGGATTCCTGATCAACGGCAGCAGGGAAACAGATAATACGAAAGGTGAGGCTAAAACCCAAACCTCAAACAAACGGAATAAATAAATACACGGGGGGGGGGGGGGGGGGGGTACGGGAGGCCCAGGGCCAGAGTACCGGAGATCACTGAACCCAACGAGAGCGTTCAGGGCGCCTCAAGCACGTATGATTGGCTGCACAGTTACATACAGGGTGGTCAGGTCTGTAAAGTCAGGGCTGCAGAAAAGACAGCGGCTGGCAAAGCACAAGGTATTAAAGCTTAAAATAAACACCCCGTTTAATTCTAATAGATGTGGTGTTAATGCTCTACGAATGATAACGAGGACACCTTTTAAGTATCGTGCTGCATGCTCTTTCATGAAAGATGGGGGGGGTGCGGGGGGGCATGCAGACTGGAGCGTTACCCCGGTGCTTTTGTCTCTGTAGTTCAGCCCAAAAAGCAAGCTGCAGGAGAAGGAATGGCGCAGGAGAATCAGTGACAGGTGGGAGACGGGGGACTGGGGAGTGGAGGGGGGACAGAGAACAGTGGTGTATGCTAGTTTTTCTGGGGGCCCCCCCCCACCCTCGCCCCCATCATCCAGGTTGACGTACAGCTTCCTGCAAGGCAAAGATAGACAGGATCAGATAACGTCCCATGGGGTAGTCAGGAATGGGGGGGGGGGGGGGGTGGTTTTTTCTTTCAAAAACGGTGGCAGGGAACAAAAAAGAAAATATCCTCTTCCTAAACTTTG
>JAODKE010000085.1:1462887-1483970 GCA_026779605.1 Mormyrus hasselquistii
AGGGGGGAGCCGCGGGGGGGGAGGGAGAAAAAGGGAGAGAGAGGAAAAAAAAAGGGGGGGGGGGGGGGGGGGGGGGGGGGGGGGGGGGGGGGGGGGGGGTGAGAGAGACAGGAGCAGAGCAGGGCGGAATGCAGGAAGCCATGTTCATCAGCTCTGATGGCTCCAGATTACTCAAACAATATTTAATTTCCTCAGCATGCTGCCCCCCCATCCCAGCAGCCTCAAACATGTCAGAGGACAGAGGCTCCCACCAGTTTGGATGTACGCCCCCCCCCCCCCTAGTATCTATGACTGGGGAGGGGAGCCACAAGCCAACATGGCTCTTCCAGGTTCAGTGAGATAAACAGGACCGTAACCTCGAGATCCGGGGGGCAGGATGGTTGACTTCCAGAAGGCCTGCAGAAGGGACTGCAGAAGGCCTGCAGAAGGGACTGTAGAAGGCCTGCAGAAGGCCTACAGAAGGGATTGCAGAAGGCCTGCAGAAGGGACTGCAGAAGGCAATGCGGGGGTCACGGGGAAGCCGAGTCATCCCAGCCAGTGTGTCGCCGAAGTGAGCAGTTCCAGAATGATCCCCGGTGCCACCCTCCGGCACCTGCCCCACCCCCATCCCGCCCCTGCCCCCACCCCCTCACCAGCTTCAGCATCCATGGGCTGCCCCGGCATGTCGCCACGCAGCCAAAGAGCCCGAAGATGATGATGGTGATCCCGGTGCCGATGAGCACATAGGGGGCGTTGGTGGTGTTGTCTGCAATCAGGGAGATGTAGGGTCCCAACATCAGCTTTCCCCATACCCCAACAGCGAGGAGGATGGCCCCTGTGACCTGGAGGGAGAGGATGAGAAGCGGCGGGAGGACACACCGTTAGTGCAGCGTGACGACACCGAGGCTCGTCCTTGAACCTCCAGTGTTTGCTCCTATCTGCCACCCCAGACACAGCAGCAACCACGTGTGATATTTTGCTGCCCCCTGGTGGTAGAACTAGGACATGTCCTAAGAATAGTAAAGACATTCATACCTAGTATTGAAAGAATACCTATATAATAACATGTGACTGTTTTTATGTAATGCAAATGGCCTCCTAATGAAACCAGGTTTGTGTCAAGTAGCGCAGCACTGACATACAGCACTGACTGGGTGCAGAACATTTCATGCTTATTTTATTAATCCTTCACATTTTATGTGCAGTGGAACAGCTTAAGGTAAGCACTGTATTTTGGAAGGAGGTACAGAACATAGACCAATCCTCACTAATTAGATCTGAATCGAGTCCCTCTCAACAAGCTGCAGTACTTGTTAATGCCGGCAGTGTGCTATCTGAGCTCGGACCTACCTAAGCTCCTCCTCTCCTATAAATGGGATCAAAGGCTTATAATGAGCAGGACACAGAGATGCGAATGGAGATCTTCATCGACTCGTGTCTCCTTTCAGCTGGGCTTGGACATGTCACAGGTGAGGGGGACTCCAGGCACTCGGAGTTCCCTGTATTAAAAAGCTGCCTTGAGGTCTGGTGAAGGAGCAGCCGCAGACTGCAAAAGACTCTGGTCTGTTGGTTGTATTGTTCTTCAGAAATTCCCTTGGGACACATCATGTCTCGTTTTGGTGTTGACCATAGTGCCAGTCTAAGGTTGGAGGTACTGGCACCATGGTGTCTCTATCAAAGGCAGGGATGAACCTTAACCAGCCTGGACCAAAAATGTAGACTGTCTGGTAGGGAGCTGAGAAGGAGCAAAAGCATGGACCGGCTGTGGGTCCCCGAGGACCACATTGGGAAAGACTAGCCTCAAGTTTTTTTGATGACTTAAGTGTCGGCCGTTGTACCTTTGAACGGGTACCTGGATTGTTCTTGTAACTGGGTAATGCCATGCTAGTTCTGTCCCTTTGGCAGCAGGCTGGGAGGAGCACTTAGCAGACAGACAGTCGTGTGGTTGTCCCAGCATGTGTGCTAGCTGGGGTGAGGGCAGACGCATCGGAGAGAGAGGCATTTTAATGCCTAGTGGCGACACGCAGAAAAGATCCCCGGAAGCGTTTTCTAACATAGTAGTGCCCGGCGGCCATGAGCCATGACAGACTTCCCCTGGGCCTGTAATCGCAGCACTTCTCTGCCTCTCTCAGATGAAGTGTCGTCCCCCCACCCCCTAAAATTAACAAGGAGAAGCAGGAGCCCCAGATAACACAGCCTTGAAGTGACAGAAACAGAAATGCCCTGACATCAGGGTGTGGCCTGATAACTCCACCCTTCTTTCTAAGTGAGTTCCTACACCCGCCAATCAAAGGCTCCTCCCACTCCTGTGTCATCAATGGGACTGGAGCACTTCCAGGATCCTAATCGAGCACGAGGTGCACCCGCACAGGTGGGGGGGGGGGGCTTCGTTGTAGGGCAGATTGGCCACAGCAATGGGGTGGAGCTGCTTAATTCTTAATGAGGAGACGAGGTGCCCCGTGGTGCTCGCGCTGTGGGCCGCCGTGATCCGAGCGCCAGCAGAGTGAACAAACAAGACAGCGGGCGCACAGATGGGTTGTGTCACTGGGGCCCGCCCAGAGCTGTGACGCACAAGCCACCTCCCTCCTGCAGGGGCTCATGCATAATTCAAGGGGCTGCAGACTGCTTGCCCGCACCCCCCTACTACTGGGTCAGGGAGTCTTCCGTATTGCCACTGGGGACACGACCATCCCAAATCAACAGAGACAGCGCCGGTGACAACAGCCTCTCCGGGACTCGTGCAGGAGAAGTGTCTCCCAGCACGCCCCAGGGGGCTGGAGGAAGAAGCAAGGGGTAACTACATTGGGTTTGCGGAGGTATGGTGTGTTTGGAGGGGGGGGAGGAGGTGTTGTGAATCAGATGGAAGCCATTTTGATGATTTAAAAACAATAGCCTCAGCACAGAAATCAAGATATCCATAATTAAATCGATGTGGCGCAGGCCAGATCGACAGGGCAATTAAAAGCTGAACAGGATTAAACACGAGTGGTGGAACGGAAGCGCGTGACGGGAATGCCAAAGGGGGAGGGTAGCGTCTCCCTCACCACAGAGACGAGATCGCAGTGGGTCTGAGAAACCGGAGGTGCCAACAGCATCTGGCCTTTAATCATGTCTAACAGGGTTGCCAGGAGTACACCAGCGCCACCCTGTGGCAGACCGTAGAATCACTACATCACAACAACCCAGCAGGGTATTAAGTATCATGTGAATTTGTACCATACCAGGCTGGTCTGTAGGGTGCTCCCCTATATTCACAGCCAGCCTGAGCCCATCATCATGCGGATGTCCGCATAGGCCGTCACTCTTGTTTACGAACTCAGGACCACTCATTGGACTCCTGCCCTGGGTCCTAGTGTCAGTTAGTGTTTGGTTACTTTTAGTTGATTGGTTCAGAGGCGGCTCTCCCTCCTCTGCAGTAATCATGTTTGTGTATGGGGGTGAGCAAGGGGAGGGGAGCCTCCTAGGTTCCCCACCCCCCAAAAAAATATGACGCAAAGCAGCCTGGAGGCAGATGAGCCAAAGTGCATTAATGAACG
The DNA here is from genome assembly GCA_026779605.1 of Mormyrus hasselquistii. Classification (NCBI taxonomy): domain Eukaryota; kingdom Metazoa; phylum Chordata; class Actinopteri; order Osteoglossiformes; family Mormyridae; genus Mormyrus; species Mormyrus hasselquistii. The sequence continues at coordinate 1,466,403 of JAODKE010000085.1, forward strand.
GGCGGGGAGCAGGGTGCAGTCCTCATTTCCAACAGCATGTGTGACGCAAAGCCTGCAATGGGAGCAAACGGAGGGGGTAGCAAGTATCCAGGAAGGTGTCAAGGGCACCCCACATGACGAGAGGTCCTTTTACAACGGTGGGAGGGAGGATAATCCTTGGCGACGCACACGCTTGTGGGGGGAGGGGGGTTGCAATTTAAAAAAAATCAGCCTTTGATTCAAAGGAAGTCACATCTCTTGTTCTCTTCCTCTTAGCATTTCAAATGATGAAGCCTGATCAAAGCCGCCCCCCCCCCTCCCCCCGGTCTGCCCGCTGCCGCTTCGCACAGGGTTGGAGGGGCCCGATCTGCCCGCTTTGATGACAAGCAGGCTGCTTTCCATTTCTGGCTTGGGCAGGTTGTCTCCCACCAGGCCAGTCTGTCTCGCCATCCTCTCGGACCGCCTTCCTCTCCTGCCTGACAGTCTGGCTCCAGCCTCCGGGAGCAGCGACAGCCTCAAGCGGCCATGATTACCATCATCCCTGAGTCACCCTGCCCTGACTGCCACAAAACTGCCTGTTTATCAGAAGAAGAGAACCTGAGCTCACTTAGTGGCCAACCAGTGATTATGCTTTCGACTATGACTCCTACAAATATGGACATTCTAAGAAATTGAGAAAGGTATCAAGCACCAAATGCAGACAGAATAATGACCTTGATAAGGTTAAAAGACTTTAGAGCACATGCGAATAAGATTTAGATCTAGCTGGGCAGGGCAGCGTGCTGAAGGCCTGGTCACAGTTGGCATGGCCTCATCAGCGAGAGACACTCTCCTCAGAAACACCTTCTGCTGTCTCTTTCAGCTCCAGCGACCTCGTGCTCTCTTTCGCTATTTCTCTGCCACACACATTCTGTCACGAGGTGTTAATCGGGCACAAACAAGCCGGCGTAGTTGGTGCCGTTCCTCCCAGCAGAGTCGAGTGGGTTCCATCCCGTGCCCTGATAATCACCAGTGCTAGGAGAGTACAAAGCTCGGGGAAACGCAGACAGGAGGCACGGCGCCGCGGGGGAAAAGCGTCCTGCCAAAGCTATGATATGCTCTGACGTGCTTTGAGACCTCAGACTCTTAAATGCACATAATCTTCAGGTTCTTCCCGTTGTAAAGTGGCATGACAAAAGCACAGCCGCCCAAATGACAGTCCATCTCCATAGCAACTGCATCTACCCAGTAATACCCTACCTATCACCCGCCGGTCCCAGTGCTGTTACATCTCACAGCTTGCTTTGCTGCCCCTTGTCACCCCACTAGTGCTGTAATCTGACCTGTCCGGCTGCCACAGGATGGAGGTCAGGTGCCCTGGCGGCTAGTGGCCCCCTGTTACTCGCCAAATTCACACCGGGAAGACATCCCACCTGGCCAGATGTCACATCATCTGTGCCCCTCAGTAGCCCTGCATGCAACACACACACTCTTTTACTCTTCCGGCCCTCTGAGTCACATTCAGAGGAGTAAATAAACAGAGCATAAACATACTGCCCTAATCCTGGCCTGTGCCAGCCGCACCACCACAGATGGTTAAAAAAATGCAGGTCCTGTTTACACAACCGCGAGTATGCAGTGAGAGCTGAGACAGAGATGGACTTAAACACTCACCAAGCGCAGGCTGCTGCTGTCCTCCCACTTCCCACAGCTGGACCGGTGTGCTTCACACAAAGCGGCAGCCTGGACTGTGCTAATTAAGGCTAATTGATCTTTTGGAATCATGGTGCAATGGCACTGCCAGTGATTACTGGAAAGTGTTGAGCCATTTATCCAGTTAACATGCTAATTAACAGGAGTGGCGATTAGCGGCCGGGCTTTGCGTCGCTTCCTGCCGCAGTACTGCTCAGTATCTGCATCAGGGTGGCGTGTGAGGTGAGCACAGCGCATCGGTTTCTGGATGCGATGGTCATGTTGGTGGAGTTCATTAACAGTGGGAGAGGAAGGCCATCACGAAGGGGGTGTGGCCATTTGCTGGTGCACAAATATGGCGTCTTTTTGTAGTCCAGCAGACCAAATAATCAACTTAAGTGAGTCAACAGTGCATCTAAAGCCCCATCAAGGATGCTGGGCCAGTGGGACCCCTTGCTTTTAGACAAAAGGAGGCGAGACAAACACATTTACGATAGTGTGCAGAAAGAGCTGCCCCTGTTTTTGATATCAGCACCTACGAGTGATGGCTTTGGGAGCCTGCCTGGCTGCAAATAGCGGGGGAAAACCGCAGGCCACACGTGCGGAGAGATAGCAACGGCAAACGGCACATATCGCGCAGAGCGGGGATTACAGCCCGGGCTAATTATCCCCCGAGCCTGAGTGCTGACGGGGTGACCCCACTTGACTAATGAGATAGCAGCACAAGCCAGGAAACAGGCCGGGGCTGGAATTTAATCAAAGCGTCCACCGTTCAGTTAATCTCCAACAAACCACACCATGTCAGATTTTTCCCCCACCCTTTTTTTTGGCCCGTTTCAATGGTGGGGGGGGGCACGGTAGGGACGCATTCACCACCATTCACACCACGCTAAATATTTTCCAGTGACCGGTGTGTTTACCAAGAGGCCTGACCTCCCCCAGGGCCCTGACACCACCACCAACACTGTACCCCACCATTTGCATGACAGTTGCAGTGAGATGAGGCCTTATAACGAGCTGCATAACGAGTTGGGGGAGGGGAGGCTCTCTGTTTACATGAGTCGCTCATTATTCAAACTGCCAAGGGGCCAGATGCTGCTAGCGCGTATGCTAATGAGTGCTAAAGACAAAGCAGGATTAATGTGAAGCTGAAACCTCGCACCTTCATAGAACGTAGCATTTAACCCGCGGCGTGGCTCCCAGCTGCCTTAAAGGAGCAGTCGATTAAAGGGGCAACACCGTTTCAAAGTCGCGAGCTCGGAGTAAGCACAGGGTGGCGCTGTCTGGGGTTTTAATAGAGTGACCCTCTGAAGAGGAGGCGACACTGCCAGCCTGACCTAAGAGCAAAATGAAGCCAGCAAGCAGTAGCCATGGCGGACCCCTAGGAGACCAGGGGCCTTGAAAATGAAAATCGCAGCGTAAATGATATTTCCACAAACCATGATGAATGTGTGACACCCCCTGCCCCCACCTCCACCAAAAGCCGTTTTCTATCATGGGCCTCAACGGGGTGTCACACTCGCCTAGCAGCCATGAGACGAATAAGCGCAATAACACTCTGCGCGGGGCGAGGGATTAAATCACACAGCGTGACCACAAATGCGACGCTAACTGCTTCCTCCCGCTCTGCCGCCCACATCCCGGGAAGGAATTCATCATGGTGACGGGGCGGCTCGAAAGCACGGGTGGGGGGGGCAGCCGGACACCTACTTGCTGACGGGCGGCTAATTATAGAGCCGTTTTCATTAGCGCGCACCCTGGAACTGCTTCCCGTGCAAACCGCCACGATCCTGCAGTCAGCAGCATGCATTTTGAGGGCACCTCTGAATTTCTCACTGAGCGGCTGAATGTCAGGCTTCCCAAAATTAGCTAGCAAGTTCTTTATTGCCTTTTGACCCCACCCTTCCTTGGCCCTGAAGGTGGCATTTAACACGGATGGCTTCACTGGTTCAAAAGAACCAGCTAGTCTGCCACACCTTGTGCATCATCTTTGCTGCTAAAGTTGCCTTTACCACAAGTCAAAGTTCCATCAGGTAGACCAGTGTTTCTAATCCGGTCCTTGTGGACCCACATTTTTGTTCCCTCCCAGCAGCACCAGGTTGGGAAAGGTAGACAGTTAGGGCAGAAGCACAACTGGCTAGTTTCCCACTCAGTGTTAAAAATACTTGGTCGTAAATAGAAACAAAAAGTCACAGAGAGAGCTTGACTGGCACCCATAGATTTTAGTACTCAATAGATCAATTGGATTCTTAGCTGAAACACTTACAATGTCTCTCGTTAATTCCTCTGATGTCTACACTGGCTAGGAAGAAATTACAGCCCTCAGATCTGTCATTATGGCTCCTACAGCCCGCCCCGAGATTTTGCTGTCACACTGAGGACCTTCACTTGATAGAGAGACATATCGTACAGGGTCAGAGAATCCGGACCCAAAACCAAGGGCCAAAAGGCGTAAGTGAAGGGTGCCAAGCTGATTGGCTCATGAAAGTATAGATGACATTACATAAGATCTAAATAAGGATTTTTTATTGTGTTTTTTTTAAGTGACTGATAAAGTTGAAGATCATAAGATCATGGGTACAGCTAACCCGTCATCTATAAAACGAACGACACACGGTACCATGCTACGCATGCGCTAACGGCTTAACCCCCAGATGGAGGACAGTCAGGGCTCCTTTAATCTACGATTTATCCGCTCGTAAACATGCCTATCTTTCCGCCCTCAGTGACTCCTGCCTGGTGTTTTCACTATTGTTAGTGGTACTATATCAGCATCAAATGAGGTCAGAGGTTTAGCACCTGAGGGAATCATAATATGAGAATTACATTAAAAAAGGAACATGAAGATTATATAAAGATACAATGGGTAATTACCTAATGCTGCAACTAACCAAAAGTGGGTGCGAGCGAGTAGTACTTATCTTTAGCCTAACATAAGGAGAAGTTATGAAATATGCTGACCTATTAATGCTTTTAGGTGAGAGGTGGTGTACTAACGAACTAATTAGAGCAAATGTCAAAAATGCTGTGGTCACGTAAAAGGAAAGTACCAGAAGAAGGGGGGGAGACGCCCCTATGGGCTATAAAAGCACAGACTTAACATCACGGTGTTGAGCTTCTCTTTCTGTACATGCTGAATGTATGTCAGTAGTCGCTCCCGATTGCAATCGATCAGAGAATAAACCGGTGACTTGCAACTACTGATTTAACTACGTCTATTCGTGAATCTCTTCTCATCAACGGACCCAGTTGGAGACGGTGAACTCCAACACACCCCACTACGTTACTACCTAACGTAAACAAATAAATCGGTAAAACAAAACAAAATAAATAAACAAGACGCAGGACCATTAAAATACAAGACAGATAACAGAAAAACAGCCCTGCTTACAAGTCAAGGCAATTACATGTCCGTTAAAAAACGAAGACAGATGAGTGGGGATGCGGCAAATCAGGACTGTCGGAAGTAATCTCGTTAAACTAGCGGTAAATGATGGCACGTGCCGCCTGCATGACCACTCCACCCCCCCACCTTCGCGCCGTCTGCGTGATCTTGGTACGAGCACCCGATCCCCCGCGCGCCGCCTGCGTGATTCCGGCGTGACGACTCCACCCCCCATACCCTCCTCTCCTCGCGCCGTCTGCGTGACTCTGGCATGAGCACACCGGCTCTCCGCGCGCACACCTTTGATCAAACTGGCCTCGTATCTCCATTAAGGCTCGTTTAGTTAACCACAGAACGTCCACCCCAAGTGGCAGGAAGCTGCACCATCGATTAATTTGAGACAATCGCGCAGTGCAGGAGCGGGAATTAAAACACGCGACTACGCGAGCTCCCCGCAGGTTAGCACTTGCACTACTCCGCTAATCTGCACTTTACTCAGAGGAGAGCGCGGTCACTCCCATTCACCCACCTCGCATCGTCATAACATTAGAAATGTTTACACTTTACTTCCAATTCCATCGTCTTGTTTCCTATCTTCGTGGTCCTGATTCATCTATGTGGTGTACAGCGCCTCCGGATTGTATGCCCCCCCCCCTCCCCCATCAGGCAGAATCCTGATTACTTGCCCATTTTGACAGTGTTCATAGATGACTTGCAGAGCCTTCATAAATTCAGGCTTGGTGCCTGGACTAAAGGTCCAGCAGAATTCCTGTTCTCAGAATGTAACCCAGCAAGCTCTCCACTCAGCCAGGCCCGGTCAGGGGCCATCGCTATATAACCTGGTCCTGCTGGAGACACCTGTGTATGCCCTGGTGACTGGCTGCTTCCTTATCTACAAACAGTCCTATCTACTGACCAGTGGGGGAAGGGGGGGGCAGGTCCTGTTTATGAGCCCGAGTCCCCACGGTGCCAAGATCACATCTCACATGCCGCTGTGATCTAAATGCAATATGACAAGGGGTCTCTCTCTACTTCTTGTTTTTAAATTCAGTGGACTGTGGTTACACTGAACGGTTGCTTAGTGACAGCGCTTCTTTAGTGAATGTTTTATCGTTGATCCTACACGGTGTTGTAAATCTGCTGTTATACGGCTTCTCAGTATGGAGGTCTCACTGAGCCAGTAGAAGTACAGGTTGGAACTGGTGTTCCTGTAACCACTCTGAACCGTACTGCTCCATGCCACAAGCAGTGACACCAAAGGGCCACCATACAAGACAGCGTGGGATCTTGCGGGAATTCACAACGTGACCCTGCGGCCTTGTCAGCTTTCACACCCCTGGCTCAGAGTGAAGGACAACTAAGTCCCTAAACACACCTCTACTGCATCTCCTCCCCAGAAAACAAAAAATACAGGAAGGTAATTGTGCTTTTATGGAGAATTTTCACAGCAGGCATGAGCAAACCAAAGCACATTACCTAGACCGAATTTAATTAATGGTGCTCAGTGGGATGGCTGTGGTGCACAAACTAAATCCCATTTCAGCTGCTGTCAGCGTATATTTTGCTACTATCTTGTGTTCTTCTGCAAGCCGCAGAATCAATTAGGCTGAGCAGAGGGCTGGTTAATTAATAACTAGCCCATGACTAGGACTGACGGCCTGCAGGTGGTGCTCTACCACTAAACCAAATGTTAAATTTGAGTTCACTGGCTCATCTGTTTCTAGAGCATTTCTAGCATCCTTTTCATTTATGATTATTGCAAATGCAGTTATTTGGTATACAGAACATGACAATGGCTCATTTACATAGGGGCAAATTTAATTTGCTCCTAAATGCAATTCTTACTGCATGTGGTGAATGGAATTAAACAATGTGGTTTTGAATTTTCTGTCCTGTCTGCCTTAAAAGTAGTCATTTGATTGCCAAGTTGTCTTCTCCTTGGCATTGGGCAAATAATCAGATTATTATTTCGCTGTGTTAGGAGATGACGTCAGTGCTCTCTGATGGGTACCGGGAAATCTTTTAAAGCATGTAAATGGTGCATTAGCCGGCCAGCACATCCGGGGGATATTCTTAACAGCGCCACTAATTTATTATTTATGAGGAAGGCGGGTGTGATATAAGGGAAACGGACCTGAAAAAAATCTCTGGGAGGAAACAGCTACATGTGGACCGTGGAGTTTTGGCTGGACTTGAGTCATTAAGGACACAGCAGGAACAGAGGAGAGCAGAGAACCCCCACTACAGTCCCACCCATGAGACACTCAGCACCCCTCAAATCAAAAACATTCTGAGACATCACATCTCATCCAGGGGCCACACCTGGTTTCTACAGCTTCTGGTGAGCTCCTTAACAGAAAGGCATCTGATTCGACACGGCGCACAACTATGTCCCTGCCAAGTCCAACAGACTGTGCCCTCCAAATATTTGCCACATTGGACTGATAAACACTGTCTACTGGCTGGAGAAGCATCACTGCTAAAAATCTAACAGATAAATTCCTTACTGTAAATGACACAGCGCACATGAGGAGCCGCTTACAAGGATTAGGACCTCCTAAGCTAGCATTCGAGAGTGCATCGTAACATCATGGTTCCCAGCTGGAAGATCTGTGAGATTGCGTATCACATATATGCATTGTTGCATCCGGTGAACATGCACACACGCATGCAGCGAACACAGAGCAGACGGAGCAAGCTGGAGCGCAGTTGGAAACACGCTACACGCAGAGAGTCAAAACGTGTGACTTCAGAGAGGAGGGGGAGAAGCGGGGGGGCTGGGGGAGGCTACGTGTGACCCTGCAGTGACAAGACCCTTGGCACTGGAAGCAGAGCCGGCTGTTTGGTGGAGGGGGGTGAGTCGTACGCCGGCGTCACACTGAGCCCCATACAGTAACACACATTTTAGCCCAACTCCACCCCAGCAAGATAGGTAGCCATGCACATAACAAATAAAATTAAAAATGGACTGGAAGAAGCCACAGAATGAGCCAATTACCACAACGAGCAGACACGTGTTCAGGCGTGAGGAGGTGTTTACTGCCTCCACACAACAAACCCAGATCCCAGGGAATTGTGGGACTGTGCATTGTTCATTCGTCATGCTGTTGAAGTTCATCATTTTAAGCTGTTTTGCCACATGAAAGTAAACCAAAAGTAACCTTTTCTCTAAATTAGGGGTGGGGAACCTGTTCCATGGAGGGCCAGTGTCGGTGCGGGTTATTGGGATGACCGCTCAATCAGCCAATAATAAAGCAGTGATTCTCAACTCCAGTCTTAGGGACCCACAGTTATTGGCTGATTGAGAGGCCATCTCAAAAAGCCACACCCACACCGGCCCTCCATGGATCAGGTTCCCCACCTCTTTTCTAAATCATGCCATAAAGAATGAATAAAGGGCTGATTTGGAGGAGTTTGTTTTGTGAAATTTCCATGACAAATTATGCTCCAGCAAGGAAGCTCACGAGAGAAGTTTAGATGATGAGGAAAGCCAAGAAGCTGCATCCTTTAGACCAGGAGTCACCAACATGGTGCCCACGGGTAGCAGGGTGCCCCCAAGGACCACATGAGTTGCCCGCGGACCTGTTCTAAAAATAGCACAACTCACCAGTGAGCAGTGTCTAAAATTTAATTTTATCCTGATGCTATTCTTCTTTAATCACATTTATATGGTATCATTAATCAATATCAATAATATATAACAAATGGTAAACTGAGCAAATTTGTTATTTAAGAAGAGTGTATCGAACTGGCAGTCCTTCATATGGCTCAGTACACATGAAGTAGCTCTCAGCTTCAAAAAGGTTGGTGACCCCTGCTCGAGACAGTATGTCTCAGGGTCTGCTCCCTTGGTCCACAATTTTGCTCCCTTCCAGGGAGCAAAAACATGAACCGCGTGGGGGTTCCTGAGAGCCGGGTTGAGAATTACTCCCCTAAGTGAGCAGTCAAGAGGATAAAGCACGTATTCCTTTTTCAGTCTTGAGTAAAGTTTAATATTCAGGCATAGTGCCACCTTACACAGGTGTCTTCAAGCAAAACTAAAATTTTAGAGAGATACTGAATGGCATTTCCTGCCATAGCCTAAGGCAGTGGTACAGGTGTGTGGTGTAGGAGGTTGTGTCCTGCTTAGTATCAGGAACGTCTATTACAGCTTGTCCCACGGTTATAGATCAATAAATTCTCTCTGGAAAATTCAGACAGCCTGTCAGCCAAATGGAAACACTGGCTGATCACATGTAGTATGGTAGGAAGAGAGCCAGAATATCTCCTGAGCCCTCCAATCACACCATTGCCTAGCAGGGATTTAGAATATAAAATTTAAACAGTCTTTTGCTGCTGGAACGGATGGTCACTGTTCCAGGTGCACGCTGGACGCAGGGGTTGGTTTCCGTGACGCCGCAGTGTCATGGACTCCCCGAGGGTGACAGGAGAGTGTCCTCGTTGTGCTGCCGAGACAGGTGACTAGCGAGCACCTACAATCGTCCCTAACAACACTTAACGGGGTTAGTCACAGTGAGAAGAATGAGTCATGAAATCTGAGAGGGAGTTAAGAACAAGAGATGTTCCTCTTAAATGATTTTTACTACGGTCATTAAAGTTAACAAATCAGCATTAATTTTAAAGTCATAAAACATTATTTTTTTTTATTGTGTCACCGAATATGTTTATTTTAATACCCCAATGGAAGAAAAGGACAAAGACTTTTAGCAGTGAACTACAGATCCCTTCCGGGTTATAAACAACACAAGAGGCTCAGTAATGACGGTGCACAGGAAGGCTGATGCGGGTGGAAAACACGCAGTGAAATGTCGTTACTTAGATCATTTTGTTTTTTTTCTTAAAACTAACAGATGGCTCAGTGGATGAAATACTCTAATTTGCAATATTTGTATTTTTTCATTAATTGAAAGGTAGTACCTTAAAATGAGGATTGGTCCAGCTATTACATGCACTTCCAATGGTTGACAGGCTTCTGTTCTAAGAGCCATTTAGTTTTTTTGTTCCTAAACATTCACCTTCTGCATTGTGAGTCATGTCAGATACTCAGATAATAAAATAAGAGCCTGTTGTGGATTCAGTCCAGTGAAATGCTTTAATGTCTAAGCTGCTTTATTTGACTCCTGCAACACTGATACAGTCATAATTAATTTTTGTCTTTATTTTGAGACTTGTGTGTAAAACATGGTATTTAAGCTGTATTTAAAGGCATTTAAACATAATGGTCTTTGCAAATATTTGTACAACGTTGCAAATAGTCATGATAACTTACAGTTTAGGGGAAGATCAGGGCCGGAGCACCTTGAAGTGGTTTTGCGTTAGAGTGACTATAATCGATAAATCCACCAGACAGCAAGCCCCTCCATGTGACTGACAGAGATCAGGAGCAGTAACAGCAGGTGGGTGTGATGAGAAGGTGTATCCGTAAACAACACCCTACACGATTAAAGTGCTGACAGAAGACACTCCCTTTGTTTTTACCATTCATTATTCCTGAACAACACATACTTAAAGCAAAGGTATACCTTAAAACTGGAGAACTTAGAAAAGACTGCAAAAAGCTTTAACGGCTGAGTCAAAGGCGCAACCTACCAGTAAATGGTGCGAAATATACTTCATTTTAAAAATCTGAAGTAAAAAACTTGAAGTGTGAATTCTACCACCGCAGCCAGTCTTCTGTGGTGTAAATTGGAGCCAAGGAACCTTAGGACAGCTAGTCCTTAAATTAACTACTAATAAGCCTTGAAATGTTGTTAATTTGTTAATGAATAAGAACTAAAGTATAATACACTGAAGTAATGGGGGAATTCAAACCTGGGCTCACTTATAATGGCAGGAAAAAACACAGCACCTTTCCCCAAAAGGCAAGAGCAAAGAGCACTAGCACGCTCCCTAATACCCCGTAAAAGAATCAAAAATATAAGCCACCCATTTCTTTTCCCTACAGTGTGTACGTGCGGCTGCATAGGTCTCCAAATGGTGAAATTTAGGTTTCGTAAAGTGATCCTGCTGACTTTAGCTCAAGGGCAAACGCTGAAACCGGGCCGTTCGCTTTTCTGCCCGGACATGAAGCGGCAACAGCCTCGGCTAACCTCCACCCTCAGCATAAACAACAACTCCGCTTTCTGCGTCATCCTCTAAACCCCCCCATCACCCCCTACCAGCAGCCCCCCTGCCCTCCACCTCAGGCTTTGGGGGAGGAGGGTGTGTTAGTACATTCTGAGTGGACAGGGAACAGACTTGCCATGCAGTGTGGGTACAACCTGTCCCAGCTCCAAACCCTTTTCCACACTTGGCCTGCTACTCAGGATGTGGGACCTATATGGTTACCCATCAAACATGCCGCTGCAGTATCTCAGAGCATCCTCTCAGTAACCCCCAGCTACTCTGGGGATTCACCGGGCACCTTACATACCCAATGATTCCAGTTAAAATAATGTAATACATTACATCCTGCCATGAATCTCAGGTGGGTCATGCATTGTTCATTACAGAAATATTAGTTATGAACGCCACCAAGTCGCCCATTTTTAGCAACAGGAACCGTGTTGTGGTGGAGGCTCTGCCTACTGGTCCATCACAGCACATCTGTCATGGGAAAGGAACTGCTGCTATTTTTGTTGCTTTCACAGGTCATCAGGGATCAGGAAGACCCTTTGCTCTTTGGCCCATTTTGTTTTCTACTAAGGGCCAATTTGCCGATTTGAAGAAAGACTTCTGACCTTCACAGTGCCCACTCTGGACCGTGCTACAGTGCATACCGTGTTGAAAAAAAATTACGGCTTGGTAACTGGTGGATTGGTGTGGAGTCTGGCATTATGGGACTGCGCGCAGGACGGAGCGGCTGATGTCAATGCTACAAATCCTGTCTGGCACTCCACCCAGATGTCAGTGGCCCTCCTGAAATATTAACGTTCCGTAGTTAAGGATAATGCAACATTGATTTTAATATTTCTGGCATCTCATCTGGGGAGTACCACATCCACCATGTTACTAAGGACAGGTTCCACACTCTTCACAATACTGCACCGCCTAAGAATTTACAGAAAAGAGATAGATGGATGGATGGAATTGACTACTACTTATGAAATGTTATACAGGACTTAGAGAGCTAAAAGTAGACACTTGTATTAAAGGAAATTGGAAGTGCTCTCATAAAACACCCCTGTTTATAAGCAGTTTACCTCTTAAGCATATATATTGGCACATCTGCACTCTTAAACTTCCTTCTGAGTCACATGAACAGGGCTATCCTTGCAGCAGAAGTGTTGACAGGTGAAATGTTATATGCTGACAGGTGCCTTGTTACAAACTCCCCCCCGGGGTCAGCCTGATTTCATTCTTCATTTGCAAGCCATTACCAGAGGAATAGAGTTGTGTCACCTTGTATGTCAGGCATAAATCCAATACTGAATGACACATAACGCACTGCACCCTCTAGGAGTCAAACTGCCCACCCTGGACCAATGAGGATCTGTTCATGTACTGTGCAGTTCAATAATCTCTGTATCTGAGAAACACATTCACATGATAATACCATATTACTGATCACATGCTAATACAACAGTCGTTTCCAGGTCAGTAATCTGGCTAAAAGGCGAGGAGGCTTCCTTAATAGTTCCAGCCCCAGGACTTGATAGGACTCTAAAAGAGGTACCCATCCTGTCTGTGTCCCTGATGTACCCAAGAGTGACAGAGCAGGATCTATTTTTGTTAGTATGAAAACACTGCCAGCAGGAATATGAGAACAGCGATAAGCAGCGTTTGCTGCGGCCTCGCCTGGCTTCTCCGGAGAAATACGCTTTCATAACTTGAAGATGTCAGACTCACCGCTTGATTTTATCCACTGTTTCTTTTTTGGGGGCAAAACCAAGCTGTATGTCAAGCTGTATGTCATTAACCCCGAGAGTCAAATTAAAGGCATGCAGTATTAACCCGATAGCATTAACCGACGAAACGCATACCAACGATTTCGCTCTGTAGGGCGACAACATTTTTAAATATTTTGTTTCTGAAAAATGGGAATCAGTGTACGATCTGAATTATAGCCGCTGAGACAAAATACCAAGTTATTAATATAAAATGTGGTATTTTTATTAGTGAGTTCCACTTACAGCTCTCTTTGGTGGACTCCTTAACGCATCGTTATCACCCACAATACCTTCTTTTGTTAAGTTTTAAATGCTAACTTAATTTACCAGGTGTTGTGGGTGAATTTTGTATACTATTAACATTAGCAACTTTGGCAGACAAGTTACAGTATCAGTCGCCGAAATATATTCCAGCATCAAAACACTCATCTGCATATCCGTACTGTCTCTTCCATGTAAAACACCTCAAAAGCACGTGTGATAAAACAGTGAGACATATCAAAAACAGTGAGACGCCTGCAAACATATCTAAATACAAAGTTATTCTGCACAATTTACAAGGTGAGGCCTCAGATGTACCATACAAACTTCATACTCAGTTAAAACATTTCGTTGCGCAAAGCATATGAATAAATCATCGACACGGTACGTTTGAGGTAAATACCAGAGCCAGCAAGCGGCACGTCCACCGGGCGTGTTTGTATACAAGGAGGCATGTTTCCACCCGAATGAATGGCAGATGGCTGATCAGGGAGCGTTTTTCCAGTGTAAATACATACCATGACACCCAGCTTAATTCTTGAAGCAATAAGGCATCCCTTAATATTTTCTCAAAAGAAATGCAAGAATTGTGAGAAAAGCGAACACGGATGGTTTTAGTCACATTTTTCCATTTTGCTGTATTTTCGCAAAAGGGGTGTCCACGCCGATGGCAACGCCTGGCAACATATTGAATTGTCAGATAAATAAAACTAACAAGAAGTGAGAATAAAAAAACACGCACTGCCTATCATACCAAACATCCGTCTACATCAGTAAATTAAATGCCTTCATAGAAGGATGCTTAGGATCTCGGCCGCACCTAATCATGTGAAGGTCAAAAGCAATTTATGAGCGATTAATTTATGTCAAAATAATCAGAAAATCTGTTAAAACAATAAACAGTTTAAAATATAAATATGAAAGACATGGGGAAAATGATAAATGTAACTATTATAATAAAAGATGCAGCTAAAACAGAATCATGTCAAAAATATAATAGCTGACGCTTCAAAAACTAGCATGATGTATATACATTTGTTTTTCAGCAGCAACGCAGCACCACGTAAAATTGTTATAATAATCCATAAAATACTGATTCGAAAATATGCCATCGCCTTACGTCTGCATCGACCAGGATAGAGCTCCAAAATACGACATTGGCTTACCCAAAACACGAAGGAATAGACGACCAGGAGCGTTTTGAGGCAGGTAATCACCGGTTTGGTCTCCATTCTCCTAGATGCCATACTACAGTAGAGCCGAACACAGACGCACTTACGATCGGCGAAATTCTCCGCCGGGCTTAGCTGCGCCGGCCCGCTGCAGTCTCCCACGGCGCAGCCGCCTACGGAGCGCTGGCCAATGACATTGCGCCGCACATCAGCCCGCCCCCTCGTCCACACCCCCAGCGAAGTAACGGCAGGACGAGTGCGTTGATCTGGATTGCGAGCACTACATGTGTCTTAGGTAATTTAATCATAGACCAAACATTACTTACAATAAATAACACACGTCCTGTGTCCTTTTTAGATTTTCATAACTTTTTACATTTTTTGAGACATAAACGTATTTATTACATCATCATTTTGTCGCCCAACAGAGGCACCATCAAGCCATAGAACACATAAAACATAGAACAAGCTCAAAAAATAAACACAAATATATTTAGACGTGTATTTCGGGAATAGCCGTAAAGCTACGTGTGACTCAAATTTGCTACAAAATGACCAACTACACAAATTCTTTTACAAGTATTTGTTGGACTAGACGTTGGACTCTCATTCACTGCCTGAACATTTATATTAAAAGGTGAACAGGAATTCCAAATTTCTCCTAGGATAAGCAAATGAGATAATGTGATATTAGATTTATAAGGCTAAACTATTTTTTGGTCAAACTTAGCTTATTTTTGGAAAGATACTGATAATTATTCCTGAGAAAATAAAAAAACATCAGCTGATTATGAAGAAACTTTTTAATGCACCTACTTTTCTCTTACTGATGAGACAGATTGCCAGTTTAAGATTTTCTCATGTGTGTATGACTATAAAAGGTCACATGACAGGGGAGGTACAATCAGTTCACGCTCCTGCTTCAGAATTTGCAGGCTGGTGACCTAAATAAAGCCTGTTCAATTTGCAAACTATTGTGAAACCAGGAGAGTAAGAATAGCGGGGGTGGGGACTGTTACAGGTAGATTAGCAGGCTGGATCATCCCAGTTAGCCCTGAATGTCACCCCTGATCAGATGTACCCAGTCTTTCTATATACTTCACTTGACTGGCTATTCGCATATCTGTCGCTCAGACGCTCATTACTCACTATAGATATATTAGCAGCTTGCCTGTGGTCACTTTGCTCTTTGGAAGGCATTGCATGTCCACACCTTACTAAGAAATATTCTCCATTCTCAGGTACAATTTTTACCTCATCTATCAGTTTTGCCTTTAGGTTTGTGTGTCTGTGCTGTTCACTGCACTGCCCTTGTTTTCTTTACAATGTTTTCTTGTGATGTTAATTAGGGATTTTGGAGTACGATCTGGATTTGGTTTTTCCTCTGCATTGCCCTGGTCTGCACTTTGACATACTGCCTATGTTTTAAAATACAGTTTCGGATTGCGTTTTCAAAGTAACGTTTGTATTTCTGCAACTGGACCCTCCTTCATCATTATGTTACTGAATACCTCGCCGGCTATGGATCCAATGGAACCTGAGGCAGGAGTGATGCAGTAGGAGAAACGCAGAGCTAATTTAGGTTTTGCAAGCTAATTTGCGAACTTCAGTGCAGACAACTTCCATTTGTTTTGAAATGGTGCTGTATCCTGAGGCGATGGCCACCACAGCATCCATACCATTGCCTATGGCTGTTTTAATTGCTACCCTGGAGAGGTATGGTGGTAATCCCGATAGATCTGGGGGTTTTCTGTTGCTATTCCAAATACATTGATTACCAATCACAGAATAAGAGAGACAAGATCCATTTTGTTATATAGGGTTTCTATGCAATCCGAATTAAAAGTCCATACTTTTGCACACTGTTTGGAGGGGGAGGGCATGCAACAGTGACAGTTAGGGTGGTGGATGAGAGTCAGCCCCCCCCCTCAGAAGATGCCTTCCTGGGCAATCATCTATCTTGCCCATCACCAGAATCCACCACTTCATAAGACCAGATGGCAATGCTTCTGCCGTGTCACGTGGATAATAACTCATGTGGAGCAACTTCACACATACTTTGCATTTTATTTTACGTTCACATCTGGGATTCTCAGCCAAACATTACAATACTTGGGACTGGCAATCCAAGCAGGTGAACGCTTACATTTCTCCATTGTTAGCACTGTAAACTGGAAGTTAGCCTATATCTATATTTTTTGCTGGAGATTAATCAATCATGCACCCCACAGACACACCCACAGTCCTTGGGTTGAGATGTTACTCTTCGGTGGTCGCCCTGTGCACATTTGGGTGCTGGCAACCAGCTCGTGTTAACGCTTTCAACATTGATAAAATTTAAGAATACTTAAAAGGCCAATATGTTACAAGAATGTGAAAAAACTAAATATTTCCATACTTTCTTTCTAGATATGGAAACGACTAAAATCAAATTCTATACTGCTTAGGAACTCTGGGTGTATCTGGGTGACCGAATTGAGGCACCAGAATAAAACTGTACTGATTACTGAGACACAATTTCACGTGCTATTTAAGGAAGCATTTGGCCGTCCTGGTGCCTGCCTGGATCTAGGAGTTCAGTCTTGCGACATACGACAGTAAAATCATTCGGTGGCCGAGCACACGGTGGAATTCCAGATGCTGGCTGCTGGTAGAGGGGCTGAGTGAGCCTGTGCTGCTAACTATGTATCCTCGTGCACTAAATGCAGATCCAAAAGCTGAGCTATCTTACCAAGGGGACCTCGAACAGCCAGACGTGAATCTCCAACCATAATCTGCCACAAGAGCTAAGCCAGAAACTTACCTCCAGCTCAATAGCTCATCCATCAACTTTTGTTGCTTCCTTGCCTATGTGCCCAATTTCTCCCTCACCTGGTCTTGAACCCGTGCAACTCTCCCGTATATTTGCACCTAGATATAAGAACCCTCAGGAATCTGGGAAAAAAAACAGTTATGGACTAATATATTGAGGAGACCCTCAGTTTATGAATTATTTGACTGTGTCACCTTCAGCCTCCAGTTTCATCTTTGTAGACTTCAGCCCTGTATCAACTTAAGTTCTGCTACTTTCTTAGTTCCTGCAGCCTTGGAACAAGACTGCAAGGCAACTGTGTTCAAAATTAGACCTCCAAAATGTACATAACCTCAACAGGATGCATGAGAAAAATTTATTGCTATAGGTCTGTGTCTGGTGGGTGTTAGAGATAATCTTTCAGTATCCAACCATAATATA
>JAODKE010000085.1:1490538-1505005 GCA_026779605.1 Mormyrus hasselquistii
AAAAACACAGAAGCACAAATAAACTCACATGATCCTTAAGAAGAATAAAGATGGACAGAGTGGAATATCTACCAAAGAAAGTAACCATTTGTGTTCAGTTCTTCATCTGAACTGTTGAAGTGATCATCATCATCATCATCATCATCATCATCTTGTATACCTTCCAGAGGCTGCTGGTTCTGTATTATTCCAGACAACAAGTCACCTACTTCATCAGTGTTGTCTTTATTTGGTGCTCCACCACCAGTAATAAATCGCTGTCTTCTTATCTCTGAATTGTTTTTTTAAAGCCAGTTTTAGGTTCTTCCACGGAGTCTATACAGGCAAATATCATTCATTATAAATTGTGACAAAAATGTAAATATGAGAAATGTGCAATGATAATAACAAAGAAATCTCACCTGAAGTTGTTGTTGTGGTCGCATTTTCATTGAATCCATTGCAAATTGCATTCCAAGCTCTCCTTTTCTTTTGTTCACTAGCAATAGTGTGGGTTTTACTTTCAATAACCGGATAGTTTGTCAAAATTTGTTTTAGTAGTGTTTTTTTCATACTCACTAAAGTTTTTTGAACGAATTCTTTTTGCCTCTGCCATCACTTTGTGTCAAGATTTAAACCAACAATAGTGTTTTGTAGTTCATTTCAGGTTTTAATCAACACCATCAGCCCAACAGCATGTGCTTAAACTCAACCTAATCAGGCCTATCTCAGGTGTTCTCATTTAAGCTTACTTAAATTACTCCAGGACTCTGTAGTCTCTGACTAACTAAGACTATTTTAAGCTACGTTCATGAAAGATACTTAAATGCCCTAGATTAACTAGTACTGATTAAGGCCTACTCCTGTCTTATGTTAAGCCCTTTCTGTGAAACCGGGCCTTAGAGTTATAATGTGGCCTGCTGGTTTGGCACGCTCTTGACAGCGCACATTAGCAATTTCATGTGGGCAGAAATGTTTTAGAAGACATTATTCGTGTGTTTTTTCTTAAACGGAGGAGGAAAAACACCGTTTTAAAAAAATACCCGTGTACGTGTGGACAAGGCACCAGAAAGGCAAACTACTCAGCTTTAGTGTTGCACAGGTCGGCTTTTTTTAACACCCGCTCCAAACCGACCCGTCAGGAGATCCAAACCGCCCAACCCAACCCACAAAAATAAGCGTGGATAATGACCCAAAACCCGACCCGACCCGAGGAAAAAAAGACACCAGTGAGCCTGTATTACCATGGAACCTACAGTACCAATCCAATGAAGTGTCATTTGTGACACTGTGACCCAGAGATGACATAGATTTGTGCTCGATTCGCATTGAAGATGAAGATGATGACACAATTTTATGCAAGATTAACTGTGTACTAAACAACAAAGAGACCGAAAAATTTATTGAAGGGTTGCGGAAAATTGCACGAAAGACATCTCTCTCGCACACACACAAACACACACAAGCACGCATGTATGCAAAATACACTAGTTGTCAAAACTGTAACATCTGATGTAACATCATTTCTGAGAACTCCATCAGATTATCTACGGATATCTTTATTTCCTTTTATTTCCCTGATTGTGATCGCGAGTGGGAATTAGGAGATACTCTTGATAATTTGAACCCCGTTTACAACACGTTTTGATCGATAATGAAATGCGTTTTGTAACTTTTTGACCCGCCCGTACCCACGATATTTTACAAATGTCTGCCTTAAAACCGCCCGTACCCCTGGGTCACGGGTCGAGCTGCGCATCACTACTCACCTTGGCTTTGCCTCCCAGAAGCAGGTGCAGCCACGGATGCGCTCGTTCTGTCGCTAAGGAAACTCCCGCCACAAGCTCCGTGATCATTAGCGACTGTTACATTTTTAGGTAATCAGCCCGTTGCGACATTGTGCTGTTTTTCAATGCCCTTTCATATGATTGGCTAAATACCATTACAGCTCCTCATACATACAAATCGCTTAATGAAGTACAATTTCTGGGGGAAAAATAAGTTATAGTAAGGAGAGCATTTGTAGTTTGTACTTTACATCCCTGGTCATGCTATGAATAGTTAGTAGGCCTACAACTAAATGTAAATATTTTATTAATGACATATACTTCTTACTGAATGAAAGAGATTCTTCTGATTTAAGATAAACAATCTGCAATTTCTGTTGAAAATCATTCAGCTTTGCCATTCATGAGCCATATGTAGGTTGTTTAATATCGGTTGTATAGCTTGATTACAGTAAATATTGAAACAATGTGGTGAGTAGTGGCACAAGAGCCTGTTGGCGAGGGTAATACTCGGGAGCCAATGACGTGATTCCTCAGAACTGAGCCAGTGGCTGCCTGGCAACAGGAATCTACCTGCGGTGAACCACCTACTGTTCTGAACCGCTGGGACGGGTCTCAGAGGAAGCCCTCGTGCAAGCTGTCTGCACACAGCTCCCAGCGCAGTCTCACAGATGCAGCTCCAGCTATTTCCAGGCACCTGGCTCTGCATCCATCACTTACACACGGAGACATCTATCCCGCTCAGCAGCAAACATTGCAATTTGTCTCCAAAGGCTTCATTTCTGACATCGCTGCACCGTATTACTGAGCTATTATGATCTTATAGTGCTGCTGGAATAAACTAATTAAAAATCGAAAGTGATTTACGCAGTCAATTTTATGCATTATTACACCTATACAGATGGATGTTTTCGAGTGAAAGTATACTCTCGCTGCCTTAAATACTTGCATTTAAATTCTAATTCTAAATTCTATTTGTGATGTCTATAATGTTGGCATGCCCTCCAAAGGCCTGGCAGTCTGTTTAGGGTGCCCCCGTTTTGGGCTCTCTCCTGCCTGGGATAGATGACAAGAATCCTCGTGATCTAGCTCTGAAGAAGAGGTTGTAAAATGGATGGGTGGTTGTAATGTAAGGCAGTATATTTTAAAATAGTAATAAAGTTATTCATACTATTTTCAAGGGTACATTTCTTTACAATGCAGGAGGTCCAAGCAAAGGGTCTCAACTGAGCTGGCTGCATCCTACATGCTTTTGCTCACCCGTAGGTGGATAATTTGTCAATAAGTAGGGGTCTCCCTCCCAGCAAAGCAAACCCTAAAATGACACGAGAACAAAAGTTTTTAAAGGCCCTGTGTCTACAAAGAAGTCCTCCCCCGGAGACGTTACCACATCACTAGTCTCCTGACGTCTGTTACCGTGAGCTTTTCATCAAGCATGTACAAAGCGATAGAGGGAGAGGAAGAGGTGATTCATCTGCTGTGTGAGAAAAGGCTTTTTGATGTGTTGCCCGGAGGGTGCGGGCAGAGGGAAAAGATGACGTCAGTGTCCGGAGGGAGACCCACACCGCCTTCTTGTTGTGTCCGGTCCCTTTCTGGGGCTTGGGCGAACAGGACAGCGGCTGCTCACAGACATTCATCACCCGCACATAAAACACATCAAAACCTGGCTCTAACACATTACCAAAAACATTCATGCATCTAGAATATTTTCCATGTTCTATCCATTTTTTTTAACAACTCGTTTGACAAGAACACATCTTAAAAGATTATATTCCCGACTTTAACAATATGGCAGGTAAAAGGTATCCTAAAAATTATGATGCTGTAACAAACAGCTGGTTTCTGTGTTTTATGGTGTGACATAGTTAAAAAAAAAAGGTCCACTCATCTACAATTATAACTAACGTGTGTAACTAACAGGACCACCCCTGATTAAACTGAATATTATGTACCAGCCTCTGGGGGCTGTCAAAACTACAAAAAACCCACACCTGTCCTTCAAGTTTAATCCCGCGTTTCAGATCGTGTGACATCCAAAGAATATGTATTATCTGTTCTGATGAAAATCTTTTAATGTCAGTCCTTTGAGGTTCGCAGCCTTTGAGATCTTGCGTTCAATGCTGAGGACTAATTGTATATTAATATACACTAAACCGTTCTTTGTTTTATATATGATCATATTTAATTGTCATTCTTTAAACAGGGAAATTATTCAGCAAAAACTAGAGTCTAAAGTAGTCACATTGCTGCTCTTGCAGGTTTTCAGCATGTATAAAATGGAACTATAGATAAATAGAGGGATAGAGTTAGGCACAATTTACTCACATTGGGCATAGAAACCCAAAACACCAAAGCAATGGAAAAATACGACAACAGAATTTTGCTAATATTATTATAAATATCTATAAGATATAAATATAACATTATTAACAATTATTTAATCGTTGTACCATTTAAAAATATATTAGAGTAATGCATAAATCGTTTTCAGATCCGGAATAAGCGTTTATTGAAGTGGGCGGAGTTAGCGATGATCTCGAGCTCTCTCGCGCTGGCGCCGCAGTAAACTCTGGTTGCTACAGGCGAAGTTATTTGTTTACATCCGGGTCGCGGGTTCGCGAACGCAGCTCAGCATCGGATGCCCACAACACCGGACGGCTGTTGTCAAAGGGTGGGTGTTTAGGACGATGGCAGGGGAGACGGATGACGAGATACCCGGTATGTTAATCAGAGAGCTCACCCGATGCTCGGTTCCACGGCTGCACATATTCCTGAGCAGAAACGTAATGCTACTCAGCTTGCTGCACATCAAGCTTTCAGATATGGCTAGTGGAGAGAGTCAGTAAGTTTTTTGAAAAGACAAGAAAAAGTTAAACATGACGGTGCTTCGACAATATTGTCAAATACTGCTAAAATTGCTACCTGAACAAGTTCTGCAAAGATTAATGGTGTCTGTTGTCGTCTCTGTATGTTTAGTTATTACTCCTTACTAGTTCAACAGGCATGTTTGTACCCCCCTGTTTATATGTAGGGACCTAGGTTAGCCTATTATTCATTATTGAAATAGCCATTTTAAGATATTTTAAGCCCTAACAAGTTATGTGATTGCATGCTGCTTTACCCTGCTGTTTTTCTTGAAGTTTTTTGTTTGCTCTTCCTATAACCGTTTTGTTGGATTCTTCACAGAATCAGGTGCAATCTTCACGTTTGGAAAAAGCAAGTTTGCAGATAACATTCCCAGTAAATTCTGGATGAAAAATGACAAACCTGTGCAAATATCGTGTGGAGATGAACATACAGCACTGATAACAGGTAATTTTTGAATCTGTGTATCTGTGTTTTTGTAGAAAACTGCTTATGTATATAACAATGCCAGAAATGAACACTGCACTGCAAAAATTACTTTTTGAGATGGTCCTGATTTTCAGTGCGAAATAGAAACTGCCTTTTCTGCATAACGTAAATAGGAATGTGTTAATGATATTCTCTAAATGTCGCTGCTTCATTTTCCGAAGATCACACCGTGTCTTCGTTTCAGTGCATTCTCTTCTTCCTTTGTCCTGTTTTCTGGAGTGCTGTTTGTTTTCCTGCAGACACCGGCAAGCTGTACATGTTTGGCAGCAATAACTGGGGTCAGCTGGGCTTGGGAACTAAGAGTACAATATTCAGACCAACTTGTGTCAAAGGTGAGCCATTCTCAGATCTGGCACTTGCTTTTGGCAATGAGCATGTGTCATTTTGGTGGCATCTGAATGCTGCTTATCACGTTTCTTTTTCTATTCTTATAACTATAAGAATAGAAAAATTCATTTTGGGAAGGGCTAGAGGCATGGTCCTAGAACCCCCCTGCCCACAATATTTTTTGGTCACACTACATCATTCATCGCATGGGTCACCGAACCCCCTTACTAAATTGGACTCATGTCTCACTCCCTAATTTGTACATTCCGACTGCCACCTCTCACTCTATGCTAAGAATTCTGTGTTTTTTAATATACCACAGCATGCAGGCCTGCACAGTGTTTACAGTTTTGTTATATTGCTGGTGATGGGATTGTATTAAGGCAGCTGAACAGAAGAATTAGATACAAGTTTATATCTTATAATATCATCCTGATAACATGTAGAAATACCTATATTTGCACCTACAGTTATTTATTAGGTTCATCTCACATAGAGGAAGATGCATAGTACATGCACCTGTGCAAATAGACAAGTGTAGGTAATTAGAGTTACTTAGCAGAAATTGGATCCTAGCCAGAGATTTTAGAAAAGCTGTCATGCAGGATTTCGTCAATAACACACGCAGCGACCGGCAGACTCTTACCAAAAAATACCTGCGGAACAAAGAAGAAACTCTGCCTTCTTCATAAAATGTATTGCGATTAAGCCCTAATATGAGCTGTTTAGTACTTTCAAATGTCAGATTTAATGGCAACTTGTTGTTCAGGGACGACACGGACAAGAAAAAAAGCAAGGCTTTTTAGAGACTCATGAAGTACGTTGTCAGGGTGCTCTTCTGGAAGAGCAGGCTGTTTCCTTGGAAACAGCTGTGCTAATCACACATAGAGCTCTTCAAGTGTACTTGTGGCGAATTGAAAATGGGCAGGAAGGAAATGGAATGGGTCTGCATGAGACCCTGTTACCCATGGATCAGTGAGACAGGGGAGAGGGGGCAGATTTCTCAGACTTTTCTCTCCTGTTTAATTCAGCCCTCAGTCCTAGAAGTACAGATTTGGGCAAAACATTTAAGAATCTTGTTTTCCCATTGAAATGAATGCTGTTTTCTGGCTACGTTGTTCTTGTTGTTGGACAAGCGTGAATGAGCACAGTTTACTTTAAGTGATATAAGGACGTAGGACGAGGTTCACACTCGGTCGACAGATGTTTGCCAGCAATGGCACAGAGGGATATCCACGGGAGATCCAATTAGCACGTCTGTCTAGGTGCTGCAGAAAGAGCAAATGAGCTGTAAATTCATATACCCGTCCCAACATGACCAAGGCGCCACTCCAATTCACACTTCTGATGGATTGGAACACCCAGTCCAGGCCTGTAGACATGACATAAATGCTGTAAAAGATTTGAGTAGCTGGAACACCATGGCTAGGAGGCGTAGCATTGCTGACAAGAGGCTGAAATAGGGACCCCCAAAGTAGTAGCTGAAATCGATATGTAGGAATGAGTGTAGTTCTACATGTATGGATAAATGTACTTGCAGTGTATATGATGTGGCTTCACTGAGCTACAACTATAGCCAACTTCGCTCCTCACAAGTGTCCCTCCTCGGGGTTCCTGTGCTACTGCCCCAAGAGCTTTTCATTTCCTTTAGAGAGGATCCTTCTGGAAAGTTCATTTGTTTGCCCCTTTTCACTTGCACATCCAATTTTCCATGCCTTAGAAAAGAACAATTCAATTTGTCAGCGCCAAAGCTGCTGTCTTTTCTTGAATGCCCCTTACAGTTTTCACTTCTCTCACCTACCTGCCTTAATTGGTTGGTTTTTTTGCCCTTTTTGTTTCAGCTTTGAAGTCTGAGAGGGTGAAGCTTGCGGCTTGTGGCCGAAATCACACAATTGTGTGCACATGTAAGTCATAGTATCATACAGTTGTCAAAATCGTGCAGGGTGAACTGAATTTAGCCACAACATCAAACTATATGGCTAATGTTGTTGTGCTCAAATGTGTTCCAATTTAATTGCAGCTCTCTGTGCTCACATTCATATTTTGTGGTAGTTTAAAACTGGATTTAGTTGAGTCGTGCTTTGGTTCCACTCTCTTAACTTCTCAGCTTTATACTGACAATATAATGTTCAATTCCTTGCATATTGCTCTTGGGTCAAAGGTTCATGGATTTTTGGTTTTGGATCATTTATCTAGAACCAGAGTACTTTTCTTCAGAACGTCAGTATCTGCAGGATTTGTTTTTAATGAAATCTTCAATATGCCTAGAACTGCTTAGCTGCAGGCATACCCCACACACCTTAGTGTAAAGGCTAATCGAAGTCCACTTGGCCTGGGCTCTTGATGTCTGGGTATTGGTGCTGCTCCTATAGGGTGGGTTTGGGTCCGAATGCTGTAATGAGCACAGTGATGTTGGCGTATCCTCAGCACGGGGAAGCATGTACGCTGCGGGTGGGAACAGCGAGGGCCAGCTGGGCCTGGGTGACTGTGATGAGCGCACCTCCTTCCAGCTTCTGCGCCCCTTTGCCAGCAACGCTCCGATCCGGATGCTCGCTGCCGGCTCCAACACCTCTGCAGCCCTCACTGGTGAGAGCCGCCCGCCTTGCATGCCTGTGTCTTGCCTCAGTAAGCGTGTGACCTGATGCAGCTGCTTTTGTGATGACGTCATGTTTTTTTTTTTGAGTGTATTTTGGTTTCACTGGTGGTTTTATCATGATCTGTGGTGGTTTTTCAGAGGATGGGAAGCTGTACATGTGGGGGGACAATTCCGAGGGCCAAATCGGCCTGGGGGACAAGACCAATACGCTGGAGCCCCAGGAGGTATCAGTGGGGAGGCCAGTGTCTTGGGTCTCTTGTGGATACTACCACTCGGCTCTTATCACCGGTATGTCACAGCCTCAGTTTGGGATTTTAAGGCAGAGATCTGATCTGCAGTCAGCCACACCTGCTGGTTCGGTCTCCTGAGTGCTGCTTCGTCTATGGGTGTGCTTTACAGTTGACGGGGACCTGTTCACATTTGGCGAGTCTGACAGTGGGAAGCTGGGATTGCCTCCTGAGCTGCTAGACAACCATAGGACACCCCAGATGGTTCAGGGCATCCCAGAGAGAGTCGTCCAGGTGGCCTGCGGAGGGGGACACACTGTAGCGCTCACGGGTAGGGGTGTCCGCCCTGCTTTTCTGTCAACAGTGAGGGACAAACCAGAAAGTGATGAACCTTTAATTCTACCTATGTCGGAGTTCCTCAGGGATACATTCTTGAACCTATCCATGTTTTAAATTTACGTTGGTTAAGATGCTTTCCTCCTGGTCCTTAAGCTTGTTATGGAAAATGGTGACACAATGAATAATCCCTCAGTTTTCAGCATTTTAGATATATTCCATGAAATAAGAAAAGATCATTTTAGTTGGTATTTTTGTTTATTGACTTTGGTGACATCTGTCGCCATTGTGGCCTTTTATTATAAATAGACCACAGGCAGTGTTCCATCTGATGAAGTATTAAATTGACAGTAAACATTATTTTCCAAGCTCTGGGGGGGCAGGGGACATGAGATAAAAGTTGGCTGCTTATTTTTAAAAAATTGAGGCAGAAAATCAAGTGTGATGTGACTCAGGCTTGGATAATGTTAAGTAGATCAGTTATGGGAACCTTTCCGGCCCTCGTACTGTCAGCTCAGACCGTCTGCTCTCTGTGCTATATTTTCATTTGAGCCCCTTTGCTTTTTCAGCAGATGACTTGTACACGTTTGGGCTGGGCCAGTTCGGACAGCTGGGACACGGCACCCTGGTCTGTGAGTCCCAGCTCCCCAGGGCGGTGGAGCACTTCCAGAAGAGGAAGGTCAGTCAAGTTACATGCGGCGAGAATCACACGGCCATCATCACGGGCAAGTTTCGCCTCTCCCCCCAGCTTCCATCCTCTTATAGCCCCCCCCCCCCCCCCACCCCGAGTGCCATCTAAAACCATGCAGTGCAGCCTTATTTGGGGTTCATAAATACCTAAGTAGGATGGCACAGTAGTGCATTGGTTAGCACTGTTGCCTCATACCTATGGGACCAGGGTTCAAGTCTCCACCTTTAGGGTTGTGCACCATTAAGAACTGAATTGAGAATGGCCAGTACAATTTGTGAATTTGAATTGAATCTGATTTATGGTTGAAAACAGGATATAGAATTTCAGTTTGTATTTAATAAAGCAGAATCACAATGAAGTTGAGTTCAAATAAATTAATATTCATACAGTGGTGCTAAAAGGTTTGTGAACCCTTTAGAACTAGGTAAACTTCAATCCAATAAAACAAATGACACAAAAACATTATACATGTTCCTTTATTTGTTGAGGAGAGTGATCCAATGCTGTGTGTGTGTGTATGGAAAAAGTATGTGAACCTTTGTTGTGAGTAACCTGCGTTACCCCCTTGTATAGCAATAACTATATCCAGTAACTGATCAGTCCTGCACATCAGCCTGCCAGAACCTTAGCCCATCTCTCTTTACCGAACAGCTTCAGCTCAGGGACATTGCTTGGCTCTCTTGCATGAACTGCTCACTTCATGTCCTTCCACAATACTTCCCTAGGGTTAGGGTCAGGATTTTCACTCGGTTATTTTCTGCTTTTACCATTTTTTGGTATAACGACTTGTGTGTTTAGGGTTGTTGTCTTTTTGCATGAAGCAAAGCAGGCCCAAACCACGATCCAGCCATTGCTAAGGTTCTTGTGCTGGAATGCATTGTTTGCTTTTTGCCAAACATAAATTTTTTCATTCCATGAGTCCATTGTACATTGGACTCATCCATCCGCAGAACATTCCTATATTTTCCAGCGTCCGTCTGGCTTGTCCATGTGCTGTTTAGCAGCGTTCTATGTGGCATTTATCTTGTTAGGTCATATTTACGCAAAGACAAAATTCTAAAGGGTTCACAAACTGTTTAACACCACTGTATAGTAGGTGCAGCTTTTAACAATACAGCTCAATATAAATTACACTTAAAGATGTTAACATGCATGGCAGATACATACATCCATCCATCCATACCCAGTTTTCCAATGCAAGGTTGTGGGGTCCGGAATATTACATATTATATAAACATGTCATGTTGTTCAGAGTAAAATAATGCAACACTTGAAGTGTCACCTACATAATAAATAATTTAACATTTTGTGTACCATGGTGAATCTTCTCAATGGGAAAGTTTGCCCTCAAAACTCAGCGCTGGCCATAATGACCACAGTGCCCAACCAAATGAATGTTCCAACCCCCCTTCCGTCAAAGCTTCACATGAGAGTCAGCCATGTTCAGCAGAGGAAGCCAACCCTTTGCCTACTGGAAAGGAAAGCAAAGCAGAATGCCTGAGCTTACACAACCTGCCTGCAGGTCCAATGCTGCAGCAGCATTCTCTGCACCTTTTGTGGGAATATTCAGTGTTGTAGGAAAATGTTTTAAGGAAAAGGACTTGGAGAACAAACTTACACCAAACGCATATTTATAAAACAGGTTAAAAGTTGTGCTTCGTTTTTCTCCTGTAGTCTGGCAGATATAAAGTCCACTTCACCCTCTCGTGTAGGTCTATATATACAAGCTCAGCATTTACATGTACCATCTAGAAAGTAAATCGCATTGAATTTCTTTGAATTGAAATGAATTAAATTGTTTTTCCTGTTATTCCAATTCAACGTCCCTGTGGGGTGTGGCCAATTCAGTTAAAATTCCAATTCATTAATGGAATAGGGCATAAATTCTGATTTTTGCACAATCCTGTCTGCCCTCTGGCTCTGTGTGGAGTTTGCATGTTCTCCAAGTCCATAGATGTTAATGGTGTGTGTATGTGTGTGTGTGCACTGTGATGGGTTGGCGCCCCATCCTAGGTTATTCCCTGCCTTGCACCTGTAGCCTTCAGGATACGCTCCAGAACCCCATGTCTCTGCAAAGGATAAGAGGGTATAGAAAATGGATGGATGGATGGATGGATGGAATTACCTGGGCATCTTTGATGTCTCTGTTTGGTGGCACATGCGACGAAATAAGTGACCCTGAAATGTGTTTTGATGTAGACTGTGCATTTATATCATCCAGCTCACTGTCAGCCTGCTGCCTCCTTCTAGTCACATGCTATATTTTGCATCACCCACAGTCGAGCCATTTTTATGCTCACAGTTTTCTGCTTTCGGTTACATCCCACTTGTACTTTTTATAGACACTATTTTCCGGTAGTTCTGCTTGATTACCCTTTTTAATGGAGTCAGAAAATATTAAATAAATTTCCTGATATTGCCATTTCGAGTTTTTGATTCCTCCTGGGGAAAAAATTACCATTAATTACTGTGGGGTGCTGTGAAGGTTTGTAAAAATTAGCTTTAAGAAATAAAATTAGATTTAAAATGGTAATCTCACCTGGTGATTTGGCATTATGAGAAATTCTGCATGAATGGATAATTAACAGCCGGTGAGTAACGGCGCAGTAATGACGCGGTATCCCTGCATTCAGACAATGGGCTCCTGTACACCTTTGGGGACGGGCGGCACGGCAAGTTGGGCCTGGGGGAGGAGAACTTCACCAACCAGTTCAAGCCGACCCTGTGCCCACGATTTCTCAAGTACCATGTACAGTCGGTAAGCAGCTGGCTGGAAAATACCTTTGTACCTTTGAACAATAAAATTAACAACAATTCCTGTATGAATGAAGCAAACAAAGATATATAAATACTGTCTGATAAATGCCATCGAGTGTTTTGTGCACAGCAGTGCTGGTAACTGTGTCAACGGTGTGCTATGGGATGTGCACATCTAAGGTAGCATGTGGAGGGTGCCACATGCTGGTACTGGCAAAGCGCAGGTCCGAGGGAGTCCGTGAGCTGTGCCTGGAAGAGGATGATGTCACAGAGGACTTCCTGGGGACGTCCTACACAGAGCTCTTGGGGGAATCCTCTCGGACCAACTTGTCAAGGAGCCTCTCCGCACGGGTCAGACGCAGGGAGCGGGTGAGAATCCCTGGCGGGGGTCCTTCTTTATCTCCATCAGGAGGGGGATTATCTTTCATTTATCCATCTAGCAATGATGATGTTTTTATTGCCAGCTTCTCCCTTGGCATTGTAATGACCTGGAGCTTTTACAGAGCTTTTACAGGGATTACAGCTGTCTTATGGGTGGGTGGCAGTTACCAGGGCAGTGTGTGCATTTTGCATGGAAACATATTATTCACATACATGTAGATGGGCTGCAGATCATATGCCGTAACTTTCAGATGAGGTCATAGGGTGACACGCTTTTATAGAATAGCCTTTGAAAGCATTACAAATTCAGCAAAGATTAGATGGAAAGGAGTTTTGCTGAAGCTGTTTTTTGCATGGGTGCCACAAGGTGTCAGTGTGGTATCAGCAGTGGTCTACAGCCCCTCAAGGCCGCTGAGTGCCTCAGTCAAACCCATGAATAAATTGACTGTGCTGCCCACCTGAACACACCCCCAGACAGGAACGACGTCTTGTTTTTCTTTCTTTCCAGGAACGCTCTCCGGAGCAGTTTGGTTTAAAATTCCACACGCTGCCCCCCCTGAATTCAGGCTGCCTCGCTGCATCCCTGCCCATGGCCAGCCACACGGTGCCCCCCCCAGGCTCCCACAGGGACACACCCGATGGGCGAGAGCGAAGCGGGCGGCATCGCCAGGCCGTGCCACACAAGACAGGTACCAGTAACCAATGCATGCCTCACCTCCTGCCCGAGAGAGCAAATTGGCACGAGGTAATGAACAGGGTGCTGTTTACAGTGAACACTGTGCCCCTGGCTGCATCCAACTCCCTGGGCCCCTCACAGCCATGGCTGACATCGGGCTTGACGTAGGAATGGCCTCTTCAGGATCGGCGTGTGTAAATGACAGCTGCCATCATGCTTTCCCCAAGCTGCAGGAGACACAGACCCTAAGGATGTGGAGGAGCAGACCTGGGTTGAGGAGATTATGGATGACAATGGGAGCGTGAAGGGATTGGGGGATACCACTGACTTACTCAACATGGTGAGAGAATCACCTTTGTGTATGATTACTGAACACACACACACACAGCTATACGTTTATGTCCATTTCAGGCCCCTAATGACAGGCTGCTTTGGGGTTATTCCTAGAAGCAGGACCCACGTGCTTCCTGACGCTCACTGGCTCACTGGCACTTGGCATTCGCCGTTTTTTACATAAGCTGAGCAGCGACAGGAAGTGAAAACAGGCTCCGCCAAGCACTTTTTCAGAAACCCTGGGATCCAGTTTCTGTGCCGGAGCCTGGCTCACCCCCAACTCCACCCCCCTGCACATTTTAAACCCCTCCTGTTTCCCCTCTGTTTCAATCACGCTGCATTTTTTTTTCTCATTTTTTAGTTTTTCCGACATTATTATATTACAGTGCCCCCCTTGCCCTCTTCATTTACAAAAAAAAATCTGGATCATATATTTCCAACAGAACAGCCAAGCCTGAGATTTATACTGGGGGGGGGGGGAGTTTCCAGACATATGGTGAGCTCTGCTTTGGGGTCTCAACAGGGGGGCTTCCAGGAGGCCTTGAGCACCCCCCGGCCCCCTTCAGACTGTGGCTGTAATCAGTGCCACGTGGCCCAAATGAGAGAACGCATCCCAGTCACGCAGCATCAGTGTGTCTCTGACTGTGGTGTTACGCTCCAGAGGCACCCATCCAAAAAATTATTTTTTAATGTTTTAAAAATGATGTCCACATACTGATTTGTATGTGTATGTGTGTATTTTGCAGCAAATTTTAGTGTGTTGCACGTTGTCTTTTCCATTGGAAAATCGATGTCATTATGCTGTGTGTGAGATGCAAAGCTGGCCGTATCGAGGCTCTGTAGCCGGCCGCGTTGAGGCTCTGTAGCCGGTCATACTGATGCTCTGTAGCCGGCCGCGTTGAG
Source organism: Mormyrus hasselquistii (assembly GCA_026779605.1). Lineage (NCBI taxonomy): Eukaryota > Metazoa > Chordata > Actinopteri > Osteoglossiformes > Mormyridae > Mormyrus > Mormyrus hasselquistii. Next base: position 1,504,886 of record JAODKE010000085.1, read on the forward strand.
GCTCTGTAGCTGGTCATACTGAGGCTCTGTAGCCGGCCGCGTTGAGGCTCTGTAGCCGGTCATACCGAGGCTCTGTAGCCGGCCGCGTTGAGGCTCTGTAGCCGGTCATATCGAGGCTCT
>JAODKE010000085.1:1510129-1521029 GCA_026779605.1 Mormyrus hasselquistii
TCCATCCATCCATCCATCCATCCATCCATATATATTCTGGATCGTCCGAAGCCTATACCAGAAGCTATAGACACAAGGCAGGGACCGATCCAGGATGGGTCGTCAACCCATCACAGGACACATTCACACACCAGATGCTCATAAAATCTGTCATTCATTTAAAAAACGACACTAAACAATAGATAGTTGAGGACTTACTGTGGACCTAAGTTATTTCCCAAAGATATAATTTTGCTTTTCAAATCTTATATTATTTTCTTTTGATTTTGAGTTGCTGTATTTGTGTAAACAGGATTCATTGGTTGACAATTTTCTCTCAAGCCACCATTGTCTCCCCGTTAATTGTGCGTCTGTTAAAATATAAAAAGACGGCTTCTTATCTATTAGCCCACAAACGCTGAAGTCACGAAAGGTCGAGAACTTTAAAACAGGAAGTCTTTCGTTCTGTGGTTCCGTCGTATTTCAGTAGTGGGGTAGTTTTAGAGTGCTGTAGCTTTAACTGAGAGCAGAGTGCTGGCGCCCCCTATGGGGGGCCTTTTCTGGCTCGTGGGCATGGCGATGGTGTTCTTCCAAGTGCCAGCAGTGGGATTCAGCTCCATGAATCAGGATAATGAGAGCCGGTATGGTACAGCAGCCTGTCGGGGTGACTGGTGAGGTGTGCGTGTTCGCCCAGCCCGCATCACACCCTGCACATCTTACTTTTGCTTATTTGCTTGGCAGACATATTGGTGCGGAGTAACTTGCATAGCTTGCATCATAGCAGCATTTAATTAGCATGTCACATGTCCTGTCTGAACTGGGTAAGGCACCTACTGCCTGCATTTTTCCGTGGCTCAGTGATTCCTGATTCCCTCCCTGATCGCTTGATGTTTTTAACGCGCGTGTGTCGGTTGTGGTCCTGCACATGGCTCAGTGACAGAGACAGAGAACGCTGGTAAGCACAGATCCCCCCCCCCAAATGATTGCATACCACGCTGTATTAGCCAGTTAGCATTAGCTGTAGTGCAGCTTTTCCCAAAGTAGCCCATTATCTATTACTGAAAAAAAGATTAGCATTTTCATTAGCATTTTGACACAAGATTTTTACATCCTCAGTCTAACTGTTGCCGTCTAACCACTTATAGCCTGTGGGACACAGTGCAGCTCCAGAGAGCGAGGAAGAAGATGAGGAAGATGAAGAGGAAGAAGAAGAAGAGGAGGAGGGAGAAGAAGAGGAGGAGGAGGAAAATAGGAAGGAAGAGGAAGAGCCTGAGTGCAGCCAGAGAAAATCAGAGGAGATAAAGGCTCTGTCCTGCCAGGGCAATGGCTGTCCGCCAGGAGACGCAGCTCAGGTATCTGGCAGAGGGTCTGTTGTAGATGTGCCGGCAATGTGAGCACTTCAAGGAACGCTGCTGGAATCACCTGGCTGCACCGGCACACTTAAGGGTGACATCATTTACCCAGTCTGCAGACAGACCTCTTCGAGGTGGCTGTGGTTCTGTTTGGATTTCGTTCTGTGCTCATTGGGTTAAATGTTCTGTCTCAGAGCCTGCAGACCAGAATCCTTATGCAGTCATTTGAAACTGGAGTTCGAAATGATGTTTTTGGGCTGAGTTTGTAGCCATAAACAGTCACTTCACATTATCATTCACAGATACATTTTTTATATAGGCATTAATCCTACACCCCCCCGCCCCCAAAAAAAAAATCAGCTTTTAATATCTTGCAAAAAATATTTATTGGATATGTTTAAGTTAAAAGCTTTGCTGTTCTGCACGAACCCGAACCACGGCCATCAGAACCTCAAAGACTCCTTGGCCCTCTGTGTTCTCTGCATCACCATGTGCAAAAGCAATTTTGAAGTTTATTCTGAGAAAAAATAAAATGTTATTAACCATTATTGGACATCTGTATGGGTGTCCATCACAGTGAAGTTTCTCGTGTTGTCCTCAGGAACCTGAAGTTATTAAAGAGGAATCACTCACAGATGGGCCACTGAAGGGTGAGTTTGCTTCAGTGCAGAACTCCGGTTTATGAAATCTGAGTGTTTTCTGCGTCATTCTTCAAGGCAGCGTCCGTTTGAGTCTCAGGTTGTTCAGTGGTTTCTTGGGAGAGTCCATATGAGTTGCTGGGCCTCACGCTAGGGTGACCGTTTCTCTCATTCTGCTGCAGATGGTCATGCAAGCCCGCAGTTTGGCCCTTTCATTATTTTTTAAGTGATTTCCAGTCTTTGATGGTCCGTTGTTTGATTTCTGTTGCTTGCGTATTCCGTTTCTGACTGAGGGAGCCTTTCTATGGAGTAACAACGGAAAAAACAGAATTGCGATATTCGCTGTCTAAGCTAATAGACCGGTACCCTGAACCTGCTTTGATACAAGCTCTGTTCAGTCCTTTAATTCAGACCTCATTAACTTCAGCTTGGCTTCTGCCCTTTTCCATAAACCGCCAACGTGGCCCTCGAGTCGAAAGGGCAGCCAGAAAGCCAACAGCGAGCCAAGTGTTTCTGTCAACGTCGCATCCAAAGCATTTAATTTCCCACGTCGCATGCAGAGGAATGTCCGTTGCCACGGAGATAAATAGTAGTGCCTTTCAGGTCTTAAATTTAGTCTTGTTGCCCGCAGAAACGCCACCTGACTTCTCATGCGACACGGCGACTGTGTCAAGTGTTCTTGCCCTTGTTGATTGTTCTATTGAGTAGTTTACCAAAATTTGCTGTATGATTCATTTGCTGCATTGTCTCTGTTTGTGTTGATAGAAATGCAAGACAATCCAGGTCCTCACGCCGAGGAGAAGCCAAAATCCCTAAACAAATCAGAAAATAAGACAGACGTAGTAAAATCCAAATTCTTTTTTGGGTCAAACCGAATGGTAAGACATGTTTTCAGTTTTATTTCACTATTCTGTTTTTGGTTCTTAATAACAAGATTGATATTGAGTAAACTGCAGATGTAGTGTTTCCTGTACCGGGATATACAATGTTAGTTCTGTTTGTGCGTTACCCTGTTGAGATATTTTGAACGCAGCTGTTTAGTAGCAATAGAGCAGATGGTGAAAATTGCACTGCTCTCTGCGTGCCTCCGCAGATATCGCTGTTCAAACGTCCATCGACGACAGAGAGCGAACCGCCGAATGGGAAGGGCGAGGCTACACCAACGGGTGAGGCAGAGGAGCCACCGCCAGCGGGGGGGTCTGCGAGTGACACAAGCAAACTGAAAGACAGCAACCCAGGGGAGAGTACGGATGGCAGCTCGCAGCCGGAGGCCAGGGGGCAGCAGAGAGCACGGGAACCCAACAGCAGGGCCTCTCGCTCTGCCACTTGCACTTTGGTGTAACTCCTGCAGGCGGCGCTTGTGTCTCATTCCAGGTGCCTTTTAAGTGTGTGGAAGAAAAACACACACAAAATGAATACCACTGACACTTCACTGGATTCTCTGCATTTGTTCGAATACAGTTACTGTTACGTGTTAATCGAGATGCTTGTCAATCTCGCATCCATGACTGAATGCAGAAACTGAGCCATAAGTGGGACTTTACTGGTAATGTAATAACTACATGCTGTTTTTGGGGGTTATTTTTATCAGAATAATGATGAAGGTCATTATTGAGGGATATATATGCTGATATGTAGCAAATCTTGTATATTACGCACAGTGACTCAGAGTGTGACACTCAGAAGTCTCACTTTCAGCATTGCGGGTTTGATTCCCGGAGTCTTTACCAGTGTGTTGTTCGGGGCGTCCGCCTGCCTCATGCTCTGCGCTTCTTGGTACAGGCTCCACTTCCAGTTAGGCCCTGTACTGGATAAGCACTAAAAGTACATTTTATATATTCATTATATTTACTACCCACTTTTCTCAAATTGTACAGCACTGCACAAAAAGAGATAATTGATATAAAAACATAAATGGAAAAAGTTTAAAATGGAAAAATGAGAAAACTGAACAACGGGGCTGCCTAAAACATCATCCTCAAATAGCCAGAAGTACTGTAAACATAAAGGAATGGTTCACACTGGCACTTAAAGCCATATTGTTGAATGTCTATCTCCAGGCTGTGTCAGCAGGGCTGTCTGTGAATGTGCCCGACTAAAAATAAATACATTCTTTTGATTTGGTCAGGGGCACAGCGACTTCTATTAAGGAGTGAGCCCTCTCCAAAGTAAGCAGGTAAGAACGCTGTGCTGAAGATACCTTCCAGAAGCACGATGGTACGTTACCGGGGCCACTTTCTCAGAGCGCAAAGCGGCGCTCTGATTATCCACGCCCGGAAATGCACGTGCGCTCCGATCGCTTTCAATGTGAACGTGACTCCAGTCTCCGCTAAGCAATTGGCTCAAACCATGAGTCCTACTTTCAACCACAGATCACCATCTCGTTTTTATTTATAGATCAGATGAACTCCTGTCTAATGCCATTGTGAACTTTGGTAATTTTTTCCTCGACTTTTTTACTGAAGTAAATTTTGTGCCTTTATTACTTTTTTATTTTCTGGTATAGAATTCTGTATTATTCGTATATGTAGGGTCCAATTTGATATTTTCCATCTGTCAGTTTGTCTTGTAAGAGTGCAGACGTTTTTGTTATGACACAACAATCTCAATGCACTGGTGCACTTTACATGGGATCGTAGCACGTTCTGTCTGTGTTCGTCACTGATCTGGTCTCAGTTTTTTACATGTTACTGTGAGCGGTGTGAAGCTGTGCTGAATTCCTGCGTTTGTGAACCTGTTTTTGATATTTGAATGTTTTGATATCTAATGACTGTCATTCGTCTGGATACTCTTAGATTTGTATGGCGTAAAAGTAAACTACACAAACACAGAGTTTGATTGGTGACATTTTTCCTTTTAATGTTTATTTTAACCTAGTTGTAGCGGAGAATCTGGCCCGTGGTGGAGTATTTGTATGTGTGTGTTTTTGGTGTCTGTAAATACAATGAAGGCTTCTAGGCCAACAAGAACAGACTTGCACTCTTCAGAAATGGAGAATGACCCAGACAAGGTAGGTATGGAGCTGACATTAAGGAGTTAATGAACTCAACATGAGGTAGAAGGAACATTGTCATGTTTCCTTAAATATAAAAATACTTCATCTCCCACTAAGGTGTCCCCAGTTATTGCAGAAATATTTTAAATGAACTTAAGTGGACGCAGCTCTGGCAGCCTAATATGGATATTAAAAAGTTAGTGTTTTCCACCTGAAAACCACCTTCTGTGGGGGATGATGGTGAACGCTCGTGGGGAAAGGTACGTCTTTAAGTTTTTTTCTTTTGGGGGTGGGGGAATTAAAAGCAGAAGACGTGGTAAGCATATACTGAAATCCGTGGATGATGTTCAAGTTTGACCAGCGTTGAAACTGGAGAATATCCTCCTGTTTCCTGCGTGGGAAGGCGGACCCAAGCAAAGGTTTTGCGCTGGAGGGTTTCTGCTCGTAGATGTGAAAGGGTGTTTCATATGTGGATATGGATTGCAGAGCTGTAGCAGTTTTTTTAGTTGGTGTTCACCTTTCTTTCATCCTGGGATATGAAGGTAAATGCGGGCGATTTATTTATAGAATATTGCTCTCGGTGCGGCAGCATGCGTAACTTAACCCAGGTCTTAAAAATAAGTAATACGCTAAATAAAAGTTTTTCCCTTTTATTTACGAATTCTCTATTAATACTCTGACCACTGATTGCTGTACGTAATCGCTTTAGTTAGTTTAGCTTTAATCCTGTGATGTTTTCTCCCAGTAAAATGTGGTATCGCCTGCTGGAACGGAGCTTTCCTGTTTACGTGGTATATTCTGGCTCATCAAAGTGGACTATTCAGGACGATGCTGTTCTGCAGGAAATATCCGACTAACAAATCAACACGTGTACAGCGATTACAGCCCGTGCCTTAGCGCCACACGTCTCACGTACTGTAAACCACACTACGGCCAGGCAACGTTTTCGCAGTCTGTAATTTCGTAAATCCAACAATATTGCTGCTTATACTTACACGACAATCTTGTATAATACAAGGTGTGCATTGAGACTGCAGGCCAGTCTGTTTGCATAAAGTATTGAAAGTAAAAAGAGTGAAACGGAAGAGGCGCAGTTGAGTTTTTTTTGCGAAGACTGAGAAGAGACTTCAAATAAGTGCTAATGTTATTGTCTTATGTTAAACATGGTAACCGAGACATAAAGGGAGCATGCATTTGTAATGAGATTCTCCATTAAGGGCCCTTGCATAATTTTTCCGAAAGGGCAGAGATGCTGTAATGCAAAGAGCTGTGAAACCAAGCAGAGCAGAGGGAATCAGTCCTGCTTTGCACCTCATCAGTCTGTCATGGAGGTCTGGCCCGGTGTCAGATAGGGTATGTCCTGCCTGGCTTGTGACTTTAACTTTGGTTAAGTTTGGAGGGATCTACTTACCGATCAGGCATCGAGGTCTATGGACGACTGTCAAATAAATGCGTTTCAGATGTATAAACGGACATCAGTTTTCTGCTTTCTGCGATATAAAAACTCAGTGATACTTGACTGAGGCACACCAGTCGTCATTGCTGGATTTACGTGCCTGGATGGAATCTGGCTCTGTGGGCTCACCCGTAGCACCCCGAAGCGAAATCCGGCAAATAAACCGTTTCTAACATAAATTGCGCGAAAGTATTTGCTTGGCTTTTTTTTTATTTTATTTTTTTTTATCCCAGCTCTATTTTTCTTTATACACCACTATTTTGTTATTAATTTCTGTGTCTAAATTACAAAAAGGCAACTTATGTTTCCTCTTGTTAGGGGTGAAAACAGTAAAGATCCACATGTACAAGGATTTCATTTTCTGTACTTAAAGGTAAATATTTGGTTACCTTACTGTGCTGTGCTGTATTTGCAGTACACTAGTCTTACACTGTACCAGTAAAGAGGAACTGGACTCTTAAAACTTAATGGAAACTCTCCTTGCCTTCCTCATGCAGGCTGTTCTGGATATGTCTCCTTCCCCTGGACTTGGCACAGGGTTCACTTTGTTCCCAGTGTGGAGGGGGGTGGGAGGTGCTGTAATGATCCTGGGCAAAATCCTCATGACACCTTGTCCATGTCTTCAGGGCGTCGCGTTCATTGTGAAACAATGAAAAACGAGGCCCGATTCTGGGTTTAATTTGGTTTATTTAAATCTTTCCCAGCTTGGAATCAGGCAGTTTGCTTATTCAGATAAATCACGTCGTAGCAGTTGGCCTTAGATGTAAGTGATATGGTTTGAATTGACACAAAGGAGTCACAGAGGAGACCCACGGATCGCAGCATGACGGCCGAGAAAGATGAATCTGAGCCATTTTGTTGCACAACTTTTGTCTGTGTGTCTGTGTGTCTTGCCCTTGTGTTTCTGGCTTATGGCGTGTAATCATTACCGCCCTTTCTGCGGCTGTGATTGGCTCAGTGCATGATGTGCTACCCCAGCTTGCTTCGGATGGTATCAGAACACCAGACAAGTGCTTTTCCCAGACATGCGAATGGTTTGAGGGCATGTGGCAGTCAGATGGGAAGCTGGTGAGCCTGGATTGAGCAGGACAGTGGGTTTCAACCCCCCCCTGGAACATTGCAGCGCAGAGTGGGCTGACCTCAGAGGCCGTCTGAGGAGGATGAGCGGCAGGGCCCGGCAGCTCGGGACGTCTGGTGCTCAAGCGTCCCTGTGGCCCAGAGGAGGCCGAGGTTCACTGGAATGGCTTTGCTGAACTGGCTTCGAGTGATGTTAGAAAGTCACGCCGCTGAGACCAGAGCTGGACTATTAGCGTTTGCCTGACAAATCGCTGGCGGTGACAGACCTGCACGCAGAGTGTGGCGTGGGGGGGGCGGGGGTCAGGGGAAAGGAAAGGAAGAGAAAGAGAAAGCCAGGGAGAGAGTGCAAGCCTCACAGCATGGGGCTAAAAACTGTACAGTTTCTCTTCCTATAGGGGGCAGTGCAAGTCATGTTCGCTGTAAGTGGGGGATTGTTAGGATGATTCCAAAAATTTGTAACAGTCGGATTGGTCTGGGGTCTGGGCCCAATAGGACACACTTTCATGGGCCCAAAATCTCCAGCCTCACTGCTCGTGCAGGGAGTCACATGTCGAGGGCAGAGGGGTCAAGCCCCAGCGTGGGCAGCCATGCAGTGCCTCCAGGCAAAGAGCTCTATAAAACCTCAAGGCATATAAATTAAGTTTTACATGCTTCAAAAATCAGAGATAACTTGAGTCCGTAATGAAAGGTTCTGCCTTGATGTTTTGCCGCCACGTGAGATACGAGCACTCGACTGCTCGACTGAAGAGGATGCATCTGTGGGAGCTTTTCCTCCAGTGTCCCTCCTGAAGGTGTTTTTTCCTAGCAAATTGTGCGTTTTGGAATAAGAGAAATTATGTTTTCAAAATGCTTGAAGTGAACAATAAAGCCTTGTCCTAAGTCAATGATATTCATGCATGAGATACAACAGCAAATCTCATGCTTTGTGATCTGCCAGCAACAACAGCCTGGTAAGTTAAAGCACATTCTCATAAACTCCCAAAGGGGGTTTATTCTTCCTGGACTTGGTCACATAAACTGTTGCATCTTTAAATTCACTTTTTCACTTTTTTAAATTCACATCTGATGGACCCCCGAGAGTGTCCAGAGTAGACAGTGTCTCTTTGTTTTTCAGGCCGTCCAGAGTGGACAGTGTCTCTTTGTTTTTCAGGCCGTCCAGAGTGGACAGTGTCTCTTTATCTCTCAGACCGACCAGAGTGGACAGTGTCTCTTTATCTCTCAGACCGACCAGAGTGGACAGTGTCTCTTTATTTCTCAGACCGACCAGAGTGGACAGTGTCTCTTTGTCTCTCAGGCCGTCCAGAGTGGACAGTGTCTCTTTGTCTCTCAGGCCGTCCAGAGTGGACAGTGTCTCTATCTCTCAGACTAACCAGAGTGGACAGTGTCTCTTTGTCTCTCAGGCCGTCCAGAGTGGACAGTGTCTCTTTGTCTCTCAGGCCATCCAGAGTGGACAGTGTCTCTTTATCTCTCAGACTAACCAGAGTGGACAGTGTCTCTTTGTCTCTCAGGCCAGCCAGAGTGAACAGTGTCTCTGTCTCTCAGACTGACCACAGTGGACAGTGTCTCTTTGTTTCACTCCTCAGTGGGTGTTTCAGATTGCCCGCCTCGTTGCCAGTTGACCATTTGCCTGACATTAAATGCTAACATGGTACTGAGAGTTCATCTCCTTAAATGAAAATGTGGTACTTCGATCTGTCCCCTCTGTACTTCCAAAGCAGGTCACTTACAGTAGGTGGCATTTTTGTCCGCACAGACCTAAACATCAAACAGTGTCATGCTGGGTATTTTACTAGAATGACTAAGGTTAAGCATCATGCTCAAGGGAGCTACAGCAGGGCTCATTCTACCTCTTGTTCCTCTTGCCAGTTGGCTTTTTGTGGATTCTGTTGTCCTGTTAAAAAACTATAAATACAGAACAGAGTGTAATTATAATTGCTGGTCATTAGATTATGTCTTTCACGACCTGCTTGGCTTTGGTTTCATCTCAGCAGTAGTTTTACAGATTTACACAAGACCCTGTACAGAAGTTAAGCCACTCAGAACATCTAGATTTAATGCCCCTGCTGTTAAAACCATTTTGTGGTAATTGAATTTGCACAGGGCAAGCCTACTGAACAATGTTTCAATGTGGTTTGTAGTATTAATGCATGCAAACATTTGTAAATGCTTTACAATGATTTCCTGTCACTCCTAGTCCACAAGCCTCAATGAATCTTTCAGCTTTGTTAATTTACAGTAACCGGCTGCATACAAACTGCTGAGTTTAATGTGCAAAGTAAGAACCATGCTATTAAGTGGGAAAGAGCAACAGACCCCCCTGGATTGGCTGAAAGATCTGTGTAAGGTAATAAGGCAATACAAGATATGTGACATGACAATGATGAGATTGTTATGTCAAAGTATTGGCTGTTTTATGCAAATATAGACCTAGTGTTAGATCCTGTAGATGTCCTTTCAGGTCATTTTGGCCTTCACTATGGATCACAGTAAGTAGTGAACTGCGGCTGTGAAGCCGGTGTCTCCTGCTTTGGTATTGTGCCATGACCAGAGTGCACAAAAAAAAAAATACATGTCTCCAGAGGGAGATGGTATTTTTCCGAACAGGCACACCGAGATGTGTTAACCCCCCCCAAGACTCCCAGGAATTGGGGGGGGGGGGGGTGTGTGACGTGCTTCCCACTGCATGTTTCCCTGACTGGCATGAATGGAATTGCCCCCCCACACTTCCCTCTTCATGTCAGCAATTCCTCAGTCTCTCCCCCTTCCCCGATGTCTCTTATTTTCTTCTTTTAGGGTCGGGGTACTGGTCCTATGGAGACGATGAGGATTCTTACGCACGTAGATACAAAGGTGAACGCTTTTGCTAACTGCTAACTGCTGCTCGACCATGGCCGCTGTCTGTGCTGTCGGCCTGCTGCATGAGGAGAAACACACACGCATATGCTTGGAGCACAAAGGAGCGGGTGGAATTAATTAATCCCATTAAATTAGCTGCTTGTTTACCATAATTAATTGTTACATCTTAAATTAGATAACTGTAGAGGCAGACCGGTGAGGTAGACTTTCATGTTTTAGATGTTTAACACGCCCCACAAATAATATTTGGGTGACTGCAATTTAATGAATTACGGGTTTTTTGGAATGGTCACATTATCCCCCAGCAGGTGGCAGTCTATGTTTATGGCTCCATTTCACTGCCCGATTTTACAAGTCTTTTAGGATTTACACACATTTTCTTTGTCTTTTCCAAACACATTAGCGGATAACATATGGAATGTTAGAGCACTCGCCAACAAATGCAGAAATTCAGCCCCCCCCATATCTAATTAATACTTAAAGTATCTGGAATTGCTTCAGCACATGTCTTTGACTTGATGCTGCTGGAGTGTTTATATATATATGT
>JAODKE010000085.1:1527738-1540948 GCA_026779605.1 Mormyrus hasselquistii
GGGGGGGGGGGGTTGGTGGTGGGGGGTGGGTGGGTAGAGGGTGGGGGGGGGGGGGGGGGGGGGGGGGGGGGGGGGGGGGGGGGGGGGGGGGGGGGTGCGGGGGGGGTGGGGTTGTAATGGGGTCACCATCAGAGTGCTGTTGCCTAGACAGCATCTTCCTGTGAGAAGTTCCCCGGAAGTGAGAAGGGGATGGGAGCAGGTTTTATCGACCGGAATGTTCCGGGGATCGACAGAGAAGGACAATGGGCACGTCTGGGAAGATTAACTTGGCCTGGTTGGATATCTTGCTCAGATCGAGAGTGAAGCGGTGTAGATTTTGGCTCGGATTGTACCAGGTGTATAGGATATAGTATTGCTACATTTAGATGGCAAAATAACTTTTAATTAGTCACACTAAGGTGGGGATCATTAATAGAATAGAATAACCTTCTCATCGCCTATCCCATCTGGGTCTCCATGACTCCATCACACAGACTGGCGAGAGCCTTGCTCAAATGCCCACGGACATATGACTATTCTGCAAAGGCCGGGTCTCAAACCAGCAACCTTCCGATCATAGGCACAGAGCCTGAGCCCGCTGAGCCATATATAATTAGCCTAATTAGCCTTAAAGAAAGTTTATCCTTAGAACCCTTAGGTGTGGATGTCGGACCATTTGGGAAATGGCTTGGTCTTAGGAGCCAGGCGTCTGTGTGAGTTCGTGTGACCGTGACCCCCCCCCCCCCCACCAGCCATGAACATCAACGTGGGTGTCCGCTCCGCGGCAGCACTGCTCGACCAGTTCTACGAGAAGAGGAGGGTGCTCATCGTGTCTGCTCCCACCGCCGCCAACCACTACTACCGCTTCCAGATGGACAATCTGCAGGTGGGTGGGTGGACAGCTGACTCTGGATCAGTCTGGAGGGGGGTTACCTTTGTTTTTGTATACTTTTTATTTAAGCTTTACGGATGTATTGTTCCCCACTAGAATGAACACTTTGAATGTTATTTTTTATATGCAAAGTGTGACATTTTAAGCCCCTATACTTTGCATGTTGTTTTTCTCCCTGGGGGCGACTGCTGATTTGCCAAAGTGCAGCATGTTTTGAAACGTGGCCTCCTTGACTTTCCCTGAAAGCCTGCCGTCCCTCAGCACGCACACAGCACCAGCCACCCATCTGGACTGTCGCCTGTTTGCAGTTTTAATGGTTTCCTGTGAAACAGGAAGAGCTGCAAAACCAGTATTTGTATTCGGTGGATCTGTTTTTTAAAATAAACAGGTTTAAAAATGGCGTCATCAAAGACCACCAACAGTAACATCTGTCATAACAACGAGGACGGTAATGACAACGTGAATCATCCAAACACCAGATGGACTGAACTTTGCCCTTAAACTCCTAAACTCTTCCCCCTCGGAATTGTTATCATTATGAAATTTTGCAAGACACATTGATTGAGCATTCTGTTAACTTATGTTGGGAAAGAGCATTGGGGTTATAGGGCTGTCAAAGGCCATTAACTGTAGGGCCTTAAAGGGTTGGGGGAGGGGGCAGGATTCAAAGCAGAGTGCATGCTTCTTTGCATGCGTCTCTGCACATCTCTGCGTCTCTTTCTGCATGCGTCTCTCTGTGTGCATCACTGCACATGGCCGCGTATCTTTCTGCATGTATCTCTCTGCGCGTCTCTGCACGCGTCTCTCTGTGTACGTCTCTCTTTGTGCATCTCTCTGCGGGTGTCTCTCTACGCACGTCTCTCTCTGCATCTCTCCGTTCGTGTGCTTAAGCTCTTGCTGTCTTCCAGCAAGCCCAATGCGGCCTGGACCTCCGGCACGTCACAGTGATAGAGCTGGTCGGCACATACTCAGCGCAGATCGGCCGCATCCGACACAGGATCATCCCTCCCGCTTTGGCCCTACAGCTAAGGTACCGATGCATGCCGGGACACAAAAACAGAATAAAATTATACAGCAACGTTGGCCTTTAATCATTTTGTCATTTCTGTTTTTAAGTTTACTGATATGTGAAGAACAGGTGTTTTGTTGACGCATTTCAGTTGCTGTGGGAAGGGTTTCTGTTTCTAAGTTACGGGTAAGAAAGGGATTTTGAGATGTAAAGCTACTATAATTTAACAATAATGTAACATTTGCTGATATTTTTTCTATCAAAAGCCATCGTTTCTATTAATTACTATAGGTGGATGTTTTACCGAGTCAGTTCGTACAATGTACTGCTCTCAAAGGTAAAACAGCAGCTCACTCAGGGGCCTGACCCTGAACCTTAAGATACCTTTTACTTTGTTCCAGTCCCACTTTAATCTAGCTGTGTGCCATCTGCTTTTGTTGAGGGACTCTCCCTGTGCCTCCCCAGGCTGCTGCTGCAAATCTCCCAGAGCAGCTACAACATGGTGCTGCTGGACAAACAAGGCGTGGACAAGATGCGCTACACATTTCCCATCACGGCCGCCGAGCTGTTCACCACCATCGATACCTTCCCGCTGCGCAAGGACGAGATGCTCCTGCAGCAGCAAGCTGGCCAGAGCTGCCAATCCTAACCCTCCTGGCCATGTTTCTCCCACCTCTGCTCCTCTCCGATTGGCTGGACCACTGTGGGGGTGTGGTCAGGAAGCTTATGTCCTGCCCTCCTCCCCAATAACAGAGACCAGCGATGAACCGAACACAGATTTAGAGGACCAGCTTGGAGGTGCGGTGTAAACTTGCAGCTTGCAGTGATCTTTACCACGGGACCTAGCAGAGTCACTGTCATTTGCCTACCCTCATCCTTGTCCCTACCACGTTGCATAGCAATTAACATTCGCACCAAAGGCATTCTGGGTACTCCGTATGCATGACTTTTGGAATTGTTTTGTATACCTCGTATTCATTTGGGGTTTTTATTAAGATGGAATATGGTTTTTACCAATTACAGTTCTCTGAAATTCCATACTAAAGTCATCCATGTGATTAATATTTATGTTTTTACAAAATTAAACATCACAAATCTTAGATATTCTGAATTTTTGCCGCTGGATTTGCGGCTATGGCTTCTACTGGTGCAGAGGCATTTCTGTGACATCAAGAAATAAAGTATCTGTGCTCAGTGTTTGTGGCGTCATGCTGTAATAACAGCAGCAGGACTGAAAGGACAATTTAATTGCCATTAAATTGTACACGGACCAGGTCTGGTGAGTACAGTTAAGACACATAAGAGAAAAATAACTCAACTGGTCTTTCACTGCGCTGTGCTTTGCTATGGTATTCCTCACGATAACTGCAGTGTGTAAGTGTGTGTACGCCTGTGTGTGGGTGCCTCTCTGTGTACGCAAACTCGCACCTTGAGAACCAATCCACCACAGGTACAGGGTGAAGTCGCAGATGGCAGAATATTTTTATTTTGGCAAAATAGTCTGTTGACACATTAAGGACAAAAGGAAAATGACTGTGGATGAATTTCAATTTATGCAAGACTCATTTCGTTTCACAGACACAGCGGGCACACGTGCTAATAAGAGTGGCTGTTTGCGGGAAACTGACCAAAGTATTGCACTTGTCACTCAGGAAAAACAGCAGAACACAAAGGACCTGACAACCATGTGAGATTAAATAATACAGACAATATATATTTATGATTTCAGGTAATGAAAATACATAGAACACAGTAAAACACAAAATCCTGATGCCTTTCGCGGGGGTATCTTTAAACTTTTGTTCCAGCACTTTCTGTGATGTCTGAAGACACCCAGAATGCCACCTAGGCTTGTTCTAATATGATTCTGTGCAAGTGACAACTGGGTCGGTTTATAAGGTGGGGGGGGCACATTTTAACGAGCTGGTAGATCGCCCCTCAAGAAACCACAGAGAGCAGGCCTGATTTTAGATGAAAAGTTTACAATTGCAACTGAAATAAATAGTTCCCTGTAATTCAGAATGTAGTCTGGTCTGTCCGTATTGTTTGTGTATCCTCCCCGGGGGACCTCCCAATTGGATAAAACCACCCCCCCCCCCCCCCCCAAAACCATCAAAATCCATCGCTTCAAAAACAGCTGTTCTCACCTTTAAGAATTTCACAGATTTACATCTCATAGCCATGTGTTTAATATATGAAAAGTTTTGATTCCATTATAAAAATATAAATTAACTTCATGTGTAAGAAACGTGTATTTTGTATATTAGTAAGAATTGCTAATTTCTGCTGAACACTGGGCTCCCTTGTGATTAATTAGGTTCACACAGTTACCCCGGCGCTACTCTACATAAAGCTGATTCAAGATAATACTGTTACCATGGAGAAAAGAATTAGTAACTAAGTGAGGAATAAAACAGATAAATCCATTAGGAAAGGCAGAAGCCGCAAATCCAGTCGTCGCTCAGTAGCGTTTGGCACATTTTAGGCCAGCAGCACGGCGTCCATCGAAAGCATACAAACTTCACCCTTTTCTCCTCCCCAAATGAAGATGTCTCACTATCCGCCCCCATGGTGTCTTGTATTGCCATGGTGGTGTTTATTCTAAATGTGTAAAAATACGTTTACTCAAAGCCTGCTAGATAGCTACGATCTAGATCTATACTAAAAACTAGCTATACTAAAAACTGTGCCCTAGCTCTGTGCTTGAACTGAAATAGCTATGATCTAGACTGACATCCAAACCTAGATAGATATGCATTGTCTATCTTGCTGAACTATTTTTGCCACATACTTAGCTAAATAGCTAGCTACAATGTTTTTTTTTTAGTTGCGTGAAATGCACACAGCTCACTAGTGAGTTATTGTCAGTGCCTACTCTTGGCTGCATGGACTTGTATTGCATTTTCGCTACAATGGTGATATACGTCTCCTTTGAATGGCGGCAGCAGCAGCTAAGCAAATGCAAATGTAGGCTAATGTCAACCTGTAGTTCAAGATTACAGTATATTTTTGCAAACAATCTTGTTGTTCTAAATGTTTTTTTAACTGAAAAATTTGTACTCAGTCAATTTTAACATGGGTGACGCCTGTGCATCAATTAAACAATCAAAATACCCAAACTTGCCCAAAAATGCACACCCAATCATCCAGCCCTCTGTCTACCACGTTATCCAGTTAGGCTCTGCGTCAAAGCAATCATTTCAAATACGCCTTCGATAGCTCAGGCTGCCGGTTTGAACCTGTCTACCCCTGGGATCAATAAAGTATGTCTCTTTAATTAAATATTTCCTTTCTATTATATGTCCAAAAATGATATATACTTTTAAGAATAGTGTAAACACTGACATGTACCATATACATGGGGCTTTAAATCTTCACTGTATATATGGTGTGCATATTGCTTTTTTGTTATAACCAGTGTGGGCTCTATCCATTCAGGGGCCCTAGGCAAAGCTTTACTTGGGAGGTCCCCCGCCAAGAAAATCATGATCATTTCACTTCCTCGGCAACACAGGTTATTCGGGGGCCCTTCGCGACTGCATATGGTGCCTATAGCTAGGGCTCCATCAAATAGGGCATTGTGCATTTTGTCCATTGTTCTGACACCAATGGTTAATTATTCTTTCTGCTCTATGTGTTCAGTTTGGTACGTTTCTCGGTCGCTCATACGCACACGTGTGCATGGGGGGATTCCAGTATGCACAGTCCTTTTGCGATGGAATCCGGCTGACATCCTCGGTCATGTTTTCCCAAAGCTAACCATGCAAAGGCACAGTCCTCTATTGCCTGACATGGCTGTAAACAGGATGAGGGCCCAGCGTCTATGTCGCTTGACTGACATCCCAATACACACCCAAGCTGGAGCTGTGGAGCCTGGGGCAGTCCTGGATAACTGTTGGCTTTGATTGGTACAGGAGGTCCTATGTAGTCTCTCAGTCCTTATGTTTGCCCATGTTGGACCTCAGCATCAGAGTACATTCCTGTGGGACCTCCGGGTTGTCAATCATGCGTTGCCATAGCCGCTGCTCATCCCCGTAAGAGTCCATCCAGTCGACCTCCTTGTCATAGCTCAGACCTAAGAAAGGAGCCCCAAGTTAGTGTTCATTCTGCTTGCTTCCTTTAAGCTGACCTGCAGGATTTAACTCTTGTAATTAATGTAATTTAGGGATGTAAACTGTCTACAACAATTGCAGAGTGTGGCACTTTTTGGTAATTAATTATTATGTAATGTAATCATTCTCCAACCATGCCACCCACCCCTCGATGTGACTGATGTACCTCGAGAAAACTGCTTATTTCACCTGACTGCTTTTTTTTAGAGTAGAGTAGAGGTCACCATGCAGAGATGCATGTATCACTGAAGGAGGCACCGATGAGGCAGCCAGCTGAGTCACATGACACCCCCCAGTGCAGATGCTCCAACTTCCAACTCACCGGTACCGGCACAAAGCCTCACACCCCCGAGGAACACGTTGCTGGAGAGGGACTCCTTGTCCCAGACTGTGAGCTCCAGGCAGACATTGTTGAGGTCGCTGGGCTGTAGACCACAGTATGTGAAGGTATGATTCCACTTTGGGTTTAGGCTCTTCTTCACCACGGCTGTCTTGTGCTTCGTTGATTTGTTATTGTCTGGGAGGAGGTAACTGCAATCCGCAAGAGACAGACGGTTAGCATTCTATACTCTTTCACTAAACACAGGCCTGGTGGAATATCTCCTTTGTCTCTGAAGATGCCTGTAAAAGTATCAGCTGAAACCTAATGGGAAGATCATAAACTGTGGGCGCTTCTCAATACCATGAATGTAAAGATTGTACTTGTGGTCTTGGCTAGACCAGTCTTGCTAACTTGACTCCAAACAACAAACTTGGGGCACAATGAATCATGGGATAGATCATGTTTGAAGAAGATGTGTCCTATATGCATAGCAATATCTGGGGCGGGGCAAGAACAACATCCAGGGATTTTTACCATCCTCTGTACTTCTGTTCTTAAGTTTTGGAATTGGTCTTTATCAATGGAAGATGACATAAAACAGGTACGGTCAAGTATGCATATTGAGAAACACCCTTTGACTTCTTTCACCTACCCTTTGACGAAAGCGTCTGATGTCCCTCCGGATTTGACAGCTGTTAGATTCTTAGCCTCCTTAACAAGAAGTTCCACCATCCCACCTTGGGGCAGCTTGATGTTGGACTTCTTTCCTTTCAAAAACCCTTTCTTAACTGTCAGGGAGAAAATGCCAGGACTCAATGGGGCAACGACATACAATGGTGCTCAAAGGAACAGTTCATTCTCCAGTCTGCTACAAACTGGTCCTGCGAGCTGATTATATGCAAAGGACTTCCTAATAGTTTAAACTTTTCAGTATCTCCCAGGCTGATCAGGTATGAAAGGGAAACGGGTAAAGGACTATAGATTTGTTAAATGGAACTGGTACAGAGTGCAAAACAAAAATAGAGACAGGAAGGTCACTAATAGGCATGGAATGTGAGTAGAAAACCATAATATCACATGAGTAGGAGATGTACATTTACCTTGTACCTGGTCTAAAGGCAGCATGAGGTTCTTCTCTGCAGGAATGTACTTAAGAACTACAGTGAGCTCTCCCTTATATTGAAATGAGGTGTCTGGTCCACTGTCCGCCTGGAAGATACCACACACATGAAACAGCGATTTATATACACACAAACATGTGGGATGGAAAAGGAGATTATAGCAGAAAAGGTCTGGTTGTAGGATTTGGATAAGGGGGCGCCGCTGGATTTGTTGAGTCACTTTAGACGCCGGTACCCAATGGGTTTTCCTCCCTCTGTGATTAATCTGTGTGTTCCTCGCGGCAGTTTCGAGAGTGGATAGACATGAGCAGGCTCACCTTAGGCTGTAGGGGGAACCATTCCTCCATCTGCTTCTCAAAGTCCCAGGAGTCGAAAGGTACCTCTACCTCGCCCAGGAAGCGGTTGTGCCCGAAGCGATCATTGTGCCACACAGAGAGCTGAAGTGTCCGCATCTCCAGCTGTGAATGGCTGATTACATACTGGGGGGGAGGGCGATACAAGCAATTGGTCACTCAAACAGCACCTGACAGCAAGCTCCAGCTGCAAATGGCTGAATGCACACTGGGGGCGGGGCTTGAAAGTTACCCTCCTACACAATCTACACTACCATACTTTGCATGACTATTGAGGGTTCCCATCTTTCACACACCCACAAAATGGCTCATCTATGCCTCAGCTGGATTTTGTCGTCGCTTCTCTTTCTGCACATAGTCACCCTCCCAGTGCGGGCAAGTGGGGACCAGAAACCACGACGTTTAAGTCCCACTTGAAGGAACCCAGCCAGACACCATTCCTTGTGAAAATGTGTCAGAAGTGCGTGGCTGTGAATTTATATTCAGGAGTTCTGCTCTTCACTCCTGCACTAACACTTAGAGATGAGATAGTGTTCTGGTCACCTGTGCCGACGCTACTGTTTATGAGTGACAGGCTCCTTCGGGGAGACTCTCTGCCAGGCTGCTCTAGGGGATGATGGCACCAGGTGACACATTCATGGGTACCTGTTGTTTTTATATCTTGGATTACATCTGCAAAAGGAGACTCTGACTGCCTCTCATGTGATGCGACGGGGGATCTTGACAAGAGCTGGGGAGCCTCGTCACGTATTCGCTAACCTTCAGGGTCTCATTGAACACTGGATCAGTGGTGTTGGTCCGAATGCTGGTTTTCCTCTTGTTCTGGCGGGACTTATCCGGTAGCAGGTATGTCTTGACATAGCTTGTGGGGGCAAAAAGAGAGACACCATCATCATTGTTCCAAGACCATCTCAGAGTGCATATTTAAACATGTTATAGCATATGGGAGAAGGGTGGTGTACTTATAGACATTGACTTTTCTATACAGTGGCTAATGTGAGAAGCTAAACCACGCCCCCTCTCTCACGGATCAGTGCGCTGCTTCCTCTCGTCGCCCACGGCCAGGTTGCGGCATTCCTTCACCAGCACGTTCAGCGCTCCCGTCTTGTAGCTGTAGGAGATGTTGAGCAGTATCTCGCCGCTGATGACAGTGTGGTCATAGTCTCCGGTGTCGCTGTAAACGCTCATCATGCTGTTGAGGCTGCTCTGTGGGCCCAGGCAGAAGGAGAGTGAAGCTCAGAGCAGTTAAGGCTGGAAGTGCACTGCTCCGGGAAGCGAGGGAAGGGTGCATCTTGTGATCGGGATTCTCGCAGGTTAGGAGGACTCGCATGTTCACTGAGACAGATTTGAAACCTGTTACAGACTATGTGCTAATAATCTGCATTTAGGAGGCAAACTAGACGGTTATGTAAATTAGATATGGCCAGTTATGTAAATTAATAAACGTGAAATTTTGAAGAGGACACTTATTAGTGCTGACACATGATTCAATGGGACAGCGAAGAGGAGAGGAGGATGCCTCTGTTACAAAAGCCTGCATTACTAATTGGTAATCTGTATCACCGAAGCCTCTAATTATTATACATAAAGAGAAGATGACTGAAGAAAAAGCTGACAGGAAGAAGAAAAGAAAGGGGGAGAGAGAGAACGGTGAGATGGAGAAGCAGAGAGAGCACAGCACTCACGGTTTCAGCGTCTGAATCCGGAACATTCAGATGGGACCATTTCCTCTCTGAGCCGGGTGGAGTGGACTGAGACCCAGATTGGGGGGAGAGGAGGAAGAGGAAGAGGGAAAATAATGGTTGGAAACAGAGGTTGTAGAAGAAATGTAAAAGAAACAGTCAAGAGTAGTAACCACGGCGATAAAAGTCCCAGAGGAAAAGGCAGAAGAGAGTAGCTTTGTGAGACAAGAGGCCATAAATACCCACTTTAAGCTGTATTATTGTAGGCATCAGTCACTGCCTGGTTTGACCAAATTATGACAAAGTAACCGATATGAATATGAGACTAGGAGAGCATGGAAAGATCCAATGTCTTCAGGAGCAGTGGGGCTGACATTCACATCAACCTCAACGAGCCTAGATGGGCAGGCGGGAAACATTACAGTAACTCTAAAGATTCAACTAATGCAGATCAGGTGATTAAAATATGGGCCTAAAGCAGTGTACTTCTTGAGTATCTAGATCGGGGGTGGGAAGTCTTATCCATATAGGGCTGTTGTTTGTGCAGGTTTTGGCTGCGGCTCCCTAATGGGATTGCAAATTAGAGAACTGATTGGCTAAAGAGTCCTCACACCTGATCAAAACGTTACCCTAAAAACCTGCATATACACCGGCCCTTTGCAGATATGATTGCCCACCCCTGATCTAGATGATATTTTGGTGCATTTAAGCTCAGCAGTTCTCCAAAAGACAACAAGGAATCCAGGGAATAAGTCACTTAATGATGTGGGTGTACATTGAGTTTAGTCGTGTTTCATCCCTCACCATAAATCTCAGAGACACATGATTGGATTAGTTTACCAGCAACCCACAGGGGACCCACAGGGGAAAATGGCAAATGACAGAGAGAGTGCAAGTTAATCTCCATCCTCTCAGTTCTCAGGGAAATGGGGGCAGCCCAACCGGCCAATTAATCACGTCAGCCGCGATATTGTTAATATCCCCCTGACAGATGCTCGCTGTGGCATCAAAGACTTGTTCTTTGTCATAAGGCGGGAGAAGTTTCAGCTGCCGGAATACATCTCAGTGGGGCACACACAACTTATGCTACGGTCGTCTGCTCTCATGTGACAGATAACAATGTGTCAGGAACAAAACACTGGCATTTTGCATTAAGTTGTCAAGATATAGATAGGGACTTTTATTTTGATATGGGTGCTTACTGTAGACAGGGCACTGCTCATGTGCCTGTGAGTCGCCAGGTTGTACTCAGACATCAGGGCATCGATGTCTTCTTCCCTCTCATCGTAGTCCTGAGGAATATACCATTCGGTTACAAAGGGGGTTATGCAATAGCAGAGTTCAGCATGGTCTAATCTGGAGTGATGCTGAAATGATCACACACATATAACCAAACTGGGTATTCCACGAAACATTGTAATGGAACACTTTGTTTCTTAAATAAGCCAGTGTCATCAAAGAGATTAAAACATTTCAAAGCGATGAAAACATCTCAAATGTGTCACCAAAAATGGCAGAAAATGCTCTTTAGACTAGATCCTTATCAAAGAAATTTGCATGCCCAGTTTCAAATGCTAAATATTTTGTGCATATAGATCATAGAGCTGAAGCTGATATTTGTCACAGTAATACAATAATGATCCTGCTGCTACTATACATTCAGTAGTGTGAGGTTTACAAGGCATGTGCAATAACCCGTCCACACAGAGCATGATGAGCATGGAATTGTGGGTAGGTCACTCACAGGATCGTTCAGCTCCCCGGGAACAGAGCGACTCCGCAGGCTCAGGGAATCTCCGCCAAGCTCGGCAGAAGGACCAGTGAGGTCTACCTCGGATCTGCTGCGATCTGGACCACGCCCAGTTCAGGGATGAACGAGAGAGAGAGAGCAGCAGAGAGAGAGAGAGGGGGAGAGGAGACGGGGGTTTACTCTGAAATCGACATCAGCACATGCAAAGGATATGAAGAAAATTTTAATTATTAATTCAAGGTATGCATTTTGCAGGCATTTCTCTCTTAATCTAATGGGAAGCAATAATATATCTTTAACCATGGTGTTCAACCAATCAGAGACTGACATTGTACCACAATGCCGTCCACTGTGCTGTGCTCTACCCTGCGTGCCGTGGATGTGGCAGAGTACCTGAGGAGAGTGAGGCTCTGGACACGGAGATGCTGGGGGCTGTCGACTCGGTCCTGGGGTGCCTGGCAGCCATTTTGTCTGGGACACTCTCACTGGCGTGGAAGCTGGCCACGCTCTCGGCACTGTCCGGCTGAGGGAGATGCACCCAGCAATGAAGCAGAAAACTCCATAGCCCACAAGCACTTGGCTCATGGCCTGGGCTAATCTAAATATGGTGGGTTGATGAATGACTGTTGATGACTAGACTAAACAGAGGTTGTTATTCATGCGCAGTGGGTCATGTGCATGTCGCACTTACACATTACATACAGTGTTCAGGGTTTCAGGCATGGGCTTTACCCGTCTGCTGGTCCCAGAGGCAGTGCTGCGGTTGCTGGGGCTGGGAGACCTGCCGATGGCCTGGAGCCGCAGGTTGTTGGGTATTGCTGGCAACCCGGTGGACTCCACAGCCATGATGCTCCCCCTGCTGGTGGGTAGTGATAAAATCAGATTGGCGTGGCTAAAATATGCTCAAGTCTCTCACAGGATAAGGCTGTAACAGGCTCTTTTTTTCGGGCCTCACTGTTGCGAGCGGGATGTGGAGCGGCCGCTGTGCACGCTGGGGGCGTTCAGGTCTGGGTTTGAGCTCATTGTCCTGGAGTCCTCAGCCCGATCTGACCCCACCTCTGCCTTCAGTGCTGCCCGACCATTCCTCTTATCTAGGTTCATCCTGCACAGTTACCATTGGATATTACTGCATCCACTAGACCCTTATTCAAAACAATTACTAGTGACACATCTAAGGGCCTTAACCACTATGCCATCTAGTGGCTGTGTTTCTCCTCGCACATGTATATAATGTAAATTGTATATGTGTACAGTGACAATAAAAAAGCATTCTTCTACTGCCAGGGGCCTTCTCTACTCATAGAGTTACTCATAACTAAAGATGAATTTATAAAAGTCCATGTATGTTTCAGTCAACAAGCAACGTCAGGTCTCACGACCCAGCACCTCTCTGCGGCCTCACCCCTGTCTTGCGCTTTTCAGGGCGTTCCGCAGGGCTTGTCTGCCTGATTTCGGCGTGTCCGGTCTGTCTTCCAGCCTCAAGTCAGGCTGCGATTTTGCGTGGTCCACCTTTTGGTCCACTATAAAATGGGAAAACGGTTTCAGACAAAGTGCAAAAAAAAAAAAAACAACAGTCGATATCCAATTTGTTCATAGCGATCCCCGAGGCGGGACCCAGCTCGGCAGGAATAACAGCACGAAGCAGCAGCTATTAACTTCCTGTGTGGGCTGCATCAGTCTCTGCAAACTCTTAATTAGGCTTCCAGAACTCTTGGGCAGGCTATCTAAGTCATCTGCAGTCATTTTACACATCCTGTCCCTTTGCCGGTGCCTGTCAGTGAAAGCGCAAACCTCGCAAACAACCTCACAGGAAAAAAAGACTACAGAGCGGCATTCCTGCCCCCTCGCTATAGCCCCCACCCCCCCCCCCCCCCCACCCAGCCCCCCGACCCACCCCAAAGCCGCCACAAATGGGGCACATCAGGCGTCTCCACACCCCCGTCAAGAGAAGCCCCACCCGCGGTTGCGGCAAGAGCGCCGGGCTGACGCG
>JAODKE010000085.1:1541152-1583463 GCA_026779605.1 Mormyrus hasselquistii
AACCCCCTCGGAGGAGGCTGGTTATATTTAACAGCCTAGGCTGAATGTTCTAACAGCCATGCCGCCAAGCCGGCTAATGCATGTCTTGTGTGCAATATGCCTCTTTTTAATGAGAACAGAATGTTTCTGGTGTGAAAACGAGGTTCGGGCCTCGTCGAAGGCCAAGGGAACTCGGTTTGTAAAAGAAACAGACAACAATGAATGATAACGTGCCCAGAAAGCTAAGGAGAGTGAGCAGATTTAATTTGCTATCCTTGTTTTTCAACACAGAGACTGGGAACATCCCTTTATTAAGTTTGCTACTGGTTTATCGCCTCTGTCGTTTATCCATAGACTCGTGACCCTCACCATGTGGATGGGTGGATGTTACTTATGGAGTAAGGATTAGCTATTTTCCTTTATGTGGGCGGAGCTTATGTATTTTAAGACCTGTTTAGCTAAATCCTGCCAACTGCCTTGTGCAACTGTATAAATCATACGGCATAAGTTTACATCTCTGCACTAATTATTATCTCTGCACTATTTATGTAGTACCTGTTTGCACCTTGCACGCCCTGTTACTCTGAAGGTAAGTGTACTATATGTTAGTATATGTTGCACCGCGGCCATGGAGAAACTTTGTTTCATTACTCTTTGTACATGTATGAAGCTGCTGATGACAATAAAGTGACCTTGAACCTTTGTTCTGTTCATCAGTTTTTGTACAAGCGGAGAGCAACAACTATTTCCTTGACAGGTAGGATCGTGGGAAGGTTTACGGCCACCTCACCAGGAGGACTGCTGAGGATGGTCTGCTTGACCATGTCGCTGCTCAGGATGTTGCCATGCGAGAAGCGCTTGGCTCGCTCCTCCAGGAACCACTCGCCCGTCACCACCTTCAGCTCCCTGCCGACCGGAGGGAAGACGGGGCCAGAGGTCAGAGGTCAGAGGTCAGGCCGAAGCTGCCGCTCACAAGCGTAAACAGCGGTCTGCGAGTTTTTCAGGAACCAGGATGTGATGGTACAGCCTACACCTTGAAACCTTATTGTTGGTACCCATCAACCTTACAGGTCCCCAAGAGGGCGCTCTTTGGGGGGGGGGGGAGTGGTACTCACAGGATCTTGGTACATACGGTACAGCGCCACCTGCCTTTAGCCAGTGGCATGCGGCAGGAGCTGCACACGCGTTGCTGGCAGTCCTCACACACCTCGCCCCGTTCGAACACCAGGCCCAGCGCCCGCTGGCAGCGCATGCACTGCCGCTCGCCTTCCTCCTGGTGGCGCCGGCGGCCCTTGCGCTTCATCTCTAACAGCTCGTTCTTCAGTTTCCTGGGATGGGCAGGGCTAGGTTAGCACTTCTGGGCGGAGGGCCGTGACCCCTGACTAGAGAGGCAGACCAAGACCTCACCTTATCCTTTTCTCCTCGAGTTTCCGGAGTTTGTCATCCTTCTGGAGGACCTTCAGAATGACCTCCCTCTCATGCTCCATAAGAAAAGACAGGTTGAGTTGCTCTGCAGTTTTAGCCATATCTGTGATCGATGAATCGAGTCTGCGACTGGTGTGCCTCCCAGTTGCCGTGGGAGACGGCGCGTTCTAGTCGGGTGCAGACAGGGAGACGCTGTCGCCTTCAAACTCAAGCCGCTCGTCCTCCTGCCAGATCGCTTCAGGTGTTTCCGCGGACGTGGCGCCCACTCGGGGACTCCATGGTTATGTACGCTATTACGGTGTCCGCTGGGCTGGCGGGAAGCTGGCAGCCTCGTCCACTCGCCCAATCTCCTGCACGTATCCCAGCATGACACCAGTTCTCCTGTACAAACGTGAGGAATAGCCCAGACATCAAAGTCACCTTCCACTCTGCTCCTGGCCAAAAGAAATTAACATCTACTAACAGGTTAGTAGGAGATAAAAAATAGATTGCGTCTAATTAATCCATATGTCATGATTAGCCCTTGATTAATTCTTAATTAATCTTGAAAAATAATGTTTTGAGCCATGATTTTTTTCCCCTCTCTCTTGGGCTTAATAATCCTTAAGTCACTGAGAGCCCTGCAGCAGCAGTCCATCCATCCATCGCAGTAATGACTCTTCCTGAGGACGGCATTTTGAATTCAGCATTTTAAATGTCACTCTGCCTCCCCCGTTTTCATGGGGAAGGTTGGAGGGTGAATGTTAACAAGCTCGTTAATGAGTAGCATTAGAATGTTCCCGAGTGTTCCATGCGACGCACGTGCCCTCCCTGCACCTCTCGGACATCTGTGGCGTGACAGGAAAATAGCCAGGGCTCATTGTCACGTGGCAAAGCTGTCACATGCAGTGACACCAAACAGTGGCGGGGCCGCTGTCCCCGCAAGCAGGGCACTGTCCCAGAATGCACCTGGCATTGATGAATTCACAGTCAGACACCGGACCACGACTACTGGAATTGATTAACCTGAACGGGTGACCGACTGTAAACGTCACATATTGCTCTGGGGTCTCGTTTATAAAACTTTGCGTAGAACTCATACTAAAAGTGTACTAATGCCACTCACGTTTTTACTCACCCTGTTCACCCACGGTCATCTTTTTTCGCCAAAATGTTGGCACACATGGGTCAGAGTTGACGTACATATGTGCACATTCTGCCATCAAGTTTTGTTCTATAGATTGCAACGTTTGAGTAGAAAGAGGCGTATGCATCTTTTAGGTCCCGTTTTGTGCGTACGCAACGGTTATAAATGAGACCCCTGGGCATTTTAGATTTCTCTTATCGTCAATCAAGAACAGAGTGACACATTTCTTTTCATACATTAAAAAAAAACTAAAATTTAATGCAACACACCACACACAAATTACCCACATTGATGAAGACGTTTGCACAGACTTTTACACTTTTGAACATAAAAAACATAAAAATTTAATTTGAGGCTTTTTCTTGACCTCTGTGCCTTCAGGCAAGAGGTTTTACAGACTATGATTAGTCTTTCCTCATATGATAAAAAATGTACCAAACAAACAGCAGATTCACACCACCAGTCACAAAACAAACATCCCCCTCATTGGCTGGAAGCCTGCCCCAGTTATCCCAGCAGACTGCTATATGCTTTAATTAGCTCCTGTTTGACACCTGAAACACCAGGTGCATTCGCTTACTGTCCAAATGATGACTTAGATGAAGTAATTAAGGGCTGAGTTTGAGTAAAAACACTACAGGCTGTGGGCCTCGACAGGCGCCAAGAGAAACTCCTGATCAGAGCTAAAACGGGTAGGTGGCATGAAGTGAGGAGATGGAGGGTACACCTAAAGCCCAGGCGTCATCCAAGCTTAGTGCGCCCCCTAGGGACTGGTGTCAGGAGAAACACCCAGCAAGCACAATTAAAAAAAAAAAAAAAATCAGGCCTGTCACGTTCATAGGTGATAATTTGAAAGTCGGCAGTCGTTACCCTGTCTACGCAACATGGCTTCCAAGCTCAGGCCCTGGCTTAATGCCGAAACAGCATCCATGCGCTTCCAAAGCAGGGCATAAAGAAGGAAATGTATTCTTAATCAGTGTTAATTGTTTTGCTTTTCAAGTTGTAATGTCCTGCTGTTTTACTTTCTGGAGAAACTCTTTATGCAAATGACAGCTCATTAAAAACTGTATAGCTGAGGAACAGAAGTCGGTATATTAATTTTTAGTTCTTGCTGTACATCTTGAGATTAGTAGCACAGTGATGATACATCTGTACTGGTACGCGTGTGGGTACAGAGCCCGCGATGGCCTGGCGTCTTGTCCCCAGCCCTGTGGCCTCTGGCTCCTTCGGAGTCCTACGCCACTTTGTACTGGATAAACAGCATGGGAACTTGATACATTGAATGTGTGTTTTCCTGCACTGTAAACTTCCGCAATGCATTCCTTATAGCTAAAATTCTGTCACTTCCTAAAGAATAGACCATCGTTGCTGAAGTCGTTTCCCCTAACAAGGGGACACTTTAGACAGGCTGGTGTCCCCTAAGGTAACGTGTTCTAATTACCCCACTGAATGCCGAACAGATAGATACATTTATTTAGTTCCTCAGGCCCAGTAGAATTGCAGAATTTTCCATTTAAGTCTGTAAGTTGTGGCTTGTTTTGCCCACTCGCTGCAAAGTCATTTGGTGTAAGAACAGGCAAATCTCTGGTGCATTATGAGGTCGATCTGAACTCCACCCGTGAAACTGGAATGTACGGTCAGCGAGCGCCCGCCCACGGGCCCGGCTTGGGGTCTGTCACCGTAATGTGGCACCGTGTGGAGGGCCAGGTGGAGGGCAAACACCGCTCGCGTCGCGGCAGGGCGGTAACGGCGGGAAAGCTGCGTGTGTCAAGGGCAACCCTGTCACGCTGCGTCAGCCGGCTCGTTACGGCCTGTGAGTCACTGCTGTGTAAATATACTGCACAGGAACTTCAGCTACCCAGAAGAACTACAATCACCAGGATGTAAATCTTATTTTTGTACTTTGCAATCATGTGTTGTTCAGTATTTGTCTTTTTCATTTCGATTATCACTCTTAATAACAGTAATAAAAATATATATTAAAAATGTGAAGAATACAAATGTAATCTATAATACTATAATTATTATATTTTTTATGTAAAAAGGCACTACTCTATTTTTCTGAGAAAAAGATATTGTATGTAACATGAAATCAATAGGTTATAAACCTTCAAAAAGACTAAAAAACACTCTGGACAGGTTCTATTTAAAGATTCGAATCGATTGACCGTGTAACCAAAGGATTTCTGAAGCAAAATAACACTCTATGAAAAGCAGAGAACATGAGACGAAGGAAGATGGGCAGGATTTTTCATACCTGATAGCTAAACGTGCGTAGAGCTCTGGGCTGCAGCAACAGAGGCGCTGGTCCGTCCCAGACACCTCTGCCCCGGAAAAACCACGAACAGTCTCCTGGAACGCGCCTGTGTGCACCGCAAAGTCCCTCTTAGAGCCCAGCCCCGGTCCGTATGGGTCTTGACAGGGGAGTGATCACTCTGAGTGTGCTCAGGAGTGCTCAGCCATGTTGCCCCTGGTGACAGGTCAAATGACACACACAAGAATTACTTCGCAACCAGAGCAAGCCAGAGGGACACCGAATTAAACATAACAGGAAAAAAAAATGATGGGATAACTGTGACAGCACAAAAGCTCAATGCTTATTAGTTATAAAATGTTTTTTAAGTTACAGACAACAGAGATGTGATGGATAGGAGAGGGCTTACACGATCAATCGTCTGACTAGGTAAAAGCTGCTGAACAGTTTGCGGCCCAATTTTCAAAATTACAAACTCAACCAAGAAATCTAATCTGAAGAAACCAATCTGAAGAAATACAGGCCCTCCAACCCAAACCTTCCATATCCAGGGACTCCTATAAAGTTCCCCCCACCACCCCATGAATCTGCCCCTACCGCCCCCCTGACCACAACATTCGGTGAAATGCAGATTACAGACTTTGCCTATGTTACCTTGGAAACATTACACTCAGTTATCATCAGAAAATTATTTAAACTGATAGCAGATCTACTGAGACAGTGAGAAGTAATTTAGGCATATTCAGACATCTGTATCTTATGTTTGAAATTTGGTCAGACCCTTGACCCGTTTAAGCTTGGAAATTGCCTTCTATTCAGAATTAATGCTTTTTTTGGCTTTTAAACTCATACACCCACAAGCGCCTCTAAGGATGAAGCAGGTCTCAGCCAGCAGAATCCTCAAATCCTGTGGTCTCTCCAATTAATGAATAATTCAACAGTCAAAACCTTACCAACTGTGAAGACAGGAGAGTAGAATCCTGCTAGAGGTGGGGAATCCACATTGTTTGCACTTCTGTGCTTGCATGTACCATTTTAACATTATGTGGCATACATGTTAATTCTCCCTCGTTGAGTGACAAGGACGTGATTATTTAATTAGCAGTTTGGCCAAAATAAGAAAAGTAGAAGAATATGTACGAGGTGATGCAAGCAGGATTTTAGAATCCTTCAGTGCTGCGTGTGAAATTTCACTTTGCCCGTGTGCGTGAGGGTAAATGTGAACAAATAATCAAACAGCTCCAGCCTTTGTCATGTGGGTTTAGTTTGCTTTGAGGGCTGCCCAGGACAGGCATCCTCCCTGAGCACATAGACCAGCGTTTCCCTGGGGGCTGGGCCTGACCAGAGCAAACACTCTCTGTTTGAGCTGAATACGTAAGAGGAAGAAGAGAAAAAAAAGTACATGCTTATTTTGCTAATCTTGCACTGTGCTTTGACCCAAAGAGGATATAAGATCTCATCTCTTTCACTCATGAAGATTTCATATAGTGAAATGGAAGGCTTCGCTTACTGTTAATCGTCCAACAGAGAAGTCAACTAGCAAAATATCCGCAGTGCAGAACTCTGGTGACTGATAGAAAATGACTGTGCTGACTGGAGTCATTAACTCTGTTTTTAATGTTTATAAATATATATATATATAGTAGACTGTGATTACATTTCGGATATACTGGCACTAATAAAACTGAATGTTATTAAAGGGAAAGCACAGGACAGAATGATTAATCATCAGCCCGTTGGGTAGGAAGCAGAACTGCCTGTAAACACAATGGCACCATACAGTAGCATAGCCAGGTTGGTGCTGTATAAAATTTTAATGTATGGTTCAAGACCCTGACCGTAATGTACCATCACCTGCGTACTAGACAACCTAGTCTGTCCCTAGCAACACTGCTCTGATAGACTTTCATGTAAATACACACAAACAGTATTAAATGTATCAACATTTGGTGCACCATTAAGACCCAAAAGAATTCTCATTTATGTCATTGTCTGTTAAAGTAACATGAATAAAGTAACATGAATCTTCAGCCCCAATATATGCCAGACTGCTCACCTGCCAGTTATACATGCTGGGAAATGGCCAGCAAATTAGCATGCCTTGGAGAAAGGAGGGTCATAGTGGGCTATGGGTATAAAAAGGAAGAGGAAGTGCAATAATGTGACAGTCTGCATATTAGTTGCTAAAAAAGCATTAGCATTAGCTAAAGGGCTTTGCTAAAATTTCTCCGGACTTTGTTCTTATATTCAGAAAAATTGCTTCATGTAAATTACTGACCATACAAATATGAGGACTAGGGGGAACCATCAGCCTATAAAGGAAGCTTAAACACCAGTGAATCTTCAGGCGTCATCTCTTGACGCACGTCTCTTTAGAAATTCCCAAAACCGCAGGAAAATTTCACAGTGTGCTTCGTATTCTTGAATGAGTTACGGATATCAACTTTAAGATTCTGCACTCAAAATTCAGCCTGATGCAACAACAGAGAAAACAATATGAACCGAGATGGAGAGCAGCAGAAGATCCTCTATGATCTGCATACATGCAAAAAAAAATAGATGTATTATTACCAGGGCTCATCACTACTGCTCTGAAGAAGCCCGGTGACTCTGGCCACAAGTGGGCAAGTTTACACTGCAAAGCCCTTCACAGAGCCCGATCTGCATAGTGTACGCTGTTTGGCCTGGACTGGAAAGGGTGATGAATTGAAGACAGTCTTCCAAATAACTGTTGGGCACTATGACTACATGGTACTGCCATTTGAGGTCATAAGCTCACCATGTTTCAGGCCCTCGTTACAAGTTTCTTTAGGGACTTGCTCCACTGGTTTGTCGTACTCTATTTGGATGACATCACGGTGTTCTACCAGACAGGGCAACTCACATCCAGAACATTTGTCCGATACTTCTGTGTTTACTTCGGAGTGGACTCACTATGAATGTCTGTCATTTCAGTCTGGTTTCCCAGGTATTTCCTGCCTAGGTGAAGGGTCCACATGGATTCAAAGAGGGACCAAGCCACTGTGGAGAGACCACAACCCCCCCATCAAGGAGCTGCAACATTCATATAGAACTGCTTTTTAAAACAAGGTGTTAAAAAACATTTTGCAAGACGGCAATCTCCACAGACAAAAGCCTCCTTCGGGATGTCATCCTGTGACCTTTCGCCAAAAGGGAAAGGAAAGTTCTCTGCTCAACATGCACAAAACACTTTGGGTGGAATTCCCCTAAGCAGACATATTTAGCACTTTTAGCCTTCATTCTTCAGATGAAAAATACAGTTTAAAAAATGAAAAAAAATGAAACAATAAAGAATTCCTTCAGAAGAAAAATACAGCTAAAAACAATAATAAATAATTCATGTCGGCCTTTTATTGTCGGCTCTGTTAAGATCATATCTGTGTTCACTCTTTTTTTCCGCGGCTAATTTTTTGCATTTTATAAAAGGTCTGACATTGGTGAGAGAGGAAGCTGGAAATGAATTGATTGCACTGTTCTGTGCTAAAGGTGTGTTTGGGTGTCTTCCACCGCCGTCAATAATCCTTTAATTACATTTTCTACATGGGAAGGCCAGCTTCATCCACAGCATGCTTGCTAAAGGGAGGCCATGAATATTTAACAGCTGCTCCACATTCAGCCTAGGAAGCAGTACAGAGACGCTGGGGCCCTGCTCCACAGCCACAACCTTTGTTGACACCGCTAATATTTAAAGCGCAAGTTAGCGCCTGTAAATTAGCCTGAAGGGAGAATGGTGGTTCAATAAGACATGAACAAAACCCGCACGTTGGATTGACATTACACGCTATATCAAAGCTATGTGGAACACCAGCTTATTCATGCAAGAAGTCTTAACCGGCCCCTTCCCCAAGGAATTAGCCCTCTGTTCAACAGGGGGAGGGAGTGGGGGGTGGGGGGGGAGGAGGTTAATGGGATGACCATCTTTGAGTTGCTAATATAGCCTTTGCAAGGCTGGAACTTTCTAGTGGGTTGCGAAGCTGTACCTCATCAAAATGTGCATTTCTTGCAGTTAGACTCTCATTTCATTTCTCATCATTCACGTTTACCTTTTTCTAGCTTAATTATACACAGAAAAAGCCTTAATATTGTTTCATTTTAGAAAAAAGAAGCCGCCATAAGAGGTAAGAAAACAAGCATGAAGGGTATCCAACTATGGATAGTGCAAACAGATGATGAACTTATGTGTCTGTCACAAACAGTGAGAGCCCTGACAAACCACAGGCACACACTCCATTAGCCAGCTTCCTATCAGGCACACACTCCATTAGCCAGCTTCCTATCAGGCACGCACTCCATTGGCCAGCTTCCTATCAAGCACACACTCCATTAGCCAGCTTCCTATCAGGCACGCACGCCAATGGCCAGCTTCCTATCAGGCACGCACGCCAATGGCCAGCTTCCTATCAGGCACGCACACCAATGGCCAGCTTCCTATCAGGCACGCACTCCATTGGCCAGCTTCCTATCTGCCACCGTACTGCTCAGTGAGACTTTTATAGTCTGTCCCTACAGTCCCTTCATACTGTAAAAAACCACAGGAAGTATCCTCCTAAAATAATGCCCAGCTCTTCAGAGTAGATCACCCCCCAGGTTTAAAACAGAATACCACAGGTGGACAATTCAGGTCTAAAAAGTAAAAGTCCAGGCCAAGATTTTGTTTCAACTAACCAGCTGAGTACTCTGTGACTGTGACTCTTCATGCTCAACTGGGGGGTTGAAACTAAATCTTGGTCTGAAACAGTAAACTTAATTAAACTTTCAGCCGAAGTCAATCTCTTCATGCAGCTACTTGCATAAAAGACATTTGGATCAGTGGCATTTTTTTTTAACAGCATCGCATGAAACGCTGTTTCTGCATTCTGCCTGATATCCCGTGCTGCAGTGTCGACGACCTTTTTTCTCGTTGTAATCCGATTTGGCCGCATCGCTTGTGACTAACTTCCCTCTGCTGAGCCGGAGTACCTCAGTACGATCAGGTACTCACTGGAAACAGAAAGTCGCAATCTTCACCGAAAACACTACTATTACGCAGCAGCCATCACAGACCATGTGCCCTGAGTGTGCAGCTGCAAGCTGAGGAGATGGCGGATGGCACGGTGGGGGGGTTTATTCACTGTTACAATTACAGATAAAAGTAATGAAAAGCATATGTAAGTAACAGCTATAAATAAAGGCCCGATTAGGCCAAAGCCCTGTTCCTCTCTCATGCCGCTGAGGTGAAATCAGTGCCTTATTCTTCCCTATTACTGTCTCAGCTGGTTATATTGATCTCAAGACCATAACTGAGGACAGCTTTGCTCAGAATGACTAGCTGATGCTCCAAGGCCGTTTGCACTTGTGACCATTCTGTTCCCACGTTACGTTCTTGTCCAACAGAGCATCTCTGATTATTCCGTTGATATCCCGATTTCCTGCGGACTACGACTCCATGCCTTTGTGCATGTGATATGGGCTTTAATCATGCTGGATAGGAAAGACCATCAAACTGGAGAGAAGGTAACAAAGGCAGAAGGACATCGAGCGAAGAGCAGATTGATGGGGACTGACGGATTGTTTCAGATCTGACTTTGAGCTCATGGACCTCGAAGTGTCTGCAGATGTATTATTGATGCTGTGGTGGGGTTAGGGTTAGGCTTAAGCTTAGGGTTGGGGTTAGGGTTAGGCTTAAGCTTAGGGTTGGGGTTAGGGTTAGGCTTAAGCTTAGGGTTGGGGTTAGGCTTAGGTTTAAGCTTAGGGTTGGGGTTAGGGTTAGGGTCAGGGTCAGGGTCTACCCTCCCAAACACACGGAGAGACAGACAGACAGACAGACACGTTTGTACTCATATCTTTGTGGGCACTGTCCATTCATTTCTATGAGAAAAACACTAATCCCAACTATGCTAACTCTAACTCATACCCAGCCCTAACTTTAAGCAGACGTACCAAACAAAATACAACACTTTTGGCATTTTTAGTTTTTGTATTTACAGATTTAACTTAATCTTTTGGGGAACAGAGAGCACACCTTCTTTGGGGAAGGTGAAAATTAGCAGTTTTTATTACATTGGGGGAAATCTGATCCCCACATTGTAACAATTCCAAACGCATGTGTGTGCGCGCACACACACACACACACACACACATCTCTGTAAAGGACCTGCCCAGCCTCACCACTGAAGCTCAATCCCCCATCTTTGGCTGGACGTTCTGCCGATTACCCGTCATTTTCACACCATGGATTTAATGGTTTGTGGACATTACCCAATGTGCTGGATAATACTGTAGCATTAATGAACACATTCAGAAGGAAATCGCTCCACTGGGTTTCATTCCTTAATGTTTGACGGGGCAATAGATGAACGCAGTTGCCTTTTAACACAAACCAACGGCTATATGCTCCACTCAGGAGTATTGGAGTATTGTCTGCATGTGTATCGTGGAATTAAATAGTGACTGAAGACAGGATCTGGAAAATACTTCATCCCTTAAAATTTATTGGGTGTTTTCTGTTAGTGATGTGTGATCTGGATCGATTTAATTATTGTATTATATAAAAATTTGGTACAAAAACATCAAAATTCAAATTGTGAATGGTTCTCCCTTCTGGCATTGGACAATCTGAACTCTGATTATACAAAATAAAAAGAGAGCAGAGCTTAAAAAGTATTTCTAAAAATAAGACCCAGGAGAACACCTGAAGAGGCCCATTTCCTGCTCTCAACATCTCATCCATACGACGCTCAGTGATGACGAACCAGGCGTCGTCCCCGGCAACCCAAAAAGCTGTACCGCCATGAGAATAATGGAGGCGAGAGGCTGGCAGAGGAGGACTGAGACGCCAGTGTCGATAGCGAGGGGATAATGACTTTCAGCAGCCGGGCCACTTGTGTGACAGCTAAACACGGGATTTGTGAGCGGTTATGAAACGGTGAGTCGCAGTCGGTGCAGCTCATCTCATGCCACTCATTAGGACATGAGGAACCACTGAAAGGAGTCTGCTATTATCTGCACAAACTGGGGGGGTGATAACTGCTTTACACCGAAAATTAGCTTTCTATATTATAATCTCTATTTTTCTCTCCTACTGTTGCATGGCAACCAGTTTAATATATATGTATATATTAATCCTGTTGCCATGCAACATAAAGCGGGAGGAAAATTATGTTTTTTTTTCCTGTAGGTTCATTTTTAAGTAGTAAATATTCCTTAAGACAACAGGCAGTCAGACTAAAAGCCATATTTCAATTTCATCACAAGGAAAAAATATCTGGAAGTTTTTTAGGGAAATGAAAATAATTTCACCAACCTGTCAACCAAGCGTTTGGTCTGTGTCACGTTGCTGAGATGACATGCCTCAAACCTGCGATGAAAATAAATGATATTTCCATCCATCATCCCAGTTTGCGCTTGCAGGCAAGTCTCTTATTTGAGAGTCTAGCCTCCCTGCAGGAAGAGACGGCAGAGCAAAGCCCTCTGGCCTGCAAGCGAAGCGGGAATAAGAAGGCATCTGCCAGGGAAATGCGGCTCTGAGGGCAGAGAGGAGGGCGACGGGAATCCTTCCAAGCTGGGCTAACATCCTCCTAAAGTGTGAAGCAAGCCTGTTGGTGTTATGTGAGATTTGCGTGACATTCAGTGCTGTGGCTGAGTCAGGAAATTCAGTGCCTGACTGCAGTGTCACAGGGTGGTAACTCCTCTATAAAGGGGAATATACTGTTTGTTTTCAGTAATTTTAATATTCTTGGCAGCTCTTGTACTGCAGTTTGTATTGAAAGGCACTGCATTCTCTAGCAGTCTGGCCAGGCCTACAAGCATGATGAGTTAAAGCCTTACATGTTTTTCTTTGTTTACTGATGTGACATATAGCTGTTATCTTTTTACAGACAGACTGGAGCAGGATTATTCTGATCCTATTTTCCTTCGGATATCGACGGCACAAATCAGTTGGGCTCTGACTTCCACGCAGCGCTGATTAATGCTCCCTGGCCCCCCCAGGGCCCACATCCTCTGTGCCCACTCACGCTGGGCTCGCTGACTGCCTCACTTCGTTAAAGCCCCCTCTTGGTGGTCTCGTGTGACACACGGTGACTTGACGTCCCCACTGTCAGGGGGCGGATGCGCTAAGGGGCCGCTTTCCGAGCCCCAGGGCCCTGACGCATCCAGCCTCTTCTTCCCGCTGAGGAAACGTTTACGCCTTCGTGGCGCCCCGCGCATCAGCTGCTACCGGTGTCATTTCTGCCGTATTTTCTGTGCCATTTCCTCAGTAAAAGTGAAAATAAAATTCGACAGGATGCGAGGGAACGGTGGTACTTCCGTAATGATGACGAAAATGCAAAAATGCCAGACTCCTGCCTTGCTGGCACGTCAGAGTCCATCAGGGGAGGGGGCCGCTCAGGCCGGGGGCTCGCATCAGTGACCGTGCTGCCGACACGCATGGGGAGAGCAGAGCCTCAACGCTGCCAAACATCACCCAGGTTTTGCTGCGCCTCTTATCCAGCCACCTCCTAGACAAACCGTCACCCCCCCCCCCCCCACCACCACTTCAGGCTGCATTGCATGGGTCACAGACAAAAAAAAACCCTGCGATTCTCTTCAGAATCATCCTTCATTTCAATATTTAACTGTATCAGCTTTTCCCCTGAATTGCTTCTAATAACCTTTTCTGCCAAGATACAGGTAATTACAGCAATTAGGCCTCTTCATTAGTCACAAGACGCCGGCCGGATCTCTGATTCAATATCACTGGGCCATCAGTCAAGAGAAATGAATAATTTAAATAGTTTGATATCAGCCCTGCAGCTCTGGCTCTTTTAGGAATTCTCTGTGGTGTCTTACAATGTGCCTGGCTGCCGGGTCTGAAGTGCAGAACAAAGAAGGGTGGTTTTTTAAACTGAAGTACATCCTGGTTTGTGGTTAAAGGACAAATCATTCCTAGCGCCAGTGAAAGGTGCCGGGAGCGGACCGGAGCAGGTCAGGGCCGCGTGGCGTCACTTCGGACCTCATTAGTTTCCCCTGATGGCTCTCAGGTTAAATTCCGGTGATTAGTGGAGAGGTCACGGAATATTCTAGTTATTTCTTTCTCATGCGATTTTCTAAGGTGCTTGGCTAAACGGCACAAACAGGCTGTAATCCACAACGTACAGCACAAATAGCCAGATCAGAACTGGAAAAAGGGTACGAGGAATACAAAGGGACTGCAATGACATCAAAGAAAAAAAACAGACTATGGTAAGATAAAGTATTTAGGGAATAAACCATGAACTCATCTGTAGCAAAACATCTATTTCTTCCTTGAATCTCCAGGCACTGAAAGGGATGGAAGATGAGGGTAGATACAAGTGAGAAGACACAGGGACAGACTGCAGACAGACAAGCCCGTGTTAAATAGCTTTAAAAAATAAAGGTCACACTGATGCAGGAAGACCCTGCTGCATCTGATTTGTTCTGAGAATGTCGAATATGTTTCCTAAATGAAATAACCAACGGGATGCTTGATTTTCTTCTGCAGTCGTCACACCCACGTGGGCCCTGGCCTTTACATCAAAGCTTCATGAGCCAGGCCTCTCTGGGCTTCTCTATGAGGACCTTGTGGATAACCTGATGTCAAACATGCACTTCTGTATATTACACTGGTGTTTTTGTCAATTATACAGCTGTGGAAACATCTCAGGGGTTTTACTAGCATTGCTTAGAAGAGCTTCCAGTCCCCGATGACCACACACATGTCCTTCAGCATGAAAACAGTTGACTCATCAAGATGAAGATGATTACTGGAACACAGTGTTTCCAAGCCTAAAAGCTATCACCGCTGCCATCTCCTCCTTTGCTTCCTTAGAGAACACGAGAAAAGCACGGAGAGATTATCCAGCCGGTTTCGTTTGCACGCCGTCGTGTTCACACCTGTGTGGTTTGTGGTTTTAAGAAGGAGTCATGCAGACGCTTTGCCTGGCTTCTTCTTTGACACCTTTCATCATGCCGGAAAACATGCCAAAAGACAAGAGATTGACTCTGACCTTCATGTTAGCTGTTATCGATAACACTGGGCCACAATTTCACAATATCAGGTGCCCAATCGATAACAGTTTGTTTTGCAGTCTCACACCTTCCCTGTGGCTTAATCCTAGCCCCCCTGCCTGATACTGATGCGTCTAACAAGCTTAAGAATAGGAAGACCACACCACTTGACTCTGCATCCCTCCTGTTAGGAATTCTGGGAAGGCCACATCCTTCAGCTGGACAGTCCCCATCTTAGAGCTGATGCTCCTAATTCCCATAGCGATAAATCAATTCCTGAGAGCCAAATTAACGTAACTGACTGTCCGATCAATACGATGCAGCAGATAGAAAGACTCCCACAGAAATGTGACCGCTGTACGACACGGTGAGAGTAATGAGAGTGCAGTCAACCAATTGGTCAGTAATCCTACGTCAAGCTACAAATTATTAACACGTTTAGATGGAGAAATAATCTCTTGCTTTTTGCACCTTTTGGTTGGGCTAAGAAAACACAGCAGAACTGAAGAGGAGGTGCATGTCAGAAAATACCAGGCGCATGACACACTATCAAAGATGGATTTGAGCACCTCTTACCCTCGCTTGTGTACATGCACCCTGTACAAACCTTTTGATTCAAAATCCGAAAGGTCAGACAAACGAAACGGGACTAAAGTCTCAGTAGATCAAGACTCAATCTCACAGTCGAGGCTTAAATATTTCCTAACGCCTTTTCTGCCAAAGTGTTTGACTGGGTCTCCACCAGCCTTGACTGTGGATTTTTCGATCGAACACTCTCTGTTTGTTTTCAGCAGATAGGTTCATTACGCAGGACCACCGAGGGTGGAGAGGAGGATAACTCCAGTTCCTTCGGCCTTAACGACCGCTTCATTATGCCAAAGAACATAATGACAGTTTTGTGCATAGTCACTTTTTGAGCCCTCAGTAAGTTCCACCCCCAGAGAGGGTGTGGCTTAGGTCTGCTTTCCTGATTTGTCTCTCAATCTTATTTTGATAGCCACGCCCACTTCTATGGAATCAGCAACAGACCCCAGGTGACTCCGGATGCTGTGTAATGAGTATGGTGGGCAAGACCACACCTCCCCACTGCTGTCCAAGTCACACTAAAGTGCTGACAGATAACAAGCGGGATCCAGGACCTGGAGAATGCCGCCTTCTAAAGGCCAGACCTTTCTGTCTTTAAAACAGCATGCTGTCAGAATCAGCCTCTGCGTTTCCCTTTCCGACGGCTGTCAGCGTGCCCTTCTGTGTCACTTTACTCTTTAGCTTGCAGCAAACTCATTAATACTTACTCTGCGTTAATCCAATAAGTGGCAGCCAGGACACAGTACCAGGATCAAATAGCACCGGTGGGCCTATGATGGCAAAAGATGCAATGTGGAATATTTACTGGCATAAATGTGATTTCCGCGCCAGCCAAGGCTTTGTCGAGGATGCTGCAGCGGCTGAGGAATGCGCCGGGGCCACTAAACGAAATCCTCGTTATACCTGGCAGTAAGAGGCTCCGGGTCTGTGCCAGATCGCTCCATAATCTGCAAATCACAGATCTAAAGTGTCCCAGTGCTGTCGACATTCTCCACATAAGACTTCCAGCCTAGCCCTACCAGAGGCTGCATCAATCAAGGAAGGACCCCCCCCCCCCCAAATGAGGGATTACTGCTGTTTTTTGGGGGGTGGGGGTGTTTATCTGAAAGCTGAGTGTGATGTGCTATTACCAAAGGAGATATCGAGCTCACAGAAGGTTGGCAAATCTGCATGAAGCAAGTCGTTAGCTTGCAGAGTGCCTCTCCCCCAGCCACTTAAACATTCCCCCCCCCATACTGGTTCAGCCTCTCCCCATTATATGTTTCCCTGCTCACCCCTGTGCCATAAATTGCAAATGGAGCATCTGCTCTGAGAAAGAAACAGAGAAAGAGAGAGAGAGAGAGAGAGAGAGAGAGAGAGAGAGAGAGAGAGCGCAGAACCATAGGCGAAGGAAGCTGAAGACGAAGGGGACAGCAGGCAGTGGATTTCTCAGTGGATGCAGACGTGCAGAACAGGCCACAGGGGCCCCCACAACCACGCTAGCCTGTAGGACTCTGTAGTACGCTGCTGCAGGAACTTGCTGGCACTGAACTGAAACCTTCAGAGTACCAGGAAGCGAAGGAGCCCAGCTGCCCTTAATCTGACCGGGTACAGCAAACAGGAAGCTGTTTTCATCAACGGCGAAGATCATAGCTAACACCGCAAATACAGCATCACAAATACCTCAGTAATGACGGGCAAAATAACCAGAGATAACAAAGAAATCCGTATTTTATGCTAAAAGCTGAAGAAATATTCTTTTAGTATCTAGGAGGAAGCCTTCCTCAGCCCCAGTAGTGTCTCACAAAATGACCTCCCCTGCCTTAATTACAGAGAGAGAGAGAGAGAGAGCCCTAAAGACCCCAAGGCAGTGCATCCCGCCAGCCAGTGTCCACTTTGGGAACTAAAGCCGACCGATTCCGTTACTGCCTCCAGCTCCTGATAAACTGAAGCGGGTAATTCGACCCCCGAATTCGGGGAGCGCTGGAGCATCTCGTGCGAGCCTCACTGCAATTAAAGAGAGGAACTGGAGGAAAACCTGCTCCACTGGCATTGGGATTAGGGCACATTACCTGCCAAATAAGCGCGGTCCATTTTTACAAGCAGCATGAACTTCAGACTACCCGACGGCTGCCTAAGACTCGGTCGCTTTCTCCTCTTATGTAAATGTTCAGGAAACTCATACTTAATCATACACTATATTCTTTGATAATGTGCATGTTTGTCATCCAACGCATTTATCTCATATTTTGTAGCTCCTCTACCAAGCCGGTCGGTTGCACACAGAAATGATTCACATTAGACCAGAAAATTGATTCTCCTGCCTTGACAGTAATCGACATCTTATGATCTTCGCTGATATCGTGATTTATTCTCATCTTCAGTACCGCAGCATGTGTTTGCTCATGTATGAGCAGCGATTTCGAAACCAAACTGAAAAACAATCAGACGCTGAAATATTATGATACACATCACTCTCGTTAATCTCCACAAAACACTGAATGATAGTCTCATTCTGGTGGTAGGACTGTCTACAGTAACGTGGGGCGCGGCGTGGAATTAACAGCGCGTGTAATACAGAAGGAAAAACAGACGGCTTTTAGTGTCACGTTTAAAAACAATTAATATAGGTAGGAGGGATCATTTTAAAATGCATTTCACAAAAGTTACCCAATCCCGAAGCAAAGGGGACTGGCAACTTTCAAACTTTTTATTCTTAAAATTATTTTATGTTATGTGACATGTTATGTAAAATCTTCGTTTGGAAGACCAAAAAAATGCATTTACTGCATTGCACCTGTCCACACGGTACCCGCACAGGTGATCTTTACACTGCATATAGACGTCCCACTATACCAAACAACTAAATAGTATTTTCGTTATTTTTGTTGAAGATACATACAACAGGAGCTTAGTCAAGGCTGGATTAACATTATGCCATTACAACATTAGGCACAGTAATACTAATGATTAATTCAAAAGTAATGATAGGAGCAATTTACAAAAGGGTACCAAATACCGACTGCAATTAAATTCGGCGTGCCTATCCCCACTGCTTGTGCTGGCTGTACCTCAACACTCTAAGGCGAATATTTCGATATCGCACGCAAAGCGTAGATATTATTTCATTTAAAATGATGACATGAAAAATCTTACCTGCCCCTGCGAAACTCCGCAAACTGCCAGCGTGTGTGAAATGCGGGTTTTCCTCCTCGCCGTCACACTACGCGAACCGCACGTCCCCTCCTCCCTGTGATTCCTGCGGTAACTCCCCGCTGCTGTTCGCATCCAGCCGGCTGAGAAGCGGACCGGCGACAGGGCTTTGCATGGCGGGGGCGTGGTCACGTCTTTGAACCGGGAACTGGGGAGAACAGCTGGATCCCGGACCGGCCACTTCAGAACTGTTGCGCTGCTGCATTTGCGTTCATTTTAAATTGTTGAATTACCTTAATCATAAGGGATCAAATAAAAGCATATTAAATCTAGCATGGTTTCACTAACTCGTTATGCCACAGAAAGAACCTCCCTGTTGACGTTGCCAGTGTTGTGAGACCCAGTTAATCGGCAGTAAAGAAGAGTAGACAAAGGCACAGAGGGGAGACCTTGAACTGTTTGTTGTCATGGCTTTGTTGGCTATCGGCAGCTCAAAGGGTTATGCAAGCACGGCAATTTGCTCCTCTAGGTCGTCACAACAGCTTTTCTTAGCCTGAAATTGGCTTCCCATTGGGCCTGATCAGAGTCTTTGCAACAATTTGATAAGTTAACGGTCATTATAATTCCCCCCGCATATATATCAAAAAGGTAAACAGTGTTTATAATACATGGATGCATAATGATGATGATGATGATGATGATTCAGCACATTGTTGTAAACATATCAATAATATATTAGAAACTTTTACACAAAAATATTTGAGTCCATCTGGTGTATAAATCACGTTACTACATCCCGTTTTATCGCGAGTCCATTTACATGCCTTCAGCAGCAGGTGCAATGCTAAGTTAAATCATTCGAATGAATGGGGTTTATTACTCTTATGGACCATTAACCAGCAAGGGGGGGCTTCTTTGTATAGCGATAAATGCTCATGGACAGCGAATACAATGTTTATATTTATAAAATGTGTAAAATCATTTGAATCAGTTTCCTGCAGAATCATGCCACATACATGGAACGTCAAATATCATAATGGTTAGGAATACCAAATTAATCCTAAAATTACAGTTCTATTTATTATTAATTGTTATATAATTATGTTCTTAAATTCCATCCATCCATCCATCCATCCAAGGCCTGCACTGCCTTTCCAGGGGCCATAGGCCAAGTTTTACTTCGGAGGGGTGGGACCCTACGAAGAGCATTGATGATCACTTTTCACTTTTTCCGCAGTGCAGGTAAATTGAGGGCCCTATAGGCAACTGCATACTTTGCCTATAGCTAGAGCCGGCCATCCATCCATCCATCCATCCATCCATCCGTCCATCCGTCCATCCATCCATCCATCCATCCATCCATCTACTAAATACTTGAATTGGACCCAATTAATATAATAAAAATAGTGTACGTGTATTTTAATGAACTCAATCAGAGCTAAGCAATTAAATTGGTATTTTACACAAAATTCATGCCAAACGTTTAGCCTACTTGGCGCGTGTGTGGCGTCAATGCGAACTGTACATTTTGATTGTGTAACCCGGGTCATGGTGGATGCTTTTGCCATGTGCGGGCGTTAGTAAATGATTAACACGCCCAGTCACTAGGGGGCAGCATCAGGACTGCCGATGCGTCCCCGTGGCGCGAGGAGCCCGTCTGTGGTGCTCTTTGGTCTCAGGAGCGAACAGGAACCGCGGCGCTGTGAGTCTCTGCAAGCGGATCTCAAACGCCCATTTATTGTTATTTTTTTCT
The DNA here is from genome assembly GCA_026779605.1 of Mormyrus hasselquistii. Taxonomy (NCBI): domain Eukaryota; kingdom Metazoa; phylum Chordata; class Actinopteri; order Osteoglossiformes; family Mormyridae; genus Mormyrus; species Mormyrus hasselquistii. Next base: position 1,561,415 of record JAODKE010000085.1, read on the forward strand.
TCCGCCTGTGTCTGTTTGTTCGTGGAGAGAAATGGAGGAATATCATGCTGGTGACGAGGTGAAGTTTTGGTTCTTAGAGTTGGCTGTTGATTATATATTTTTTGCGTTTTTATGGTGGATTTACCGAAGCACTGATGCGGAGGACCGTAGCGGTCCGATGTGACCGTCGACCGCGGTTTTTGTAGTTTTGATCTAGGTGTTTAAATCCTTTAATTAATAAACATAAAAGAGAAGATCATAATAAGGGTAGTACAGTGCCCTTTCCTGCCCCGTCGAGCTTTGATTCGGGTTTTGCCTTGGCTATTTTCACGGGGTGTGGTCCTGCCGAGCTGGTGTCATTCTAACCAACTGCTCATAAAAATTACCAGGAGGTTTATCTTCGTGTCAGAATAGGCAAAGTCTAAACAGTCATGGCAGTTCCTCCAGACTTAATTTTTGTAATTAATCATAGTGAATAATTACCGGTGTATTTCTACCGATGCATATATATATATATATATATATATATATACACACACACAGTTGTAAGTGTGTTTTCGTACCCATGTCGCTCTATTAGAAGTTTATTTGGGTGGGGCAGATGACGTTAAATGGTTCACTTAGAGGTGTATTTTTCAAAGGCGGAGACTAAATATCATGCGATTATTGTCTTTTCGGTTGTGTATTTTTTTGTCATGATTTGGTACCCCTGTCATGTATTAATTACCCCAACCTTGTCAGCTTTGAGTAGATACGTGTCTTTCCTCCAAGAAAAATAGCCACGTTCTTTGTTTTGTAAAGATGAATCACATCTCATTCAAAGAGTTGAGATCTGAAGCAGAGGGAGCTGAAAGAGGTGTTAAAATTTAGGTCAGCAAGTATTTCAGATGCCAGTCTTGCCTGTTAAGGCATGTCAGATTAAAAGGATCAGTCCAATGGAAGATCTTTTAAGGGAGTTTGCTTTCATAACTTTATATGCAATTTCTTCCTTTTCTGTCTTTGACATCTCAGGTAACCTTCAATTCTGATGAAGCAAGTAACAGCGTTAAAGAGGTAATGGCAGTATTATAAGTGTTTATCCTAGTCTTTATGTGGAATAGTTGTTGTTTTCTGTGGTTTGTTCTGCCTTGAGGCAGTAATTTAGGGGGTCTGTTTGTCACATGAGACATGAAGGTATTGTGAAGAGGGCTATAGAGGTGGCGCCCTCTGATTGTCCATCTGCCCCTTCAGTGCATCGAGGGGATCATCGGTGGGATGGACTACAACCAAAACAAAGTGAACCAGTGGACCGCCAGCATTGTGGAGCACTCTCTGACAATGCTAGTCAAGCAGGGCAAGCATTTCAAGTATATCGGTAGGAAAAAGCAGCCGGCAGACATGGGATTAATACAAGAAAAGAGCAAGAGATGCCTTTAAATCTAGTGACACAGTTGAAATGTAATTTAAATATAATTTAAAGGTCATCCTCATGGATTCATTGTGGACTGCAGGTTCTTTGAATCAATGAATGAATGTTGTTTTTATATAAGGCTTTTTAAGACACCCGGAACACTTTACAGAACCAAAGGGGAGCCGCTTAAACCACTAACACTGTGTAGCTCCCGCCTTAGATACAGGACAGGGTTTCAGAATTCTGGTCCTTGAGGAGCAGTGTGCAATACATTTTGTAGATTTTCACACTCCTGCACACCTACTATACCTGGTAATTGGCCACACACCTTCTGAGCTCAGAGCCAGAGCTGCTATCAGAATTTGTCAGGTTTTCTTTCGTTCTAAAACACCCACATGGATTCAGAGCCACCCGGAGTTAACAGATCATCACGGGTGGAAAATCAGTCGTGGGTCACTTGAGTTTTCTGCTTTTCTGCCGCGACCGAGTCAGAAGCTGAGTTAACCGCGACCTCTGTGTCTCGCAGTGAATTGTGCGATCATGCAGAAGAGCGGTGCTGGTCTACACACCGCCAGCTCCTGCTACTGGGACATCACCACCGACGGTAAACACTGAGGATCGTATTTTCTTACTTGGTCAATGTCGTGGGAGGAAATAGAATTTGGTGTCCTCAGGCTCTGTTGATTGAATTGGAATATTATTTTGAGCGAAGGCCTGTAATAGTGGCAGAAGTCACATTCCTCTGATCACGATGCTGGCCCCTCACACTGAAGATCTGTGCGTTTCTCGCCCGCAGGCAGCTGCACGGTGCGATGGGAGAACCGCACCATGTACTGCGTGGTCAGCATCTTCGCTGTGGCCGTGTCCCTCTAGCCCCAAAGGTCTTGGTGGACGTCAGGCAAAGGGGGAGGGGGGGGTTGTACATAGGATCTACGACATGCACCCAGCCGGGTGGAAGCTTCGAAGATCAAAAGCTAAGAGCGTTATCACCGAAGAGACGCGTCCTAGGAAAGCACACCGGGGACCGACAGGCGCCTGGAATATCGTCCACGTTGGAGGACTTTCTGCTGTCAGTTGGCATGGGCTGTTTCAGGGGCTGTACCTGCTTGCCAGTCACCCTACGCCTCCATATTTAGTGTCCTTCGTTGTCCTTATATCTGTATGGCACACAAATCCTTCGCTTTTATTAGAGCATGACTGAGTGTAGATTGTTTCTAAATAACACATTAAACATATTGGTAGGAGTGTAGATAAGCATACCAGGCCCATTAACCCATTGCTTCATGGCTCTATCTCTTTTCATGGCATGTTTTTGCTTAAAGTGGGATCTTAATTTTTAAAAATCTTTTTGGGGAAAGTCAGTGTTTCGGTTTATCCTGTCAGTCCAAGGCAGCGTAGGTCCCCAGGATTGAGAACACCCTGGATGTACAATTCTGCATGCAGATGCATCTTGGGCGAAGTTGCCAGTTAGCCTGATCGCGTGACTTTGGGCTGCAAAAGAGAACCCGTTCGAAATTGGTAGATAAATGAAACCAACACACAGAGCATAGGTGAGATCTGAGCCCACAGTCACGGGGAAATGAGAGAGCAGTGTGCCTCGCTAAGCCATTTTGCTTAGTCAGGAGCTTTTAGAGGTAGACGCTCACAGGTAATATCAAGAGAAGCACATTTCTGTGAGTCAGGCCAGTGTTGCCCCATCAGACATCTTAACGAGGTTTCTAACTCCTAGCAGGATGAAAAACAATGGCCTCATTTTTAGAATACCATTTGCGAGTATTTTAATAGCAGTCTACACCGTCTTTCCAGTTTTTCTTTCCCTCGTTCGTGGTGATCCTGGGGGCTGAACACCACGTGATCGAGCCGTTATCTGCCCTTTTCGTGAAGTACCACGTGCTTGCAGCAGTACGTCATGCATGCGTGTTGCCCCGGCCGTCAGTAGGTGTCACTGTAAAGCAGTGAGGTGAGAAATCAAGTCATTGACACACCCAATGGAAACCGGGCCTGTTGTGTGATTTCCTAGTGTCACAACTGCAGGATTTTAACGTTTTAATGATTAATGTATTTTTTCGTAATGTTAATTTCGTTTGGCTTCATAATTAATTGCCTCAATTGTGTCCTTTAAAGGTCCCCACAGCGATTGTTCTGCTTGCTATCAGGGTCAGCAGCATTCTTGACTGGATGTTGGGAGAAGCCAGGGATAAATCTTACAATTTATATTAAATGATATTTTGTGTTTGATTTCATGGTGCAATTTTAACTGTAATAAGTAAATTTTAAGCATGTATTGAATACTGATAATCATTTGATAAAATGTTATCACTTTATTTTAATGATAATTATACAGGAAGGAGAGTTTTTCTGTCTCAGAACTAAAATAGTAGCAGCATTTTACCAGTTGATATTTTTGAAAATTTGGCCCATGTACAAGAGGTGTTCATCCTTCACGTAACCCATGATTTGGTAAAAAAAAAAAAAAGTAGTTTTTTTTTATTGTAATAGCCACCCATAGGCAATGACCACAGCTGAGGCTTACTGATGAATGTTTAAATCGTTCTTTCCTTCCTGTATTGGCATCAGAATTACTTTTGTCAGGCAATGTAAGTTACCTGGGGGTGGTACCATCATGCAAGTGGGTTGATGCTGATTTTGGGTCAAATGAATTGTGCCGTTTTCCAGTCCAGTTATGGTTAAGTGCATGATTTAACCAAATCTACTAAAATGTAAATAAACCCAATTAATCCCTCGCATTTATCTAAAGGTTTATTGTGTACTTTAAACAGGCAGTATCTCAGATTTTAAGGTACCACCTGCACACCTGGTTATATTAAATTTTAAACCTCTGATCACCTGGCTCTGGTATGCAGGGGGAGGACTGGCACAAAAGCAGCGACATGCAAAGATTAACAAGGAAAGGTTAAATATGAAACTCCAAATATCTTGAGTCGGATGCTTCGCTACAGAAAGAGCCTTTTGGGTTTTGCATACTTTTATCTTTTTTTTTTATTTGCAATGAAAAACATCTGACAAACTAAATGAGCAAAGCAGAGGAGTCCATTCAGGACCCAGTCATTCAGTCCAACCAATCAGGTGGAGTCACAAAACAGCCTTGCGTAAGCTGGCCAAAAAATGCATAACAATGGGAACGTTTGATCAATAAGATAACACCTGTCACTTTTGCATTATGAATTATGCAGACATTTTACGATGTAGTCTGGGTCAAATAATTACGGAACTTTCATCTAAATAGGTTACCAGCTCAAATTAGCTTATTGTATTCAAAGCAAACTATTTCACAATAGTGAAAATTCCACTTTGAGAAAAGCATTTAACTAGTGGAAAAGGGAACAGTGATTTACACACCCTGAATATCACACTGGGGCTCTAGAGAACTAGACTAGTTGTTTTGCAAGACATTTTGAAATCCTAGAATGCAAAAAAAATGGCATGTCAAAATGAAAATTATGAGCTAATGCAAACTTCCCATTGCGCTGTGGTTTGAAAGAAGTGAAAATTGATATACTGTCTGAAGCTTGCTTTGGAATTTCCTGATGTACAGAAATTAGATGAATTGTTCCTTCTAGAATTGCTCCAATGCATTCAAAGAGATGTGTAGAGTAATTCAACAACTGCTCAGACTGTGATAACAGCTCCAAAATAGATTTTGCAGTGTATAAAAGCTCTATGTGATTTCAAAACAAATACTGACAACCTTAAGCAGGAAGCAGGCACTGGCCATTTGGATCTTTGCTGCCCTTCTTTTGTGACACAGTAAATGCTAGTTTTCTGCCTGAATTGTTCTCATGTCAGTGTCTAGCGTACTTCTGTGTTACTTCTGCCAGTTAAACAATGAACCACTGGTGTGCTGCTCATTGAGAAACTATAGGAAATGGTGGTCAGTTGGAGCAGCGCGTTTACAATCACCAGGCATCAGAAGTTCTCCTTATTGAAGATGAATTTGACCTCCGACTGCGAATGGCTAAAACACTGCTTCTCCAGAGACTCTGCCAGGGCTGGTGGCCCGCAGAGGAACACGCCAACTTTTGACCTGCAAGTCACACAAAAGGCACAGGTGCATATGCGCATGTCTCATTTACCACCAAAGCTTGGGGATGTTAATTATGACAGCAGAAATGTTACAGTCTTATCTCCAGTTATTTATTTACTTTTTGGATAAGAAGCCTGACTCAGGACCAGGTTTCCTAATCTATGGAGAAACGAGAACCAAAAAATTTCCCGGGGGTGTTTCTCAAAAGCATAGTTGCTAACTTTGTTAGCAACTTACATATTTGGAACCACAACTGAATGGATCTGACTATGTAAGTCGGTAATGGACATTTTTGGGAAATGTACCCCTGGATCAGACATCTGATTTTATCAGGCTGCCATAGTCCTGTATTTTTAATTTTGACTGGAGATCCTCTTCCCCTTACTGTTAGAGCAGAGTAACAGGGTTAAAATCTTGATGCCGACAACTGGAGAGAGCATTGGTTCCTCTTACCCTTTGTGCTGTGCGCCAATGGAGTTAAACTCACTGTTCCAGTTGGGTTTCCCATACAAAGTCTTCTGTTTTAGCCCAGTGATGGGATCATTTTCTGCTTCGTGGTGAACGGTGAAGTGGGCCGCCTACAAAGATGTGGAGTAAAACTCAACAACTAACTACCGTAAGAGCAAGAACACTCGATAGATGTTGCCTTGTTCAGGTGGTTTTATGTAGCTCGTGTCATGCTTTTTGCCCGCCTGGACAGAGTCTGTTTACCTCTTTCTCCTTCCACCTGGTCAGATAAATGTTGTAGCTGAGGAAATCAGCAGAGCCTGTTTCTGCCATCTGTCTCTCCAGACACTGCAGCAGGTCAGCAAACCACTCGAAGGCCTGAGTCTCGGGGCACAGCCAGTAGAAGTAGATCTGAAATGGATCAGCGAAGCCCATTATTTACATGCAGGAGGGTTTGGGTCTGTTCTTTGTTGACGTCAGCCAGCAGTTGGATTTGGGTCCCCAAGAGCAGAGACCAGAGAGGGGGACTCTGAAAAAACTTTGATGTCATGGTGCAATTTTAACTGTAGTTAAAGTCCCACATTCTGGTGATATTTATAATAATAATAATTATTATTATTATTATTAGTAGTAGTACTATTATTTCTTTTCTTTAACAGATTTTATGTTTGTTTAGCTGTCTGTCTATATATTTTTGATTTGTTTGTTTATCTATCCTTTGCGTACTTATTTTAATTCCTTTCTTTCGAATGTCTGTAATGCACTTTGCAAACCCTGCGGTTAAAACAGCGTTATATTAAAAAAAAAAAAAAAAAAAAAAGACTGAGTGATGGAGAGTGAACTCAGTATCCATGCAACCCCCATGCAAGCTAAAGCAGGTGTCCCCCCTCCCCATATCATTCCTAACAACAGCTGAGGGACAAACAAAAATGACTAGCCCTCCCTCACCTTTTTGGTAAACACCTTGGCTTTTTCATGAACGTACTTGTACCACACCGACTTGAGGATGGAGGCAAACGGGGTCACGCCGATGCCGGCGCCCACCAGCATGACCACTTCGTAGCGAAAGACGTCCTCACTGGCAGTGCCGAACGGCCCGTCTACTGCCATCCTGTGCATCAAACAGCTCCATTTACCTCCAGGGTCTCACTCCTCCAAATCAGTGCAGCGATTCAAGCTCCAGGCTTGTGGCAAATTAAGTACTTGAATTACCCAAATAAAGACCCAGTTAGTATAAAGATACAAACAAAAGGTTTTAAAAGTGACACTATTTTGCCTATGGGAATAATATATTTCTTCATTTTCGACATTTGTTTCTCAGTACTAACGGATTCAGTAGATGTTGTAAATACCACATCCTCTTTACCTAAATTCTTTCTGCTGAGCTAGATATGGGAGAACATTTTTTGGTTGATCTCCCTAGGGTTGCCGCTCCAATGCTCATATTCTGACCCTTACTTTGGTAGCTTCCAGGCTTCCTGCACCTCTTTCTTGTCACCACCACATGCCTTGTACAGTCCTTCTGTCCAGTCACCCACGATACGGATGTGCACACTGAAGTGATCTTCTTCCGGGGCAGAGGTCAACGTAAATGGGTGCCACTCCAGCTGGGAGATGGAGGGGCACTGCAGGAAAATGTACTGGCCCACCTCCATCTTGAAGCCCTTCATCCTCATCTGAAGCTCCAGGGTTCTTGAAGGATGCATCACCACCTGTGACAGGGAGATGGGTTTGAATTGAGAGGATTTCACAACCTTCTTTAATTTAGGAACAAAAAACCACACAGCACAGGAAATTTGTCCATGCACACACTTAGCTAAGACAAGAGCTTCTAACTGGAAATGCTATGACTGATCCTAATGACCAACTAGCACCAGCTAACACTTTATCAGACATTCAAAACAAAAGGGGAGGGCACGTCTGATATAAAGAAGAACCTGACCTTTGTGATGACAACCTTCTGCTGCGAGCGGATGAACCTCACCAGTCGCTCGCAGACGTACAAGAACATTGGGCCCACCACCCACTTCCATGTCTGAAACCAACCATTTGGACGATAAAATCCAAGAGCAAAACTGTTGACAACAGTTCTTTTACAGATGCGTCTTCTAGAAAAATCTGTGGGACATCAATGTGCACAACACAAGACTTGAGAGAGTCAGATGTTTTAGGTGGGTAACTAACCATTGGTGGATTTCCAGCGAAATTTGGCACAGGACAAACGGTGCCGTTTTCACCCCAGGTCTGGTAGTGCTCAAAGCACTCTATTGGATTGTGTTCCCTGACACTGTTAGCGGTTTGACCTCGCACAATGCGCCTGTGGAGCCAAATACAACAGCGACACTGCATTACAATGAGCTGTAACTCACACCACACTGGTAGATTTGACTGAAAATGAATGAGGCTGAATGCTCGCTGTGAACACCTACCCAACTCCATGGAGTACCAGGCCGATAAAGAAGATAACAAAGAGATGATGGGTGAACCAGAAGACTTCATAATATGACCTTCGAATGACCTCCATGGATGATGTAATCATTAGGATCAGAGCCAAAGTAATGACCACGCCTGTCAGGCCAGCAATTGTGGTGAACATCACATAAGTTGGATTCTGTTCAAAGATTGCAAACAGTATCAGTTCACTTTTCATCTACTGTGAAATTTGAATTGTTTTTTGGGGAATCCAAAAGTTTTTATCAAAATGGATTCATTTGCTGATGAAGAGTATTAGCTCAGTGGATGAAAAATTAAGTCCGATATTAGCATGGAGATGTAAAATAGAACTCAAGGAAAAGTATTTTTGTAAAGTTCCTGCGTGGTTTTATTATGGAACACATTTCATCCCCTATCGCAGTGTGTGAAATACATCCTCTGTGACAAAAAGTCATCAGTACATCTTCAGACACGCTGACAGTGTCATCTGCTCAGGCTGTCACATGCAGGGCAGTATATCTGACTCTATCATGCTTCATTAATCATCTGATTGGTCAGCAGGTCGGGAGGTGGGTCTTACGGTATCAGCTGTTCTGATAGGGTTCAGGAAGGATCGATTGTCTCCATTCCCAACCTGGGACAACACATAAGGCAAGGTGTTGTTGCTGTCGAGCTGCGCATCCATGAACCTCTCAAAGTTGAACAAATGGGCCAGGATATGGATTGCTGAGGACGAGAAGACCAAAATATCTAATTTTGAATATTCATCCATTCATTCATCCATCCATCCATCCATCCATCCATGTGGGGCCCTAGACTCCAGGCAGAACAGGGCACAAGGGAGAAGGGGGACACTCTTGATGGGATGCCAGTCCATCACAGGAAACGCAAACACAACCAATCACACAATACAGACAATTTACTGACACCAGTTAGAACTGCAGGTCTTTGGAAAACAGAGTAACTGAAAGAAACATCGGGAAACTCCACCTATCGGAGCGGAGGCAGGAACGAAGAAAACGTAAATATATTACTGAACAACATGCATCACTGTTTATTTCAATTAGTGACAGTAGTTAAGATGATTACATGCTGATACTCTGACTAAATTAATAGGGGCGAAGTAATAATCAACGTTCAATGAATACAAACAAGTTTAAGGAAGAGGCAACGTTCGCTGTTTCAACAGAAATCAATATCGATCGTAAACGCACAGAGGCAATCACAGGGTGGCGATGTACTCGTCCGTTATTACCTGTATGCAGCGCTATCATGTAAGCTACAAGCTTGTGAAAAGTCAGATTTCTGTCCAGCTGACGGGCTGCGCTGCGACTGCATCTCTGCAAACGAACATGCAAACAAAACGAAACGTGTGTTTTAATTGTATACAGGAATCCAGCATGCCTGTATATATTACAGTAATACAATGTTTAAATTAGAAAGCAAAGGTCTGTCATGTGTTAACACAGTATCCTTATAAACAAAACAATATCTCGACCATAACATTACACAATTGCCCGCCTCCAATTATTACATATTTTTTCCCGAATGACACATTTGATGTCAGCTGAAGGAGGAACATAATACCGCACAACTTACTCAATATCACACACATACACACTCACTTGGACGGAGCCGCGGAGGAAGGAAAGCAGATTTCGGCAGACAGGCAGCAGGATCAGCATGCAGTTGAAGTTCAGGCAGGCGGCCGGAGCTCTGGCCCATGGCAGCGCATCCTGCGCAGATCAGAAGAAGGGCTCACTTTCACTTCTGCTCGGGGCTAATTTAGGCGCCGCACCTGCGCCCGGGTCCCTCTCAGTCGGTCACGCTCAGTTAAAAAATACTTAAGGAAAGGTATAAAGTGCTTTTCACAAAACCAAATTATGAGATTGCAGTACGTTTCCAGGAGCACTGCAAACAGCAGCACTGCAAACAGCAGCACTGCAAACAGCAGCACAAATCGAGATGCTTTAGAAAAATCTCACTTTGTTTTTTATTATCATGATTATTAGCCCACTTCTTGCTAGGTCAGCATATTTTTTCCTTAATTAAATCAGTGAGTGCATGTCTAAAGTTACATTTTCTCTATTGCTTAGGAATTAGTGCCTTGAGGGGAGGAAGGCAGACTTACTCCGAGGATGGCTCTGGTGTAGTAGAAGCGATCGCTGAGGAAGGCAATGTAGAAGTAGACGAAGAGGAATGCATTGATCCCCAGCCAGACGAGCTGAAAGAGAAGCCCGTTAGCCAAGTCACAGCCAGAAGAGAGAGCAGAGAGAAACAGGCGTGAACTTACGATTACAAAGATGGAAAGTCCTTCGTTTTCTACCCAGTTACCCATGGCGAGAGCAAGAGCAAGTGAGTTTACTGAGCCAGGATGCACAAAATATATAGCTAAGGAGGAAGTGGGAGGAAGACAATTTGGGGCAAGTCCTTCTTGAGGAAGTACATCACGCCGAGTGATTTCACTGCAGGCTAATCTAGGAGGCTTATCGCCCAAATGCATTATAAATTACTAGCTGGAAGTACATCATTTAAAGCCTTATTTCACAGTAGCAGAATCATTCCCCAGATTAAGTGATGGTTAATGAGTAATCTAAAAAAACTTACATAAGGGCAAAATACATACGATTGGTTAATGTATCTTACATTGTAGTGGATTAATAGAATTAAAAGTAGACACATAAATTTTTCATAAATCAGTTGTTTTCCCCTCTAAATGTTAGGTTACATTAACAGAAGTGTTTAGAGTGCAGGACGCCATCTATTGAAGGGGTACATACTTAGCATGCCAATTTCCAGAGGTGGATAGTTCAGGTTCACAAAGTACAAATCTAGACCAGAAAATTATTTTCAACCAACAAGGACCATTTTATCTCAAGTATATAGCTGACTGATTGAGATTCTTCCTTCGTTAATCCAGTTAATCTACACCACTTGCCCTACACTGCAGTACGGGGGTCCAGAGCCCATCTGGTAACAATGGTTGTAAGGCAGGGAATAACCCAGGGTAGTACTCCAGCCCTTCGCAGCTAATTAAAATGACATCTTTTAACTCTATGAAATTTACTCTTCCTTTCATTTGCACCAAGAACCATATGGCATGCAGGAACCTAACATCAGGAAAAAAAACAATGTTCCCTGCTGTTAACCAAATAAGCAGTGCATTTAATGGTATCCTTACTATATCTTCATAGTATGGATTGTTATAACAATAAAATAAAACAATAAAATTTTTAAAATAAGTTTAACCATCATATATGGCGTTAGTTATTGAGTGGGGCTTCAGTAATAGCACTAAGGCCTGGAATCCCTGGAATTTTAAATCCCTCATTTAACATTTAAACATTTAAAGTCTGAGACTCAAATAACTGCACATTTTTTTGTCCACTAGGTGTCAGAAAAATAAAATTACATCATAAAATTAGTTTCATTCATTTAAACTTAGTACTAATTGTCACGTTCGGCCGGGGACGAGCAGGCAAGCAGCAGCTCATAAAACAGGCAGACAGGCAGGAGTACGGACAACGAGGTTTAATTAGGTTGGGGTAACGAGCATGAGACATTACAATGACAAGTCTGGGGAATACAGACTGAGACACGGACTAAATACACTTGACAAGCTGAACTCAACGAGCAACAGGTGGGAACAATCGGGCATTAACATGAGGTAATGAGGTGGGCGTGGCACACAGGAGGATCGAACGGAGCTGGGCGTGACACTAATAAACTGGATTAAAATTAATTTGTATAAATAAAATCCCATAAATAATATGAGCAAGTATTTCAAAATAAATCACAAAAAATTATGTTAGCTGGGTCCGTTTAAGCTAGAAGTTAGAAGCTAGAATGATTGTCCAATAAGAGTTTAAGTAAGGAGCATTCCTATTGGACGATCATGATTGTCCAATAAGAGTTTAGGTAAGGAGTATTTCTATTTGACGATCATGACTTCTAACTTTAAGTTATCCCAGCTAACTGAGAAATCCTGCTTTTTGGAACACCCCCACAGTCGCTGATGCAGAATATTTAATGTCTCTTTAGCTCTAATGGAGGTGAACGCACTGAGAGTGGTGAGCAAACCAGAACAAAAAAATTGATTTTTTGACAAGCCAAGTGAAATAATCAGTATTATATCTAAATGTGAGAAACAGTGGTTAGGGACACAGATATTAGTCTAAAGCAGTATAAAATACACTTGAGAAACTCAGATGCTACAGACCATCGGATAATGAGTAAGAAGTACCTCATTCACCAGCCCACCCCCCACCCCCAAACACATATTGTTTCAATGCAAAAATAAAATTAGTGAAAAATATAATACAGTTATATTAAATCATAAATATAGTTCAGGATTTAATTTCCTCTGTGCTGTAACATATTCATGTAATAAAGTGAATTAATATAATTCTACATTTAAAAGAAATATTCAGTTCTGTGAATTATAGTAGCATTCATGTAACTGCATGCCACTTAAACATGCAGATGTAAGCAGTACCAGTCCTAGCCGACGTGGCGTCCTAGGTGAGCATCACCTCCGTCGCCCCCTGTCTGAGGCAAAGTGAAATTAGATGGCAGGTCAGCTCCTCCTCAGATGGCAGCGCCTTAGTTGGCCGCCTGTGTCACATACAAATCTCTGGTTTCACTCCTAAGGCGGCCAGAAAATGGTTTTTAAAATATCTCATAATATGAGATTACATTTTGAAGCATAATGTTTCCCGTAACGGCCTGTTCTATGCTAGGCCACAGGGGTTTGCAGTCCGTCAGAGCAGTTAGAGGCACAAGGCAGGGAATAACCCAGGAAGTGCAAAGAAATGAACCTCAGCATGCTTTTTGGACTGTGGGGGGAAACCAGAGTACTTGTCCCCATCGGCCTGACAGAGAGGCCACAAGGCCACAAGGACCACAAAGTGTCACATAAAAGCAGCTGATCTTAGGGAACCATAAAGTCCTTTCTCCACATTAGGTCATCAAGCGGATTAGAGCTCCTCTAGGGGGCGCTGGAGACCTCTAAAGCTCTCAAAGGTTACAGGACTCAAGGAGGTGGCTGACGTCGCAGAGTCGTGCATGTTGTCCTTTTCCGAAGAGCTGGGGTGGCTCTCTGTGGATTCCTCACGTAGGTGGGGTCCACAGGGTGGGCAGAGGAAGGGGGAAAATCCCAGAATGCCCCGGGAAGTGCTGGAGACTAAGAGCTTCTTGCAAGGGTGGCAGAATTGGTAGAAGATCAGCATGAAGAAGATGGCCACAGCAAAGCCAACCAACAGATGCAGTAGAAGCAGCGGTGCACACACCAGGCGGTACACATCTGTGCGGAAGCCATACCACATCAGGAGCAAGGCGGCGTTCTCTAAAAAGCGGATCACATAATACGCTGCCATGCGGAACCGGTTCTGTGACTTGTTGATCAGGTCTGGGTCGCTCAGCTGCAGCTGAACCGCCGACCAGCAGAACATGTTGATGCCGGCGTAGAGGAAGGTGAGGAGGCCCAGCACTGTGGTAGTCCCGACCCGCGTCAACGTCTTCTCAATGTTTTTTGGATAGGGACATCGGCTTCTCCAGAACAGCAGCCAGGGGTAGGAGGAGAAGGCCAGGAAGTTGGCGAGCACCACCGGCACCACCCAGGACCGCAGCACGGAACTGAAAAGCACCAGCACGGCGACCCGCGTGGCGATCTCGAAACTGCGCCACAGGAAGATGCAGAGGTAGGCCATGGGCCTCACATCAACCTCGTAGTCATCGTACTTTATCGTTATGGCCAGGATGTTGCAGCGAAGGGCGCCGTACACAACGGAGAGGAGCGAGATCACCATCAGCACGCCTGAAAGGAAAGAGGATGAGAGAGGTGGGTGTAACAGACCTAGAAACTCATTTAGGAGCCTCTAGCTCAGATCTGTGAGTGACTAAGGAAATGACATTCAAATATATTTGTCCAACACCAAAATCAATAGTGATAGCAGGATAGCAGATTAACGGCTCCCGGGATGCTATATGCAGGTGGCTGACATGAACAACAGCGTTTGTTGACATTTACAATATTCCCGACATGCTCAGAGTCTCCCCCCCCATATAAATATATAAATATACATACATACATATATATATATAAAAATTAAGAGCGTGTTCCTTATCTTTTATTGTGAATCTGCGCAACTAAGACCAATTCGCTGTGTAGAGTGTATTTCTTCCATTGCATTCTTTCACAATGTGTCTATTCTGCTTATAATACACTCCTCACCCCTTTGCCTACGGAGCAAATTCGGTCCTTTGCTTCTTAATGCTGGAAATCTAGTGCACATAACACTCGGTGGATATTACGGTCAAATGCATCTGCCGCCCCTAACAGAACAACAGAAAGACAGCAGGTGGGGGGGGGGACTTGGTTCTTACCTCTGCCGGCAGACACGCCTTGCTGTAGCACGCAGATGTACAGCTGCAGAGTTAGTTGGGGGGCAGAGCCCAGGAAGGCCTGGACGACGGAGGCTCGGGAGAAGGCTGCCCGGTGCACCACCAGCTTACCCTCCGCCTGCCCCACCTGCTGCTCCACCTCCTCAGCTGGGCCGCCTTGGGGCATTCGCTTCAACCTGGTGATGCTGACGTATGGCTCCTCCACCTTTCGCACGCTCCCATAGACGCAGAAAGCCTCCAGGCACCTGCAATGACAACACCAATCATGAGACCTGCTGTGAAAATCCATCTGATTGTCCAGACGTTAAAGAGCTCCACATTATGAAGCAGACCATCATTTTTTAAAACAAAAATTCAGTACACAAATTCCAGGTATCTGATGAATGGAATTTGCTTATATTAAAACAACTTAGTAGTTAAATGACGGTTTCATTTGTCAAACTCATATAAAAGCAGTTATTATAGTGTCGTCCAGAAGCGACATGCCCGGGGCTCTTGTTTTAACAGCTTTGCGGCAGACGAATCTGCGGCGCACTTCAAAAAAAAAAAAAAAAACATTGCAAAGGGCGTGATGCTGACACAACCTGCAAGCCTTTGCTATACAATACTAAAGTAAACACAAAGCAGATGTGAACATCTAATCTAGATATCTGTGATCTATTGCCCTGCGGCACGGCCGCTTTTTGAAATCAACATTGTGTCCTAAGCAGACTCCTTACATTGCTGCAAAATATTTGTCACGCACTCTGGAGTATATAAATTATTATTTAAAAAAAAAAAAAAAAAAATGCCGAAATGACACGCGGTCCATACTGACCTCGTGTTGATAAACAGGTTGCTGTCACCGGTGTTCTAAACGCGGGGCGCCAAGCTGCAAACTGAATTCACGGCCCTGTAAAACTGCGGGTTGTAGCGGCGGATCGATGTCATTGTTTGCATTTCTTCAGACACAAAGCTTATTTCTGCTAATTAACCGCAGCACCTGTACTCCAGAATGCAGAGAGTTTCAGCGGTCTCAAGTTGGGACCGATATTTAGCACCATCCCGATCAGCTGGCTAAACTCTTCAGCTGACCCCGATCGTTTGTTAGGTGAAATAAAGCCAACGCGGTGCAACGCAAATTTAGTGTAGCGTGGCACAATTAAGTCAAACACACCTAAGACACTGTGAACGGACAATAAACAACCGTTGTAATAGTTCCTGGAACGAAAATTGTCTGTACACAATAAGAAGAAATAAAGTTGCTTCTCTCGTGTTTGGCTCTTTGTAGGACATATGGATTTAGCAGTAAATGTCAAGCAGATTCCAGCGGAGGGTGGAACAGATGGCCGTACCATGAGTGGAGTAATTATGTAGTAACACTCAGCATGACACCGGCCCTTAGCCGACCAGGGAAATTTACAACCAACTTGATAGCAGAGCTCAGGCAGCCTTAATGAAGGGTGACACCCGGCACCCGGGAAGAGAAAGCGGGTATGTTGCTCCAGTATCCGACTTTCACTTTTTTTTAGCTAATAACAAAGTCAATGTCTCAATTAAATTGACATGGAAATACAACACCGGTCTGACTTTACTCTCACTCACCCGCTTGGTAAAGGTGACACTGATAATCAGTGCGACCATTTAAACATGAATTTACCAAGCATTACCCCAACACTTAACGTTTAAAGTCCTGGGAGATACACAAGCAAAACCGGTTTGAATTTCATAAAATGAACAAATGGAAAAGATAATATAATTGATTATACACTGCCTTTGGCATACACAGTGACGTTCATATTCTGTCGTTGTTTTTACGATTATTGTGACTGCAACGAAGGTATTAAAAGAAACACCATTTCATTAATTATCTCGCCCCAAAATGCACTAATAGACAAGTTTGAGTTGTGTGCATAATTACCTGTGTTCCGAGCGGTGCGAAGAAAACGGCCCATCGCAAAAACCCGCAGCACCCTATGGAAAAACTTATAAGCCTACCTTACTATAGGTCCGAGCTGCAGGATGTGCAGTAGCAGCACGAACGGCCTGTCCCTGATCAGGTCCCTATGGATAAAGATCAGTGTGAGCTGCACTAGAGCCGACGACACAAGCGTGAAGAGGAGCGTGAGTGTCTGCCAGATCTGGTCCCCTGCAGACTGGTACGTGGTACTGAGGTAAAGGGCAGCCATTGTTTCGGCGGTGAACAGAGAGACAGACACAAAGATTGATCTCGGCAGTCTCATTTCCACAAGGCCATGGGGAAAGCGGGGAGATGCCTCTCATTTTGCTTTATCCATCCCGAGTAAGCGGTGCCGGTGCGCTACGCGGACGCAGCACTCTCGCATCCGCTGTATGATTTCCCCCCTCTGACGGTTTTACCACGTACAGTAAGTAGGTGGCACTAAATGAATGTGCGAAGTGCACTGTTCTAATGCACACCAAGTCGGCATGGGCGTCGTCAGGTCCGATATAGCCCCGAGTATTTTACCCCCGATGCCAATATACCTTTAAAAAATAAGTCAAGCCCCAAGTAAACTTGACTTCATTCAATAGCTACAAAAGCGTCGTTAAATGTTTTAGCCCCCAAGTAAAGCCTCAGCCCCCCTATGCTTTCATCTATAACTATGCCTCTCTTCACGACCAATTTTCATATCCTAAATCTTAATTATTCCAATGAAATTTCAGCTGTTTGTACTATAAAAGGTCCAGAGCATGTAGTGCTATGGACCTCTTTTTTATATTATTATTATTATTATTATTATTATCGACAACAATAATAATAAATGCAAATCGCGTTTGTTACTCATTAAACGTTATATACAGAATCACCATTTTTACAGACACATTGATGAGAATCCAACACTTTATTAGTCCAAGATCCACATTTTAAATAGTCACTAAATGTAAAGTGTCATTATAAGCACGCCAATGTGTAATTGCAATCTAGGTATAAACCAGACGTAACAGCCATTCTACTAAATAAATAATCCATCTAAATATTTACAACTTAATATAAAATAATGTAACAACAGCATAATGAATTTTTAGAACAAATTTACAATAATAAATTACTACTAAATGGACTCAGAAGGTTAGAGACATCACACAATTTTTGCTATCTCATAAATGCTATTATTCTGAATTTAATCAGTCTTTCAGCGATTCCAAAGGCAACTGGCAGGAATTACAGCAAATACAACATAACCATATGATACAAACACCTCATCTGATAAGTAATTCAAATATATATTTGTGAATTGTAGAACACGATATTTAAAAATCATTGTGGCCTATTACAAAGCATTCTGGGAAATAGATTATAGAAATTGCTTTATGTAACTCTAGGTCCAATACCTAACTGCATACAAATATTTTATAATGTGAATTTTATCTGAAAAATACCTCCGTAGCTATTAAGTAATACCAAAACCCTTTTTAAAAAGACACTGGGCTTGTATTACAAAGCTGAGTTTTAGGGTTGGCAGGACATGCAAGGTTTATGGGTCTGGGCTTAGTGGTAATAAACAAAGATAAAGTCCATTTAAACTGGGGTACCATAAATCCCGGAAGTTATCTAGTTAACCAGCAAATCTGTCTTCACGGCTCACTGTATTGCACTATTCAGGATAAGCTGCATAAACATTATTTGCAGTGACATACGTTTACCAACACTCCCTCTTCCATTCTTTTGGTTGCATTAATGGTGCATTAATGTTTTACTTTACAGCTTGGAGGGTCAGTACATGGTTCACTGTGAGTCAGTCCAAAACGTGAGTCTGTCACAGTTCATTTGGAGTCTTCAAGACACTATGGGCATGGTGTACTTCGTGATAAATAGGTGTTATATTAAACAGGATTCCTACACACTTTCCATTTTGGCACCAGCCAGTTAGTTGGTCGGTGCCCTCACAGAAGATTCTCTCTTAGGCGATCAGCCATCTTGCCTTTGCCAGGGTTGGCCACTGACTGTGACTATACTGTAATGCTTCCGCCGTGTCATATGGATAACAACTCATCCCTCATCTGGGATCCTCAGCCAAACAGTTACAATACTTGGGACTGGCAATTCAAGCAGGTGAACACTTACATTTCTCCATTGTTAGCAATGTAAATGGGAAGGCAGCCTACATGTATATTTCTTGCTGGAGATTAATCAGTCATGCACCACACACCCACAGTCCTTGGGTTGAGATGCTGCTCTTTAGTGGTCGGCCTGTGACAACCAGCGATTTCATCAAAAATATAAGTAAGTAAATTCAATTATTTTTTTTACTTTTTACAATACCTATAGTACGCTTTTGGGAAAAAAAAGTGTATCAATTTGTACCTTTGCTTGTCACTGGGACTGTACCCCCTCTCTGAAGAATATCCCCAACAGACAAACAGCATTAATTTACCCTCAGTGGTACAAAAATGACCCTCAAAGTCTATTCCTGTACCTTAAAAGGTACAATTACCTACAGCTATAGAGTACAGATTCTTGAGGGTACAGCCCCAGTGACAAGCAAATTGAAGGTAACTTGAGGTGCTGCTAAGCAGGTCCATGTGCACAGCCTAAGCGGTAAGCCTGGAAAAACATTGTTCCTGATTTAGGACATTTTACCACATCTGATTTTTTTCTAACATTATTCCACCATATATAAAATCACAGTTGCTTCAAAACATCCTCATAATGTTTCTTACTGTGGCAACGTCAAGCAACTACAGCCACTAAGACAGTGAAACAGCTCTAAAAAGTCGCCAGTTTTCTAACGTTGACTTAAGCTCAACAAGACGGCTCACATCTCCTGATCACTCTCGCTGTGATCTAGACAAAGACACTGAAGAGAGGGAACTCCGATTTGTCAGGGTGGAATAGATCCACGAGGAAACAGACCGTACCAGAGAGACCTTCGAAAAGACTGTAAATGCGATTCATGGAACTGGAGCCGGACTTGAACTCATCACTGAACATGAACTCTCCAAACCTGCAGCGAGAAGAATGGGGAAACATTCGATCAGGGAGATCAGAGAGTCAGAGTATTGTTCAACACTCAAGTAGAGTAAAACAGCAAAAAAAATGCAACAGTCATGAACTGCAGAGAGGGTGTTCCTTAATAACAAGACCGGTCTTGCTAACTTTCCTCCCCCAAGTATGAATCATGGTCTTGTTTGCTGAGGATGCCACTGATGTATCCTTGATGTTTGGGACCAAGGTAAGAATGACATTAACGTCCTCTGAACTTCTCTTCTTGAGTTTTGCAACAGTGGAATATGGTGTAAAATGGGTACGTGAGAACATAAGTACGGTCAAGTACGTGTATTAAGGAACACCCTGCCTTCCTAGCACAGCAAGAAGTCGGCTCTGCCTTGCCTCTGCGCGCGGTAAATGTATTTGGAGTTTCCTGTGAGCCGGTAGAGGAGCAGAAAGACGTAGGCACTCCCAGCGACGCCGTGACAGATTCCTGGGCCCTTCTTCAGCAGACCTTTCTGCCACACTAGCTCACCACTTCGGATGCAAGTGTCCAAGTACTGTGGCCTCTTGTTGATCAGATAGGCCTTGGCGAATAGGTAGGCCACGCCTGGGAAGACAAAAGAAGGGAGACTACAGAACAGCCACACATACTGCACTGAATAAATCTGGGTTAAACCCCGCAAACAAAGGGCCCTTATTGGGATCTGAACCGGCAGCCCAGCCTGGATGCTGCAAAGGACAGTGCACTTCCTCCCGGTGGCTCAGGACTGTGGGATTCTCACCCGGGGCTCCGTGGCACCAGTGTACCAGCTCATTCTCCCGCTGGATAATGGCGCCCAGCTCGGCTGGCCAGTTGCAGCTCTGCTCCTGGTTCATCAGGAAGTCCACGCTCTGCCACACCAGTTCCTTCTCCCCCGCCGACAACACTTCCTGGTAAGACAGCAGCATCTGCAGGATGGAGGAGAGGCCGTGCGCGGCACCTACAAAGGGGCACACGTACGCACGAGGGCACAGACGGGCACACAGACACACACACACGTAGTGACTGGAGAGAGCACAAAATGCAATCGTGCCCCTTAAAATTCAACATTCACAAAATGTTTCTTGTGATTTCGAAACACTGATATACACAGCTGTTTTGAATGGATTTTTTTTCTATGTTGATTAAATCAATCTAGCTTTAGGCATATAATAAACATTTTGTGAACAAGGGGCCTGGTATAAGATGTAGCAATTTCACAAAAATAATTCCACATTTACTTTTTTACTTCACAACATTCCATTAAAAAGAATACAGGATCAGATAAGCTAAGGGTATTTTATGGTTCATCTCGTTATTACACTTTCTTTGATTATAAGAAAAACGGCAAATTGGTAATTAAAATTCTGAAAGTATATCTGGTCAATTTTCTTTGGTAAAGATAATACTTAGCACATCTGATTCCCAGACATTCAAGTAAAACATGCCCATTTCCACGGAAAGCAGAGACTTGTACCAACCATCCCCATCATATATCATACGACCGGTGCCATTTTTAAGGTGAGAGAAAAAGCATGCAGGCACCTGTGCAATAAAAACGAATATCCTTGAGTCTGATCTTGTATTAGTCATCGCAGTTAGGGGCCGAACTCTTCGCAAAGCTGGCCGAGCCGCTTCCGATCGCGTGAAATTTGATTTTTTTTTTTTTAATAGCAGACAGCGAAGCACTGAAAATCGCAGCTGCTGGCTGAGGTCGGTACCATGATGGCTGTATCAGATTATGCTGGTGCGTTGGTTTACTTGGTATACCTTGCTTTTCCCTCATGTGCAGCAAACGGCTCGTTGTAGACCGATCTTTTCAGGGATTAGTTAAATTGCGGTGAGTTGCGTGCGACAGTGGTTTGAGCGGGTAGATTGGTATTTGGATGTCGCAAACAGGAAGCACTTCCAAAAGAACTGAAGGAAAATGTAGCTTGAGATGTCTCCAAAGAAAGGTATGAATGGAGGGACAATGATAAAACGCTGCTGTAGGATTTAGGTGAATTACATGCAGTTACTGTTCATGTTATGCAGTGTTTAAGCATTTTTATTTATTCATTTTAGTTTTGCTAAAACTTAATTGATCAACCTCTTTTAGTCTCAGTCGGGAACATAATGTTGTTGCTTTTCATGCAAACATTTCCACAATCGCTTTGCTTACTATGGCCTTTGTGTTGGTGTGAAAGTTAAATCTTCACCTCTGAAGGACTTCGTCATCTGGTGCTATCAAGGAAGAGTAAGATTAGCTTCAGTATGAGGACAAACAAGGAGCTCCGCGGGGGGACAGGCGCTTCAGCACGAACACGCGCCTTTGGTCACTTTTCCGAAATTCTGTAGTTGGCAGTGCCAACCGAGACAGCAGTTATTACTAATAAGAGGTGACAGTCAAAAAACATTCAAT
>JAODKE010000085.1:1583571-1593683 GCA_026779605.1 Mormyrus hasselquistii
ACCCAAATATTCAGTTCCATAATATGAATACATGAGAGGAAATGGTTTCCTCTTCTTTCTTGCGTACTGCTTGCCAGACTCGATAATAGCCTGGCAAATAGCTTTTATTTGTTCTGGACTTAGTATCTGTAATAAAGTAATATATAGAAGAAAATTAAGGAAAATTAAGGCATGTATAATCTGGCGAGACAATTGTCTGTCACAAATATATCAAAACAGAATTTTCACATTTCTGCCCTTCTTCTTAGAATAACTTTGATATTATTCGACGATCGTGTGTATTTGGTGTGGGACTGCAGCAATACCTTTAATTAGCATAGGAGAGCAACACGCACGTAGGCAGAACGCGCTTGGATGGATGCGCGTTTGCCATGGCCAGCTGCAAATAATGAAATATATGTCGTTTGGAGCAGTTGTCATGGGAACTGCTCGTCTTCGGATAGCTTTTACGTCTCTACATTCAAAGCTGCTAAAGTCAGTCAAAGGGGGAATCTCCCGTTCATTTCCAGTGGAATAAATATATGTATTTGGGTCTTAGTTGGTTGCAAACTCTTTTTGGGAATACAAGCAATGTTGATAACAGGACACATACACACCGCCCAGCCATCACGCGCATTACTTAAAGCGGCGCGTGCGCCCCCTGTCAGCGGTACTGCAACGACGTTACGTACGAGGGTTTGAAGGTAGATTGTGAAAGCAACGTGCAATCTTTTAACCACACCCAAAAATGTAGCGTCTTAGGCACGGCTTGTAATCACCCGTCCTCTTTCGACGGTGTTACCAGTCAGCATCTTACCTCTATCCCAAGCCTCTGTTTCAGCACTAGAGCGGCGCACAGGTATCCTGCTCTCCCCACGAACAGCTCGTCCGAGCCGCACTCGAGAAAACTGATGGGCGCACACACCTCCCATAGGTTTCGAAATTTCGTCAGGGGCTTGACGAAGTCCGATAAGCCCATGGCTTTGTAGACCATCGTAGCCACGGCGTAGATTCCGGCTCCGCCGAGCAGGAATGCAACACGCATATTTTGATCCTGCTCCCTATCCACATACTTCACCGACACGTCAATGATCTGTTTCGCGTTTTTCAGGTACGTGTCTCTTTGCTTAGAAAACAAAGGGCATTCAGAGACGTAGTACAGCATGTATGCCACACCGGCTGGACCATCATATAAACCGCCGTCGCATTCACTTGAGTCAACTGGCACCTTCTTCATGATCTTCTCTATACTTGCGATGACAACAGGCACTATGGCTTCGTTAGCCTGTCCCGAGAGCAAAGCTCCAGTATAATCGGCATAGCGGTTCTCAAAGCAACGTTTGTTTTCCATCACTAATTAAAGTGAATTAACAGAGACAGCAAAGTCAATGTAATTCTAATAGAAACCCAGTTTTGTTCGTCTTAGTGGCTTATTCAATGTAATCCAATAAACGCCGAAATAAAGTTAGTAAAATCAAAACTTTAATTTCCCGACCACGGCTGACGATGTAAAGCGAAGGAGCGATTCATTTTTTTGTCAACCGAAATATTACGACTGGTGCTTCAGAAGAAACCGGAAATGGTATCACATTGATAACAGTGATTTGTGGGATATGTATTCCCCATAACATTCAGCAAAAAAACCATAATAATTTACTGCTGTATAAAATAGTCATTTACAGATATGCCCCGTATGTTTATGCATATTATGCCCACATTTACCAAATATATCCAGTGACATAATTTAAACTTCTAACTATTGAATTACATTTAATTATCGATTCTATTTAATACGTGACTTGTTTAGTTGTGAATATAACAGTGAATATTTTCATTAGCTGGTCATTAATTCACTCAGAAAATACGTACGTGTCCACAATAAACCGGATTAATTTGAAGAAATTAAAAATGAGACCACGCCACGAGATCCAACAGATGGCGACATATGCATAGAAGTAAATAACTTGAAATAAAATAACTGAAATTGAAATAACTAAATTGAAATAATTTCTGAATCAATATCATTTTACTTGCGAAGGACAAGATTACGAGGACTGTGTTTTCATGCAGGTATACAATTAAGCATACAATCAAGACAAACGTATAAAAACAAGAAGCGGAGGCAGAAACAAATAAAGATGCGCAATGATAAATTAACATGTAGCCTATATGCCCGCATGAAAATAAAGGTGAGACAAGCAGATGTAGGGAAAAGTCAATGCCAGTAAAAATTACAGTGGGTGATTAAATATGAAAAGATCCCGTAAGTGACACTGTGCATTTCATGGGTTCGTTTTCGGTGGGGCCGCCAAAGGAAGACAGAGCTTTCAACGAGAAGGGAAACATTGGAAGAAAGGTAGACCAGGGGGCAAGGGGCCAGGCATTGTTTTCTCGATCCTGGCCCTCGTTTGTGGCACAGGCGAGTGCCTTCAGTGACAAGCTACGTGCTCCGAAGGTCAAGCAATCAAGTTACGCATGCAAGTCCATCGTTCCGGCTATCTTCAGGGCATACCAGCCACATTACCTTCTTTTATTTATCTGTCTATCTGTTTGTTTGATTTAAATATCCGCTTATTTATTGATTGATCATTGCACACTTTGTACTGCATGTTTCGCACTTTCTGTCTGTCGGTCTGATCTTGATTGGGAAGTATAGGGACCTTCACGCAGGGGGAGCTGACTGTCATTGATCTACGCATATCTCACACTTCGATCTATACGGAGAATGGAATAATTCATTCTGTTACGGTCATGTGTAACTGTGGAACAAATCCGTTGGTTGTATGGTTATCCCATAAAAC
Organism: Mormyrus hasselquistii; assembly: GCA_026779605.1. Taxonomy (NCBI): domain Eukaryota; kingdom Metazoa; phylum Chordata; class Actinopteri; order Osteoglossiformes; family Mormyridae; genus Mormyrus; species Mormyrus hasselquistii. Next base: position 1,586,352 of record JAODKE010000085.1, read on the forward strand.
TTAAAAAAGTAAACGAATTTCCACGCCAAAATCCTAAAATAGAAACTAGGGATTTCATCGCCAAAATGAAGCTTAATAACAATATAGCGATGCTATTTTCACAACGCAAGTCACGAATAATTGAATATATTAGTGCCAGATAGAATTGTCAGTAAAAATCACAAATGACATGTAAATTTGCTGTGAACTCAAATTTAAATGCTGTTCGATTTAGCCATCCTTATGGATTCTCAAACGTTTTAATTTATGATTCCAGTTGGTTACAATCCGGTTCATTTCAGAAAAAAATGCTGTATGTCACGGTTTAAGAATTGAGAGAATGAAAAATTGTGAACAAGAGCAGCACTGCAGAATGAAGACGTTATACTACACAATTGCAGACCGATAACTCGCTTTTTTGTTCGTCTAGTGAGTCGGGTGCTATCCAAGGTCCTGAAAGAACCGCTACCCATCAGAAATTAAATTAAATTAAATTAAAGACGTTCAAGATAAATTATAAACTCAGATTTATTCTAAACCCACACCACAAACTAACAGTTGTTGCTGTCAGTTATTTTCCCTTACACTTTTGGATGAGACATCACATGGCACTTCTACCGCCGATGCGTCATTATACTGAGCGATAAAGTTAGTTGTATGTATTGTGTTCAAGTCAACATGGGCCTGCCTGAGTAATAGGATATTACAGGGTTGTGATGTAGTGTGCTTGTAAACAAATGAGGGACTGTAACGAAATTTGAGACGGTACACTGTGTATATACAGTAGAATTGTCGGTGTAATCTAGAATTGTCTGTATAAATAAAGATTAATAATATCGTTTCTAATATTCTGTTGGGCATATAGTAATTGTGATATTGATCACGACCGTCACCGCCTGAACTAAGCTCCTTGGGTATTCGTTATCAAAATCAGTTTCAATTTAAAGCCGGATGCCCTTGACGACATTGATGTATTATAGCAGAGTCACCATCACCGTCCACTTTAGGAATAGTGTGATCGCAGGAAGATTTAGTCTGACAGCGTTAGACTGGTGAGGGGGGCCTTCTGCGTCATTGGGTCGAATTAGAGATTCAATCCGCCAGCAGCCTGTTTGGGGGGGTGCAGACAGACGGAGGTAAGAGAGAGATAGGTGGGAGTGCGTGAGATGGATACTCCGATTACTGTCTGCAAAGGCATTTCCGGCAGATAAATCAAATGTCAGTTCTTTCAGCTCCAGGCTATAATGTCAGACTGTGCTGTGCTTTACCATGTGGAGCTAATTTAAAAAGTCATTTTAGGTATGAAGTGCGTTGATCTAGTTTGCATTTTAATTATTTTAGAAGTTGTAACCAGGAGCAGGTTTAAATGATTATGAAAGTAGTATGTTTTGTGCAAAGCATTCAGGCGCGATTTAAAATTGGCAGGCATCCATAAAAACGCACTTCAACAAGTCAAGTAATTTGGATTAACAGACAGTTTACGCAAAGGTTTTTCCCTTTTTAATTTTTTTTTTTCTGGAAGTGAAATTATTGCCACTGACCTGTTTTCTTAACTGTTTAACATGAGAGCTAAAATATCGATGTGATATTGTAAATCTTCCGCATTTAACTGTTTTAGAGAAACAGAAATCGGGTTTATTGTTGTGCTCAGGCAAACAGAAATGATATCGTCAGGAAGAGACGATAGTCGGGGTCACGGTTCCAGAAGGGTCCTACTGTACACAGGCACGATGACCGGGGAAGAAACACACAGAGTAAGTACGAGGGCTGCAGGGATAAAGGTGGGCAAGAGATGCGAAGGTACGCAGCGACCTGGAGAGACGGTGTTGGCACATCGACTAAACTGTCGGTGCAGCGGTGAGAAAAATCAGGAGAAGACTAACTATAAAGGAATTATAACCTCCGTCCTTTTTATCACACACACATACATATGCACTTATATACACTTTGCCATATACTCAGGCTCACATGTGGACAGAGCAACTGTAGATTGTTTTTTTGTTTTCCATGAAATCTCACTCAAACTGAAACAATATCCAGTCATGTTCCATCTGTCATCCGAATCTGCTGCTCTATCTCCGTCACTATAGGCCTGCAGTTTTAGGTTATTCTTACACTTTCTGTAACACATTCCATAACCAACTGTGCCTTTTAAATACCGTAACACATGTTTTGCTGTCATCCAATGTTGATTACAGGGGTTAGACAGGTACAGTGACAATTTGCTGACTATAATACTTAAGTCGGGTCTGGTACAAGTTGTCACATAAATTAAACTCCCTGAATTTCCTGGAATCAACAAACACATCATCTTCAGTATAATTTAGTTTCTGCTCACGCGGTGTTAGTCTGGATTTACATTCTGTCATGTCAAACTTTCCTAAGAGTTTCTGAATATCTCCTAATTCAAAATCTATACCCAAGAAATGTCTGTTTTCCAAGGTCTTTCATTTTAAACTTCTGTGTCAGCATTTCTTCCACAGTTTGCATTGCATCCTCATCACTTGCAGCAAGTATCAAATCATCGACCAAAATAATAAGAATTACTTTGTCACATCTCATTTCTTTAGTGTACACACAATGGTCAGCTGGATTTTGTATGAATCCATTTTCACACAAGTGATCATGTAACATTTTGTTCCAATTTCTGCCTGATTGTTTTAATCCATACAATGTCTTCTCCAATTTGTATACCAATTTTTCATTTTTCATTCAACTTCAAATTCTTCTTCACAGTCTATCGGTGCAAGTAAATATGCAGTATTTACATCCATTTGATGTAACACCATGTCATTTTGTGCTGCAATCTGCATTAACACTCTAATGCTCGTCATGTTAGCTGTTGGTGAAAATGTTTCTCTGTAGTCAACCCCGGCTACCTGACTATACCCTTATGCTGCGTACCTTGCTTTGTATGTCTCTAAACCATCAGGGTTGTCTTTAATTGTATATACCCACCTTCACCCCACTGCATTTTTACCTTTGTGTAAGGTGGTCAAAGTGAACGTGTCATTATCTCTCACTGAGTGCATCTCCTCTTTCATAGCATCCATCCACTTATTGAACTAAACAGAATTTACAGCTTCTGGAAATGTCTGTGGTACAGTACTAATTAACCTGTAACAATAGTTGATATTGGTCAGTATTTGGTCATCCGTGTTATCAGTCTCATAGTCATTTAAGTACCCTGGCTTCCTATGCTCTCTGCTGGGGTAGCGTCTATCAGAACTGTCTGTACAAATTTGGCTGCCCTGAGTCGGTACCCGATTCTTTCATTGACTTCTGGGATGTCACTGGTCCTACGGATCTGTCTAGGGTCGGCTTTCCTCCTCATGTCATCGTCACTACAGTCATCGACATTTATCTGGTCAGTCTGTGTGTCCTGCTCTGCTGTACTCTTTTCAACAAATTTAACAAGCCTGTGCTTCAGGACCTTACCAGTATCTGGATAATAAACTAGGTAGGCGGGGCTATATTTGTCGTATCCAACAAAAACTCCCTTCTCACACCTAGAATCTAATTTCTTTTTGTCTTGCCTGTATGCAAAACACACAGTTCCAAATGTTTGCATCCTAGAAATGTTAGGCCTCTTTCCAGTCAACACAAAGTATGGTGTTTGTTTAGTACGACTACAGTAACACCGGTTCCTGACTACTGCTGCTGTCTGTACCGCATACACCCACATGTCTTTGGGCAAGTTACTCTCAATGATCATGCACCTAGCCATATGGAAAAGTGTTCTCCACTAGCATTCTGCAGTGCCATTCTGGTGTGGCGAATAAGGTGCTGATGTTTCATGCCTAATTCCACTTCAGTCAGGGTGGGGCACTGGAAAAATAAGGAGGACGCGATAGCGGATCAGTCCAAGAGAAAAAATAGGCTTTATTATCCAAGACAAAAAACAGGAGTTAGAACAGGCAGGGGTCGGTCGATCAGCATCGGTATCCAGGGGAACAGGCAAAGCTCATAATCTGGGGACAGGCAGGGGTCAGGCAATCAGTATCGGCAGTAAGAGGACTAGGCTGAGAATCAGTGGTCGAAAAAAAACAGAACAGAGGTCAGGGGAACAGGCAGGCAGAGGTACAGATAGGCTGGGAATAACCACTCGAAATTCGCACTGGAGGCTGAAGAACTTGCGTCTGGCTCTCTAATCACTCTGATAAATCTCAGCTGGTAGAGGAGGGCATACTGTAACCGGTTCTGCCGGTTCTCAGGACCGGTTTGGAAAAAGCACTCTCGTCTAGGGAAACCCTGGAGGCGTGGCAGGGGAGCCCCACGTGATGTCATAGGGGCTTCCCCTGAACGATCCATGACAGTACCCCCCCCTCCATGGCCGCAACCCGATGGATGAACATGCCCCCCCGGCACAGCGACGTTCAAAGTCAGAGATTAGAGATAGATCTAGCACATGCCGAGCTAGAACCCAGGACCTTTCTTCGGGGCCATATCCCTGCCAGTTGACCAGATACTGAAGGCCATGACCCCTTCGGCGGACATCCAGCAAGCGACGGACGGAGTATACCTCCCCGCCATCAACCAACCTGGGGGGAGGAGGCAAAGCAGGAGAAGCCAGGGGACTGACTGCATGGGGCTTCAGCAGGGATACATCGAAGGTAGGATGGACCTGCGACATGGTCACCGGAAGACGAAGATGAACGGCTGGGGGACTAATAACCTTGGTGATGGGAAAAGGACCAACAAACCGGGGTGCCAACTTCCGAGACAGGACCCGTAGAGGAAGGTTCCTAGCGTCCAACCACACCTTCTGTCCCACACGGAAAGTGGGAGCCCGAGACCTGCGGCGGTTGGCATACCTTTCCATGCGTTTACGGGCACGTAGCAGGAAGGACCTGGCCCTATTCCAGGTCCGTTGATAACGACATAAAAAACGGTGGATGGATAGGACTAGGACCTCTTCCTCCACAGCTAGAAATAAGGGAGGTTGATAACCAACACAACACTGGAACGGGGACATACCCGTGGAGGATACAGGCAGCGAATTATGGGCGTATTCCACCCAAGAAAGGAAGCCACTCCACGATTCAGGTGAGTGCGAGGCCATACAACGTAGCATCCGCTCCAGGTCCTGGTTGGCTCTCTCTGTTTGTCCATTGGACAGCGGGTGGAATCCGGAGGACAGACTAGTGGTGGCACCAAGCAACCTACAGAACTCCCTCCAGAATCTGGAAACAAATTGTGGACCCCTGTCAGATGGTAGACCGTGCAACTTTAAGAAGTGGTCCACTAATAACTGAGCCGTCTCCTTGACTGAAGGCAGCTTGGGAACAGAAACAAAATGCACGGCCTTAGAGAAGCGATCCACAATCGTGAGAACTCCAGTGAAACCTCTGGACTGAGGAAGGCCTGTTACAAAATCCAAGGATATATGAGACCAGGGGCGTCAGGGAACAGCAAGAGACTGCAGTAGACCTGCTGGAGCACGGGAGGGATTCTTATTACGAGCGCACACCGAGCAGGCTGCGATGTAACCACGGATGTCCTGCAGCATGGTAGGCCACTAGAAGCGTTCTCTGAGAAGTGCCCGGGTATGATGTACGCCAGGATGGCAAGCTAAGAGGGAGTCATGTCCCCACTAGAGGACCCGGGAGCACAGGAAATCAGGGACAAAAAGCCGATTAGGCACACAACCCCCTGGGGACTGGATGAATTGTTGAACAGCCTGGATGGCATCCTCGACCACCCAGGACACTGCTCTGATGAAGCGGCTCTCCGGCAGAATCGACCCCGGGCACTCCTGGGAGGCCTCTTCACCAAACTGCCGTGACAGGGTGTCAGGCTTGCAGTTCTTGGAGCTTGGTCTGAATGAGATAAGGAAATTGAAGCGGTTGAAAAATAGTGACCACCTAGCCTGGGGAGTATTTAGTCGCTTTGCCGACTGAAGATATTTGAGGTTCTTATGGTCCGTGAAAATAAGGAATGGGTCCTTAGTGCCCTCGAGCCACTGCCGCCACTCCTCCAAGGCCAGACGGACTGCCAGCAGCTCTCGATTACCGATGTCGTAGTTCCTTTCAGCTGGGGTAAGCTTGTGGGAAAATAAAGCACAAGGATGTACCTTATTGTCTGTCATGTATTGCTGGGAAAGAATGGCCCCTACACCAGTGCTGGAAGCATCTACCTCCACCACGAACTGTCGAGAGGGATCGGGGATCTGGAGAACGGGAGCCGAGGTGAAGCTTCTGCGAAGAGCCAGGAACGCCTGCTCAGCCGCTGGGGACCACTGCAAGTGGACCTTGGTGGAAGTGAGTGCCCTGAGAGGGTCCACAACGGTGCTGTATCCTTTAATGAAACGCTAGTAAAATTAGCAAACCCCAAAAATCATTGTACTTTCTTCTGGTTGAGGGGCCGGGGCCATTCTGCGACGGCTCTGATCTTCTCCGGATCCATCCGAATTGAACCCTCCCCGAGTATAAACCCCAGGAAGAAGATCGACTGTTGGTGAAACTTGCACTTCTTTGCCTTGAGAAATAGCTTATTAACTAATAAGCGTTGGAGGACTTCACGCACATGTATAACGTGATCCTGTTCGGACCGGGAAAACACCAAAATGTCGTCCAGATAAACGAAAACAAACTTGTGTATCATGTCTTGCAGGACGTCGTTAATCAAGCCTTGGAACACAGTTGTTGCGTTAGTCAATCCAAAAGGCATCACCAGATACTTGTAGTGCCCGGAGGGCATGTTAAAAGCGGTCTTCCACTCATCCCCGTCCCGGATCCTTACTAGATGATAGGCGCTTTGTAGGTCAAGTTTGGTGAACTAGCTAGCCCCCCTGAAGCACATCAAGAACTGAGGATAACAGGAGTAAGGGATAACGATTCTTAATGGTAATTTGGTTCAGCCCGCGGTACTCAATATAAGGCCGGAGTGTCCCATCCTTCTTCTCTACGAAGAAGAACCCTGCTCCCGCTGGTGAGGATGATGGCCGAATTATGCCAGACACTAAAGCACTATTTATGTAATCCTCAATAGCTTTCCTCTCGGGGGCAGATAGGGAGTACAGGCGACCCCTAGGGGGCAAGGTACCTGGTAATAAATCGATCTCACAGTCAAACGGTCGATGAGGAGGAAGAGATGATGCCCGGGCCTTACTGACTACCTGTGTCAGATCCAAGTAGGCAGCAGGAACCGAAGACAGGTCAGAAAACTCCTCCTTCTCCTCCGGAACCAATGAAGAGAGAGCTGTGTGGAGACACTGCGAATGGCAAAAAGGACTCCAACCCATAATGGACCCCTTCTTCCAATCGAGGTGAGGATTATGCTTAACTAACCAGGGGTGGCCTAATACTATAGGTGCTTGGGGAGAATCAATCAAATACAAGGATAGTTCCTCCA
>JAODKE010000085.1:1597703-1612848 GCA_026779605.1 Mormyrus hasselquistii
AGTCTGGGTTTCCCTGCTGAGACTGCTGCCCCCACGACCCGACCTCGGATAAGCAGAAGTCAATGGATGGATGGATGGATGAGGTGAGACTGGTCTCGAGCCAGCCTCAGACTCATGATGGATGGAATATTTGCCGTGCGCTCAGCCCATTGAGCTCAAACAGCATGGCCAGCGGTAACTGCTGGCTAAATGGGGGAAAAGACGCATGGGACAGGGCCGGACAGCCACCAACCCTGACTGGACCAAAGTTGCCGAGGAATGTTTCAACCTCGTCGAAAATTAAGGCGGTTTTGAAGGCAACACGGGGTCCAACTTGGTACTAGCAAGGTTAACCTAATAATGTGGCCAGTGAGTATTATTCAGTGATTCCATACTGACACTGTAGTGAAGTTGTTCTTGAACAGCTAGATGGTTTGACAGTTCATCTGAGCTTGAACTTATAGCACCATATATAGGTCTTGAAAATGTGTTTTTTTTCATTGATTACAGGTCGGATCAGTACATTTTTCTGCTCCTTACATGGAACCATGAGCCCCACAGCCTGTACTGATGAGTGACAATGCCAATGCCTCATATCTAAGTGCTAAATTACTGTACTGTACCAATTTGGGGTTTTTTGGGGCGAGGAGGTAGGAGGCGGCGGTGTTCCTCCTGGAAATTGTGCCTGTGGTTTCCTTGTGGCCAGTAATGACAGGTTTGTGCTTGTGAGCTTTTGTTCTGTCTATTGAATTGTGATTCATATACCCACACATTTCCAGACAGTCACCGTGCACACATTCTGTTAGGAAATACAATACAGCATGGCATTTTATCTCCCCATTGATGTATTAGGAATAATTGCTGTAAAATTACTGGTAAAAAAGACAACCTTTTCAAAACCATTATCAAAGTACTACTGCAGAAGAGATCTACAGCTATTCTTTTCAAACAATGGCAACATTAGCCAGGATGACATTGTCAATTGACGATGGCAATAAAGATTCTTATCTTATCTTATTTAATGAGACTTATAGTGAAATAGGAGTTTTATTATTAGTATTAATTACTGTTTTTATTTATATACAAGCGTACCTTTAAACGATAAACAATTGTTAGAACTAATAAGGGACGTTTTAATCCTGTGGTGTTTTGGTAATGTATTTTTAATTAGATTTATTTGACATTTTTAGACCCAATTTTCTGCGCATTGCTGCACTTACAGTATTTCATTTCCATCTGATTTGTTCAGTGAAAACTCTCATTCATTCATTCCTGCCTGTGCACGTCCAAGGGCGTAATTTTGGCTGGAACATTGGGAGGGTTGAGGTCTCCACCCATTACAGGGGAAACATGATTATTGGGGGGTTGTATTAGCTGGTTTTGATTTTTTTTTTGGGGGGGGGGGGCTACAACATCCCCCCGTAATTTACGCCCATGTGCACATCCTTTAATATCCCGCTGTAAAATGCGTCTAGCGTTTGAGTGTCACGTTCTTTACATAATTGCCAATTAATATGGATGTGTAGCTAACGGTGAATTTCGGAATCAATTGTCTAGCAAGGTGGATGTGAATTTTTTTGTCGCTTCATGAAACTTGTTAGTGCTTAATGTCGTCATGCATCAAAATGAGAAATCTGTTGTAAATACAGAACGGTGCGATATCCCAAGTATATGTAATAATATAAAATAATAATAAAAAATAATAATAAAAAATAATAAAAATAACATAGAAATATCTTCCCAGTAACTCTTCCCAGTCCTGAACTTCAAATTATTTTGATTTTTAAACTCAAAACTACAAACCGCCTCAAATCATGCATTTCTGTAAATATCTACAAATCACCGTGCATATGTCTTAGTTAACAGTTGAAACCTATTTCCTGTGGTCGGTAAGAAGCACGCCATGTTCTGGGTACACCGACTATTTTGCAGGCTTTTTTTTGTATTATGAATGTTCCTCTTTGAACTCGTTTATATGATCGAACTCTCACGACTCACACTTGACATTTATTATCAGTGTCACTAAAGTTCACCCATTTCCGCCATAAATGCCAGCAGATAATTTTCCATGACATTAACTTTCCAGTTTTATTTTCAGTTTGAGTGCAAGAGTGCTTCATCAAGACAATGCTTAATTGCACTGTATTTCGTGATCGTCTCTGTCTCCGAGTTCAGGGGCTGCAAAGTGCAACCTGATAGATCCTTCGCAGCCCAACCTATCCAAAGATTCACTGTGTTGGTTTTTAGGAGGATGTGGCCAACAAAGGCCACACAGTCTTCGCCCTACGAAGAATGTGGCCAACAAAGGCCACACAGTCTGCGTCCTACGAAGGATGTGGCCAACAAAGGCCACACAATCTGCGTCCTACGAAGGATGTGGCCAGCAAAAAAATAATGTGGCTCTGTGGAACACGAGTCTCTTCAGTTTAGTGCCGTCATTTTGCACTTTGAAACCAACATTATTTTGGTTCTACACAAATGCGTTTTATTCACTTATTACGATTTAGGAACACTGGACAATACCCACTAATTTCACTGCACATGGCCACAATGGTAACTGGGTGCTGATAATATAGCTGCAGTAATGTGCAAAATGGCCAGTTATATTATCACCAAATACACTGCCTGGCCAAAATAAATAAGAAAGCGGTACACTATACTATTTCGTTGCACTGCCTTTAGCCTTGTTTACGATCCACATTCATTAAGGCATTGTTTCTATGTGCTTATGCAACAGCTCAACAGTTTTTTCATCCAGATTTATATAAATTTCTTGTCCAGATCTTGTATTGATGACAGGTGAGTTGAACCACTCTGTAAAGTCTTTTTCAGCACACCTCAAAGACTTTCAATGGGGTTAAGGTCAAGACTCTTTGGTCACTAATTCATGGGTGAAAACGATTCCTCATGCACCTCAAACCTCTATTTGACAAGGTGAGCCCAGTGAATCTTGGCATTATCATCTTGGTACATGCTCATGCCATTAGGAAAGAAAAATTCATTGATGTTATAACCTGCCATTCAGGAGATTCAGGTACTCAGCTGACTTCACTTTATTGCTGCATAACGTTGCTGAGCTGTAATAATGATCCAGTCATTGGCTCTTAAGTACTTGCTGATTTAGATTCAAATGGTAAATTCAAATCATAGTTCTAAAGGAGCTGATCTGAGTTAAAAACAATTATTGACAAGCATCATTGGGTGCTTTGTAAATAGTAACACCTTTGCAACAACATAAAATACCAAATATCTGTGTTTAGTATCCCTGTGGGAGCCAATGACTCTCAATGCAATTAATGGCAAAACGGTGAGAACAGAACTGAACGAGTCAGTCAAAAAATGTTATGACACTTAATAAAAAGAAAATGTCTGTGTGGAAGACGTGCAGATATGTTACACATCGCTTGTCAATGGACATGTTATGAAACCAAGAAATTTACGTCATTTTTGCAGAATTTAGCAAAAGATTTTCTGTAAGCACCATACGTTCTGCTTTGAACTTTTTCTTGACAGTGATTATCCTTTGTCCTGCACATAATGGCTCCTCATCTCACAGACTGTGTCACTGTGCCCATTCTGGTTTGAGTGTTCTCCCTGTTTTGGTCTAGCAGACAGCACTTAAGGACCAGGGAATCTGCAGGTTGCCAATTACAGCCCTGCTGTGCTCCTTTGGGTGATCTGCTTAACCTCAGTCATTCTGACAAGAATATTAAGGCGTATAGAGCAGCAAAAACTACACAGCAAATTGAATAAAAGCAGCAGCCAAACAAAAAAAAAAATGCACCAAGTTGAAAACAACCGAGCGCTTGAACAGGCTGAGCTCCTGTTCTAAAAACCATGGGAAGCATTTTGCTTCTTCTTGCAGCAAATGCTTATTCTTGTCTCTTGTATATGAGAACAATAGGGGCTACTGGGACGGGGAGGGGGGCATCCTTCCCACCTGACACCCCCTTCATGTTCACATTAGTCATGTGACCGAAGACACCTGTTATCATTTGGAAACATTACATTAGCTTACTGTACCCAGGTATCAAAGGTGACAAGGACTGTGTTTGTAACTACAGGCCTCCCTTGTTATTTTAAATGACCGCCTCCTTCTAGCCAATCAGATCATTTGGAGGAATGCCATCCATCTGTCCATCCATCCATCCATTCATCCATCTATCCATCCATCCATATGCTGTACCCGCTTCTCCTATTTGGGGTCTGGGGGGTCCAGAGCCTATGCCAGAAGATACGGGTGCAAGGCATGGGAGCAGCGCAGGATGGGGTGCCTTAAGAAGGAATTTGTGTTTGCCACACTTGTTTTCTCTCCCAGATTGCTGATCTTCAGATGGGCCTTGGGAAGTGCAAATCTCAGCCTGCTATTGAAATTCCAGTCTGAAACACACACACACACACACACACACACACACACACACAGAGATCACCCCCACCAGTGCTCATACAAGGAAAAGTTATCTTTTTTTTTTTTACCCAGATTGTGATTGTTTGCCCATCTCCAGAGTAACAACAACATAGATAAGCTGTATCGATGTTTCACCGTTCAGGCACAACATGTTTTATGCTGTGATTGTCTTCCTCTTAGTCACAGTTTTGTTCACTTCCACCCGCAGGACCAGGTCAAGCTGAGGTCTCCTATTGAGATGTGTGGAGGCTTTGCTCATACGTTTTCCATATGATGACGATTCTATACGTCGTGACTCGTCTTCATGCAGGCTGCACGCTTTGGCTCCGGCAGCATCTGCAGCCCTCAGTGATAAACAGACACCTTAAAGACTATCTTAACTTTCAAATCACTAAAAGCACTAAGAAAGGTTTTTTTTTTCCCCAAATCAACCAAAGCACCTTCAGCATCACACCCTTCCTTTACATGTCTCTATGGTGACAGCTCAATGGCTATTATCTTGAGTATAATTCTCTATTGAATGGTGTGTTTTTATAATCTCCCCTGACTGTTCGTTGACCTTGTATTAAACCAATGAGACATGAAATAAGTGATAATGAAAAACAAGAATAAAATGTTCCTGCAAAAAAAAAAAATGCTGTACTGAAATGATTCTGGTTGCCATCTTATTGCTGACTGCAATTCTACCTAAGCAAGCAACATATAACCATCGTAATCTTCTGAATATAACGCCTTTTCTGCATTAGTTTGTCTTACAGTTTATTCCATTTTTGACATTTTGGAATATCTATCTTTGAGTACCGGTACTTTGTTCTCATAGAATTAAAATGCATAAAAGTAATAGCAGATTATACTATGGCCACGACATGAATGAAAAGACATTTTTCTCCCAGTGAAATGGATTTAAATATCGAAAATAGTTCGTGTTTCTTTTTATATAAATGGTCTCGTATTCGCTACTAGTAGTGTTTGGATATCGATGGCCCTACATGTCATTTACTCAGAGAAAAGAGGACTTCACTACTCAGTCTTCTCCGGGTTTGGGGGGGAGGGAAAGAGGGGGGTGACATGCGAGTGACGCCGCCTCACTGTGGTCATTCGGAACTCGGACTGCAGTTGCATTAATATTCCCGATGGAAGACGCGGCTGTATGATCTCCAGCTTATTACTGCTGTCCGCAGAAAACTTGTCCCGGCGTGGAAAAGTAACCGGAGAGACACGCCTAATGTAAACTGCCGGCAGAAGAATAAGTGCAACATGTTTGAAAATGGATGGTGATAACCTTTATTGGCTATTAAATCACACTACAATCAATCAATAAGTTATAGGTAATATAAACCGCTTCTTTTCATTTGTTTAACAACGTTAACACCTCGCGCATAAAAATGTCTTTGGAGGAAACTTTCGCGTTCGTTCCGCAAGGAGAAACCGGGTCTGCCCTCAACATATCATCTCCGTCTAGCGAACATCTTACGTGGCATCCAGGTACAGCGATCGCCGCAGCTTACGGACTCGTCATACTCGTCGGACTCATCGGCAACATAACCCTGATCAAGACTTTCTGGACAGTAAAGTCCATGAGAAACGTCCCCAACCTCTTCCTGTCCAGCCTGGCGCTGGGCGACCTGCTGCTGCTGCTTACCTGCGCGCCCGTAGATGCCAGCCGCTACCTGGTGGACGAGTGGCTCTTTGGGCGTGTTGGCTGCAAACTCCTACCCTTCATACAGTACACCTCCGTCGGGGTCTCCGTCTTTACGCTCACGGCTCTGGCTGCAGACAGGTCAGTTTCTGGTAATGGTAAAGGAATTTCTATGAGTAAGGAGAAGGATTTTCGGTGGGTTATGAGGCTTGGAATGAATGGAGAATACATTGTTTAGATGTTAGTTAGACGCCAGGCTGAGAAGTAAAGACGAGAACCGGCCGATGGACTGAAGCCAGCGCCGTGCATTTGTTTTCAACAGGAATCGTAAAAGTGCTACAGCTTATGGAGGAATGTGATGGAAAAGGGTATACAATGAGCTGAAGAATAAATTGAGATGTTTTTTGGATAGCACTTTGCTTAACGGGGCACATAAACTTAGTAATAACTACTGAAGTACCAATCATGAACAAATATAGTCGCTACTGGAGATAAAAGATGCGTCATAATTCATAAATGAAGAAACATGATATCAGTATTTAACTTGTGTTATCCATGACCTGTTCCTTCAGCATTTCCTTAGTAGTTCACAGAGGTTTTCAGAATACAGTAACACATATACTAACTACCTGGGATTAATTATGCTTCACAATTCATTAATGATGAAGAAACATGAGATCAGTGTTTCACTTGTGTTATTCAGTATTCGTTCCTTCGGCACTTCACAAAGGTTTACAGAATTAACAGATATAGTAACTATAATATTTATTAAGTTAATGAATACCCAAGGGAAAATTAAGAAACTAATTTTCATGTAATTAACACACACAGATTAGCCCCACCCCATCTCACATCTGTCTTTCAAAGGATGCACAGTAGGTCATAGATGCACAAAGATTAAACTTTGATTTACAGGTGTGTCATACTTCCTGTGTTTCCAGATACAAAGCCATTGTCAAACCACTGGACATGAAAACCTCCAATGCCACAGCAAAGATATGTATCCGAGCTGCATCCATCTGGATATTTTCCATGGCTCTTGCCATTCCCGAAGCCATCTTCTCTGATCTTCACACCTTTAACATCTCCAAAACCAATGACACCTTTGTGACATGCGCCCCCTATCCCCACACGGGGGACCTACACCCCAAGATCCACTCCATGGCCTCCTTCCTCACGTTCTACATCATTCCACTCCTGATCATTTCCATCTATTACATTTTCATTGCCAGGAGCCTGTTAAGCAGTGCGTCCAACGTGCCTGTCGAAGGCAACGTCCAGATCGCAAAGCAGGTGAGCTGCCTCAGTGGGAAAGGGCTGGGATGGTGTTTTAAAAAACCAAAGTATAGATTAGGAGTGGGGTCTGTACATTACTCCTTGTGGGGGCCTTTCTTGGCTTCTGTCCTGATATTTCAGAAAATCGTTTTAGTGCTTTGTTATTTCTGGCATTTCAATCAACACAGCCGACCGCAAAATACATTTGTTTTCATAGGGCTTCTTCTTTTGTTGTTGTTGTGTAACTTCTGTTGTTGTTGCTGCACTTATAAGCATCTGTTAAACAAGACATCTTATGTCAAAAAGGCCACAGTAGAGCTCCGCAGTTGTCTTGAGTGCAGTAGGGTTCTCATTGGCTGGTGAGGGAATGGCTCTTTTAAAATACACATATTCTATCTGCATATCCTCTACTATACAGCAGGACAAACTGTGCTGGGGGGGCTTTTCAAAGGCTCAGTGTGATCACTGGGCAAGCTTCCCCAGGTGTGCTGTTAGAGGAATTTGGAGAGCTCCTTAATCATCTACAGTACTGTACATACGTTTGCTGCCATTGTTATATTTTTGGGGGGCTTAACTACAAAGCAACACCAGTAAGAAGATGTTACTTAGCATTGAGTGCGAGAAGCGGTTCTGTAGTTCTCCACCTTTTGCACATCCCCCGCCACTTGGCCAGAATGCTCTGGCCTCACACTTCCTTGGCGCCAGGCAGGTGAGCGATGTGGATACTGCTGTGGATACAGGCAGGTGGGCGATGTGGATACTGCTGTGGATACATGCAGGTGAGCGATGTGGATACTGCTGTGGATACAGGCAGGTGGGCGATGTGGATACATTCCTTCTGAAAACAACCACAAACTGCTTTTTTAGGCTCTTTGTCAAAATGGTCCATCCATTAAGCTTGTCGCTCTGGTGTTTTTTGGTGTAACATTTTCTTTGACTTCCACTCCCAGAATAGGGACGTACATGACAGACCATGTTCCAGAAACTCCAAAGCCATGGTTCTGCAGTGCTACGTGCTGAACTGTTTGATTCCATCCAGCCTCTGAAACCCTTAATCTGACTAATTATCTTGACTGAATCCAATTAAATGCCTTTCTGAGCTCTGAATTGTACAGGACATGGTTGAACATCCAAGAGTACTGGAATACAAAGTATGTATCTCAAGAATGGTGTGTTTTTAACAGGGAAAATATGAATGTTTTAGTGACAAGTATGAGATCCATTCTAGTGAATATGATTTAAGCATAAAATGTGGGAAAATTTCGAGTCCGACAGTGTTTATAATGTTCTGCCTTGTCTTCTCTCACAGATCGAGTCACGCAAGAGACTTGCCAAAGTGGTCCTGGTGTTCGTGGGCCTCTTCGCAGTGTGCTGGCTTCCGAATCACGCCATCTACCTGTATCGCTCCTACCGCTATCCTCAGGTGGACACCTCCCTGGCACACTACGTCTCCAGTGTGTGTGCGCGCCTCCTGGCCTTCTCCAACTCCTGCATCAACCCGTTCACCCTCTACCTGCTGAGCCGTGGCTTCCAGAAGCAGTTCAATAAGCAGCTGTGCTGTGGGCGGACGCGGATCTCACTGCGCCCCCACACGGTCGGCCGCAGCAACATGCGCATCACCTCGCTGAAGAGCACCAACCCATCTCTGGCCAGCTTCAGTCTCGTCAAGGCCAGCCTCCAAGCCCAGGAGGGCACTGCCAGAAGATGATTCCACACAGGCTTAGGAGTTAGGAGCCATAATGGCCGTGCTCAGAGGGAAAAGTGTCTGATTGGCTACAGGCAGTGTCAGACTGTGATAAGATGAAACACATTCGATTTCAGTGAGGTTTTGGCATAGCCTGTTAAGCTGGGCTATACTATGCTTCAGTGCATCACAACCCAACATCAAAGCCACAGTAAGAAGAGGCAAACGGGATCTGGACATGGGAGATTTTAATCAAGGACTAGGAGCTAATATGGGTCAGACAGCCAGTGAAGTGGTTGGGAGGGGTTCATTTATAGCATGTCTTGATTTAATTGACAGCAGTGTTATTAAATGTAAGTCACAGGCAGGTTTGACCTGTGTAAATCCTACTACGTGTCTTCAATCTGCCTCCTGCATCCCCCACAAAGAGGCACGAATCCTCTAGTGATTAAAGTGTAACTAAACTCTAAGAGTTTGTTGTGTTTCAGCGTCTCGAGTTTGTGAACAATGTTGTGAAAATGTCCTAGTGCTAGATGTATTTGCAGCATTGTATTGTATATATACGTTTGCCTCTCATGGGCGAGAGAAGCAGTGTGCTGTATAGCAATGTGAAGGGAATGATCTTTTTACACGCTGAGCTATTTGGATTCCGGTGTGTCCCGATTACATTCAGGAACATGTAATCTGAGTGTGGCTTATTAACCGGCCTCATAAACAGCCTTGGGCTCAGCATTGTGATTCTGCTGTCTTTGCTGATTGTAAACTGTGGGTCCTGGCTACACATTAATCTTCAGACAAAGGATTGTTTTTGGACAGCAGTTACTGGGCTTTTAAGATGACGTTTATTAGTCGTTTCCATAATGCAATGTGGGATTGTACAAATATGATTCAGCCGACCTCTGAAGGCGAAGCATATGAAAGCATTAAGCTGCGCACTAGCATGCACACACAGTGCTGGGATGCACAGTAACTCACCCTTTTATAATTTAATAAATGGAGAAATGGAGAGTAGGAAAGCAGGTTAGGGACCTCAGTTCTCTTGCTGTGTGAAGACTGCAGGATACGATCCGGCTGCAATGCTGCATTTACAATCCAGGCTGCATTTTGCTCGCCAAACCCACCGTCAGCGTACCGGGATGCTGTCAGGAAGACATGGCGGGCCTGAGAATGGTCATGAGGAAAGGGGGGGGGGGGGATGCTGCCAGAGTCTCGGGGGGGGGTGGGACATTTGTGGCTTTGTGAATGACGTAACGGATACTGTGAAGCAGCGCATGAGGGTCCGGTCACCCGGAGACTAATGCGATCCCAACAAATGGCTGGGGAAGGCAGACGAGCATTTCCTTAACACAATGAGAAGACGTATTTTTTATAGGGATCGTTCAGAAATGTCAGCTTTTTCGAGGTTTTTTCAAAATTGCATTTACATGTTTGTTTGCATGTACCGTGAAAAAAAAGCATCCCAGTTAATTCATGTGTATGGATTTTGTGGGACGTTATCGTACTAAAAGAAACGTTAGCGGTACTTTGAAAAACGGGTGCTAAAATGATGATCGTTTCATAAAGATGGCAAGTACTTAGCAGAACTTAGTAAGACACAAAGATTGAAATTCTAATATCTTTATACACTGCCTTGCGCCCATAGCCTCCAGGAAAGGCTCCGGACCCCCCCGCAAGCCTGAGTAGGATAAGCGGTTTCAGAAAATAAACGGATGGATGGATAATTTTATACATCCACGGACACCCCACCTTTCTGAGACCTTTTTCCCAGAAATTGTTAGCAGCTACCTGACGCCCACAAACGATTAGTGCAATCAGTCATTCCGCTATTCAGCAAGCTACCCCCCTCCCGCTTCCCCCACAAAATTTTCACCCCCCCTGATATCAATAAGCCTGCAGTGGGATGTGTGCGCTCCTGCTGTGAAGGGACACCAAATTCATAGTTTGTCAGTATTTATATTTTTAAGTTTAAAAAGTAAAAGCAAAAGGCCATATATATTGCATTTGTTCCTGCACCATACTTTCCTGTGTTTTACTCAGATAATTTAAAAGTGTATGACTTCATATTGCCTGCTGTTTTCTTTATAAATAACCGTCCCAAGGTTTCAATAAATCATTGCTATCGCTGTGTTACACAAACACAGAATGTTTCCTCCCACACCAGCTGTTTGCAGTTATTGCCATAGCAATAGCTGCCACTTTGGAGCAATAGAAAAGATCGATCTTAGTCAGGGCCTGATTTTACTGACGTTGCTGTGCTCTCCACTCAGAAAGGCGCTTCTTTGGTGCAAAATGATTTTGGGCTCTTTTAACATCTCTTGCCATCTGAGGGCTGATTTGATCTGTGTTTCCCAAAAGCCCTGCTGATATTTTAATGCATTTAATGCAATTTGTATGTGACAATTTAAATCTGTAGCTTTATGAAACATGCCCTAGATGTTACTTTCACAAAAGAATAATGAAGTTAAAGTGAGTAAGAAGTAGTTGTTTGATATTTTTCTAAACACTCTGAAATCTGTGAAATGTGTCTTGTAGGTAGCCTCAGCTTTGGCTTTTGTAATGATGTAAATAAAGTGTCTTGTCTCTGTTTAATGTTCTCAGTAATCTCTGATTTCTATTCATACTACATAGCATTAGCATACTCCTCTGTGCTAAAAATTTTCGTAATAACTCCAAAGCAGTGTTAGGCATTTCAGGTCCAGAAACTACAAATCCAGACCAAGACTTTGTTTCTATGAAGCAGTTGAGAACTCAGTGACTGTGACTGTTTATGCTCACTTGGTTGGTAGAAACAAAATCTTGGTCTGGATTGGTAGTTTCTGGACCTGAAATGTTTCATATTCTCCATTGTCATGTCAACTTCACATTTAAATTCCACATATAAATATGAAGAGGGACTTAACATACTGAGTATGCTTTACTTGAATCATTTTAGAAGTTTTAACTTTATTTAAAACATAAGTTTGAAAGAGTTACCAGGTGTCCTTGCAGGTTAATGTGAGGCTTTTGTCTGTGGTTACTGTATACAAAAACAATACAGAAATATGTAATATCTAATTAAATGCATACAAGGATGTGCGTTAGTTTATGTAATGCTATCATAACTAGGCGGGAATTATCTCTAATTGCACACGTTAAAAAAAATGCAGGTAACATAGTTGTTTAATGAACTGGATGCCTGATTCAATTTTGGATTCCTTCTCTGGGAACAGAAAACAGCAAAACAGCCTCACTGGCTAATTGACCACAGTATGTACTGCCTGAAATTGAACTGACTATCTATTGATATAAATAACACAACCACCACCCCCCCCCACCCCACCGCAGGCTGGGTTTCTGGGAGGAAAGGTTTCCCACAGAACTTGTTTATAAGTGATTTCCGTGATGAAGAGGATATTAAAACTCCACATGCCAAGAGAAGATGGATGACGCTGCACCCTCTTACTGAGACAGACAGCTGGTGACGGACAGCAGCAACATCCTCGGTTTGGTTCTCATGGCTAAATATCTCTGGAGGACCCTCAAGACGGTGCCCCCCTGGCCTTCAATGAGTGCAAGAGCTCAGGAGAGAGGGGCATCATGGGAAACAGGCCTGGGATCAGCCATGGGTCAGTTCCACAGTCTGCTGAACAATGAATCGAAATGGCAAGCACATTTTCTGTTACTTTAATCATTTGTGTCGACTGGAGTTAGATTAAATCTCCTCTGCAATCAAGTTTTCTTTGACTACAAACTGAGTAATCATGTTCACTTCATAAGAGAGCAAAAACAATTGTCAGATTTTATTCATTATATATAAGTATGTTTTGTTAATGCATGAAGGCTTTGCATGAAGATAAGGAAGACTAAGGAATTAACAGAAGCGGGGGCCTAGAACACTGACACTGCGTTAATGATCCAGTGCACTGGCCAGGCAGTGATTTTGGAGTTTGCAACCAGTTAACTTTCATGCAGTCATGTCTGTGAAAGACCATTACAGGGAAGTTCCCACGGGGTCCGTCCACTGCCCAAGCTGACCTATGCTGCTTCCAGCACACGACAGTAGGGATCTGCTGCCACAGTCACAGTTAGTCATGGTTAGAGGTGGAGAGTTCAAGCCCAGAAGTTACAAATCAAGACCAAGGTTTTCTTTCAACCAATCAGTTGAGTTTAAAGAGTCACAGTCAGAGAGTCCTCAGCTGGTTGGTTGAAACGAAACCTTGATCTGGATTTGTACTTTCTGGACCTGAACATTTCACCTCTGGCCATGGTTATATGTTAGGGACTTTTAATTACAGTAACCATGGCAATGCCTCAGGTGACAGTCTGCTATAAATATGCTGGTAGTAACAAGGAAAATATTAATTAGGTTTGGATAATTGTTTTTGACCAATTGGTTTACCATCAGCTGTTCTCTGACTTGGTTTTCTGTTTCTTCTCTTGTTGGCCATTTAGCCCTAATCTGTGTTTCTCGGTTCTCCATCTATGGCTTCTCCACCATTTGCTTTGTTCTGTTTCAGTCTCTCGGTTCTCAACCTTTTTGTTCTGTCACATCGGTTTAGCGTTCCATCTTTTGCAGCCTGCGTCACAGATCCGGGCGTCTCGTGCCAGTCCAGTATAATGTAGCCCATTACAAATGACATTTATGGAATGAATCGAGTCCTGCATGGCACAACAACGCAGAAATGCGATATCGGCATCCTGCGAAGGTCACCACGTTATCTAGGCGAGGCACTTCTATTCACCATTGATTTAAAAATCTATTTTCCAGACAGTCGTTTCCCCAAATTGCTGAGATACATCATGCATCATTGATACTTACGTGTGAAGGCATCGCCGTTAACTGTGGAGCCTGTGGCCATTAGTGAATACGCGTCGTAAATGGAATCCTTACCGACTTCTTGGGCTTCCGTTGTGGTTCCTTATTACAAACATCTGTACATGAATATATGTCCCTGAAGCAGACATTTTAATGACTTTGCATTCAGTTACCTGGCTGACAGTTTTATTTAAAACAACACCCTAATTAACCCATTAATACAGCTAGATATTTTTCTAGAATCATTAGTTTTAAGAGATAAGGGGTTATGTTAAGGAGTGCAACGGCAAACCCTGTTGTTCACTATCAAACCAAAAACCTTCAGACTGTAAGTGTATCCCAGTGCTATTGGCCTCTGAAATGCTTGTATACTGTTAGTAGGAGACTTCCAGTAAGGATTATATTAGAACTTGTCAAGAAGTTGAAAAATCCATGGGAGTAAATGTGAACACAAAACCTTTCCCCCATGCTTTATTTACACATATTTTTAATGGCTGGGAGCAGTTTGGCAGCCGTTCGATGGCCTGACCTTCCTGAAGATGAGCCCCGGAGCAGGACGGCTACTGGAGCACAGTGGCTTATTGGCTAGATGCCCCGCAATACACAGTACGCACCTTCTGGCTGTCAGGGCTCATCACGATATTTTATTCATTGAGCAAAGGTTGCAATGATCTTAAGACCTGCTTCGTTTTTTGCTTGTCCCTGTTACTCTGCAGACCAAACTAGAACACAACACATAACATATGAAGACTGACAGCCCACAGTTTTGGATTAACAGGGAAAGCTAAGAGGTGGGTGGTATAAAATGAGCCCTTTTTGCTCACCAAGCACTTTGCACTAATATTGACGACCTTCTTCTTGCTACTAAAGAAGGTTGAAAACTGCAACGTCACCCATGAGACCGTCATGTTTTACAGAGCTGAGTCTGAAGGAAGCCTGAGTCTCACCTACAGTGCAGTCTGACTCAGAATGATGGTGGTTTAAATGCTTTTTTTTCCCTGTGCTGTTAGCTTATGCAGAGACTGGGATGGAGATGGAATCATTCAAAAGTGACCTTATCTGTGAACCAATGAACTTATTTTTGCCTCCTGTGACCATGGCTGAGTCCCTGGGGATTTTTCTCCATCTGAGAGGTCATCAGTCATGCCTGTTTCGGGGCCTTCTGGATGGAAAGCACATGCAGTCTGAGAGTGCCAGCGAAAAGCTACAAGCTGCAGATCTGTGGACCTCCTCTCATTTTTCAGATATAATTTGCCTTTGACTTAATTTTTACAGTTCATCTTTTCTGCACTGCGATGGGCTGGCCCCCTGTCCAGGGTTGTTCCCTGCCTCGTGCCCGTTGCTTCCGGGATAGGCTCCGGACCC
>JAODKE010000085.1:1617698-1650987 GCA_026779605.1 Mormyrus hasselquistii
AGGGAAATTAAATTGTATTGTCTTACAAACAATACTAAAAGTGTAATTACTATTACATTTCACAGCCAGAAAAGACATTAATCCCACTTCGAAGTTACTGTCAATGGAATACATTTTAAAGTCTATAAACATTCGTTTAGGAGCAAAAACAGATTAAGTTCATTAAATAAGTAAAAAAGAAAAGGGCGGAGCAGAGATTCCTAGAGGGCTATGACTCAGACTCCCTGGGTCAGGGCTAGAAAGACTACAGCTCACCAGGGGCCAGGATGAAAGCAGACAGAGATTAAACCCCCCCCCCGAAAAAAAGCTGGCGAAACATGGAAATGCAGTTATGACAGTCCATCCAAACATTTATAAAATACATGACTTGTATAGAGGATGCGTGCTGATGGATTCAGAAATACAGATACAGGAAACAGGAAGATACAGGAGAAGCAAAAGTATGGATGACAGGTGGGGTGAGGTTGCCATAGTTACCTGTAAAACAGAAAGCTGTATAGGTGACAGGGAAGGCCAAGGTGGGGGGCCAAGTGCAGCCGCACTGAACCCAGAAGGTGGCGGATGAGAAGGCGACACAGCTGGGAGAGGGAGGGGGGGCCTAGAAGGAAGGGAAACCGAGGGGAAGTCAGAGGTGTGTGTGTGTGTGCGTCCACAGTGTGTGTGTGTGTGTGTGTGCGTGTGTGTGCGCGCATCCACAGTGTGTGTATATGTGTGTGTGTATGTGTGTATGTATGTGTGTGTGTGTGTGTGTGCATCCACAGTGTGTGTATATGTGTGTATGTGTGTGTGTGTGTTTGCGCATCCACAGTGTGTGTGTGTGTGTGTGTGTGTGTGTGCGCACGCACGCGTGTGTGTATACGCAGAATCTCACGCTCTCTCCGTAGTAGTTCCGCCTCCACCAGGCTAAGGGGCGGGGCTAGCTCCACGGGCCTCCTCCCTTCTCCATCCCTGCTCCACACATCTGCCCCATAGTCTAACAGTAGCTCCACCACCTGGACATCTGTGTGCCTCGCTGCGGCATGCAGCGGGGTGTCCTGCCCCCTCCCCCGACAGGCATCGGCTCCTGTGGACATAAACAGACATGTGCTCTGTGATCATGCCAAGTGTGCCACCGCAGGGAGGACAAAGATTTAGAACAAGGTCAACAACTGGGGCTCCCATGAAAGGAGCCAATCAAAATCAGCTTTTCAACCAATAGAAACAGCAGGTCAGCAGGCAGGAGAGCTGAAGTTAAGGCTGGCCTGCGTCATGACAGGATTTTGATGATGGACTGGGTAATGCCGCCATCTAGTGGTCTCTAAGATGTTTACGTTTGAAATACAAACCTAACTGCAGGAGCCTCTCAACACAGTGAACCTTCTGAGATACACAGGAAATGTATAGGGGGGTTCCAAGCTTCGGGATCTCAAGATCAAGGTCGACCCCATGGGCTATTAAAATCTCCATGCACTCCCAGTGTCCTGAAATAGGGGATGGGGGACCCCAAACGTCAATTTAACAGCATAAAACGCTAAAAATAAGTAACAGGGGACTGGCAATTTTTTGGTATTGTGATTCGCAGTACGCCATGCAGAAACTACGTATAAGTTTTAGGAAGAATATTTGATATTTAACTCCTAAGTTACTCAGGATTATAATACTAAAAAACTCTTAATAGAAAGATTTCTGGTGATCCCACTGGAGAAGGTGGAGTTGCAGGCGATGGTCACACCTCTCTGAGCAGCCTCATGGATAGGAGACGCTACCAGAAGAGTGGAGCCGTGGGTGGGGTGGAGGGCGAAGCCATGGTCCAGCAACAGTTGAACGCAGGCGGGGCTGCCACCACGGCAAGCGCTAAAGAGGGGGGTCACCCCGTCGATAGTCGTCGCATTCACCTGACGGAGGTGGGAAAGAAAAGGCCGTTCAGATTTGACCCTTAGATAGTGGTGGGGAGGTTCAGATCTTCCTACACTCACAGCAGCCCCCTTCTCCAGTAAGAACCGGGCACATGAAACTCGGCCTCCGAGGCAGGCGTCGTGAAGGGGAGACACCTTCTCCATGGTGACGATGTTCACGCTGAAGCCCTGTTAGCACACAAAGGACAGAGGAAAACTGCTTCAGTAACTGGAAGCAGTAAGTCAGAATCATGGAAAGGCTGCGTGAAGCTAACAAAATCAGTGTTATAAGAGCCCGAATGGCGGATTACAAACAGGCACGCTCTGGCCACACCTCACGTCAGCCCATGTGGAAGGACCCCACCTCACCTGTGCCACCAGGGTCATGAGAGCCAACAGCTGGCCTTGGAAAGCGGCTTCATGGAGGGGGGACCTGTCTGCCCAGGAACCTGAGATGTTCAGAAAAACGCCATAAAACTATATAATATTCATATGTATATTAGCAATGGACATAGCCCACAGTATGGGATTTCAAAACCTATCTTACAAACTAGGCAATTTTCCCAAGGCTGAAAAGATTTCTGAACAATGCAGTCAACCTCAAAGAAACACCGGATACGCGTTTTTCTGATAGTGTAAGCTTTTTAGCCGAGATTTTTATTTCAGACATGGCCTCTAAAACTTTAGACAAACCGGAAGTGCCATTGCTCAATCCGACGCATAGACAAGGCGATCTGGAACACACGTAGTTATATCTAAAACGACTCGTAGAATGTGGAACCACTACTTCACATGATAAAACATACAAGTGTTTTTTCGCTTCAGTGAAGCAATACTAGAATATTAGATCTTTCAGAGTATTAAAAACCGCAACAGTTTGCCATGTACATTGGTGTCATGCTTCTATTTCCAGACCTTGTTTTGCTTCGACTCGGGGAGTGTTACGCATCCCACTCACCGCCCTGGAAGGTATGGCAGATATAATTCCCGTAGAGGTCGTATCTGGAGTGCCAGGACAGGGCAGTCGTGCCGGCGACGTCGTGCCTCCTCAGCGACATGCCGCATGCATGCTGGACGGACGCTGCTTACCGGCTACGGGTAGACGTCCAGCAGGCTTCCTGAGTCGCACTTGGAGATGTGCCATCCTTTGGTAAGATGAGCCGGCTCAGCGACTCCTGACAGGCGTGCTTGGCGATCCTGATCTTCAGAGTCCCCGGGAGCACCGCTTCAGGACGCGGCTGATCTCTTTGCGGATTGCTCGTTATTACATTAGTGCAACTCGTCTGTTTACGCAAACTAGCGTTACCATAGTGAATTTACCATTGTAAAGTTAAAATAGTCTTCCATAAATTCCTTTGAAATGACCAACAAAACCACTGTACTGAGGAGAAGCTCTTTCGTGCGATATTTATACACATAAAATCGCAGATTTGTACCAGCAGAGGACATACTTTATTTAAATTTTAAAAAATATTTTGGTACAGTATCAATCATTGTTGCTTTTATATCACAACCACCTGCTCAACAGCTTCACCTGCAGACTTTAATATAAACAATATCAGATCATATAACCACGATCCACAAACGTTCACAGAATTATTTTTTTCTACTGTAAACAGTTCAGGTTGAAGTGGGAGGGTAGCATCAAACACATAAGAAAAATTAATTTATAAGTGGAATAAAATGCAAACAGTACAAATGAATCAGGAATTTATATGAAAATAAGTACAAAATAAACACGATGCATCATCCCAAAGAAATGAAAAATTATGATTACGAAATGTCAGCAACGACAGTATTTAGTTTTTGACCGTTATCTTTTCGGGAAATTGCTTTTGTCAAATCAACACATAGAT
This sequence comes from Mormyrus hasselquistii, assembly GCA_026779605.1. Lineage (NCBI taxonomy): Eukaryota > Metazoa > Chordata > Actinopteri > Osteoglossiformes > Mormyridae > Mormyrus > Mormyrus hasselquistii. The sequence continues at coordinate 1,621,429 of JAODKE010000085.1, forward strand.
AATGCTTTTCCATGTTTTTTGGAAACATACGCCCTGTTTAACATTCCAGAAATAATCCCTCTATTAAAGGAACCCTTTCCTTGTGCTTCAGGCACCACATAGGTAATGCAGGTATGTCAGAAGGCTGTGCTGCAAATGGTACAAAACCGGTGGGAGAACCGTGACCGCTAGGGGGCGATGAGGCTTCATTCACAGTGCACACGAATTGTAGCATTGTTCTCTACACAGCTTACAGTCAAGAGTGAGATCATTTAACAAAAATCGTAGACATTCTACAGGGCTGTAATGTAAACCGTTTTGTAATGAAATACAATGTAAAACAGAACAGATTCCTCAGTAGAAAAATACATATGGAAAATAAACATCAGTGCATACGATCCTTCATGGACTTTGTGACTAAATTAAATTAAAATCACACTAAATCTCTTCCATTTTTATACCCACTGCTGTTGCAACCAATGAATCAGTATATCGAACCTCTTTACTGTCATTAAAGCAAAACAGCACCATCACTGCAATTACAATTGGCAAGAGGGAGTTTTAAATGCAAAAACCATGTCACACACAACTGCCTTTTGAGTTAAAAGGTCGGTATATTATTTAAATTTTGCAGTGCAATAATATTTTAATAGTAGGCAGCCATGTCCAGTACAATGTTCACAGTCAGTCTGGCTGATATTAAAGGAAATGGAAGTTATTAAGGTGTGAATCCTTGAAGTAACTGTCCACACAACCTGTCTCATAAACTTGGCCACAGCGGTTTGTTTGTCCAGCTTCTCCTATCTTTCACAGGCTTTCTTACATTACAAAGGAAAGCATACAAAAGTGAAAAATCCAAACCGCTATTTTGGGACCCAAAAGTATATTAATAATCACAACACTGAAGTTTCATACAGGAGTCTGCAATGGAGATACACAGGCATAAGGGTTAGCCCTTTAATTCTTGCAGACAAGAAATAACAGCTCATTTATAATGGAGAAAGACGCACAAAATCCATACAATGTTTCTGCAAAAGGTTTTGTTCAAGCCCCCTAAAAAAAAAAAAAACACTTCCCTTAAAAACTGTTTTTAAAAACATGATACGTATTAACAGGCAGCATAGCAGTTATAGCGGTTTAGTGCTCCATACCTGACGATGGCGCTAACTGGACCCCACACTCTTCTGGTACTTTGGCCTAATGTTCTTGTCCCTGCTTGAGTTCTGTGCCCATAGCCCCTTGGGGCCAGACGCGTTCATGGCGACGTCGATGAGCGAATCCGGAACCAGCCACTGAAGCAGCAGCAAGAACAGGAAGTCCAGAACGGCGACGAAGGCAAAGATGGAGCCTGCGACTGGGCCGCACCGTGCCCTCAGCCGGCGGAGACGCTGCTCCAGGGGCAGGACTCTCTCCGTGGCGATTCGGTCGTAGACCTGCCAAATCGAAGCAGAGACGACTGTCCGTTATCAGGCACGGGGTGAGATACAGCCTACAGCTCCGACGGGATGCGAAGGGGCGTCTACATTTCTGTGCCTGTGATCGGAAGGTCACCGGTTCGGGCCCGGCCTTGCCAAAACAATCATGTTGGTGGTCCCGTGAGCAAGGCCCTTAACCCCTAGCTACAGGGGTATATTGGCTGGCCCTGCACTGTGAACCCCAAAGCAAAAAGGGGCAGATCACAAAGGATTTATCATTTAATCGTTGTATCAATGGCTCAAAATAAAATAACAACAACAGTAGGACAAACAATTAAGTCAGAAGCCCATCAGACTCCTGGTATCACTTTGACAACCGTAAATACTGCAGTACCTACATTTTAAGACCATCTGCGAGGTTAGCAAGCAGTCATTTAATATCGAACCAGGAAACACATCACTATATTCACATGGGCGGTAAGATACCTTCTCAGTGCGCTCGGCTACATTCATCCAGGTGTAGAGGGTGCGCACGCGGGCGTGGACCACGGCGGGGTGTGGCGCCGTGCCTGCCTGCTGCCGGGCGATCACCGTCTCCAGGCCCTCGCAGAGGGAGCTCACAGTGGGATCACAGAGTGTGATGAGGTCATCGGGAAGCACCTCCGGGATTCCCCCTACACGGGTGCTCACCACCTGCGGTCACACACGCGTGCAGAAATGGTCATATATTATCATGTGACCATAGGGAGCTCGTTCTGTTAGCCATGAGTGGATACATGGGCGAAACACAGGCCATGTACCTGCAGTCCACAGCTAGCGCCCTCTACGATGGCCATGCAGAAGGCCTCCGTCAGTGATGTGTTAAGGAAGATGTGGCCCTGGACTAAGACGTTCCTCACATCCTTATGCTCCAGAGCTCCAAGGAGACGGACCCTGGACCAGGATTATAGATCATGTTAAAACATGAAGCTAAACCCTTGGTAGGGGAACGTAATCCAAAGCAGAGCTTCCCAACCCGGTCCGGCGGGACCCCCAGTGTGTTCAATTTTTTGCTCCCTGCCAGACAGTCGATGGCTACGTTCACACTGCCATGCTGAAGTGACTCAAATAGGATTTTTTGCCTTAATGTGACAGATCTGATCTTTTCAAACCAGTTTTGTGTCACTTTCATGCGTGGTACTAAATCTCATACGTATCCGATTCGCGCCCATGCGACCTGAAAGTGAACTCTCAGATCGGAATTCATGTGGCTTTTTGCTTATGCGCATGCTCTGACAGTGGTACTCAAATGTAGCCCTCGACATTCTGAAGTTCTCTACAAACTACACATCTGTATATCCATCCGCATCACGGTCCCACCACTGCTGGCTCCTTTCTCGTACCCACGCATCTCTTGGTGCAGCAGTTAACTGCAAAAACAGAAAAAACTAGCCACTTGACTTTTTTTTCTCCTTTTCCACCTGCTCATGTACGGCTGATTCACTGTTTGTCGTCCTCCAGAGCAAAGCGTGATACATGCGTGAGCTACTAACGCCTCCATTTTTAATGCCATGAGTCGTTCCACAGGTATGACTTTTTGGTTGTTGGTGATGCAGTTGACCCGTGTAAAAACGTATTAATGCGCGCGTGCGTGACGTTTCGGACGACCGATGCGTTCACATTACAGTCAGATACAGGTCACTTGTAGTTCTGAATGCGGACCATCAAAATAGACAAATCCGATCTGAGCAAAAAATTGGAATTGAACAATGTGGCTGGCAGTGTGAACGTAACCTAAGTTTTTGCTCTCTCCTGGCTCCATGGACCAGGTTGGGAAACACTGATGTACAGTATGCTTTGCTCTCTTCCCCCCTTTCCCACCCTACCTGTCATGAAGCTGGTACTTCTCTCTCACCTCCTCCAATACTAGCCGTTTGGGTCCCTCTCCACCAATTAAAAAATGTAGATCAGGGTATTTGAGGCACAGATTGGGTATAATTCCACCCAGCAGGTCTATTCCTGTAATAAGATCAGGAGACCGTGTTATGATTTATGGATGTAGAGATGCGTTTTGAAAAAGGGGAAGTGTCTGGAATATAGCCTCACCCTTCCTGTAGACAAGCCGGCTAACCACGACAACTGTTATTTTGGTGTCGTCCCTTCTGGACGGGTCTGGGGTGAAGTCTGAGGGATCCACGGCGTTGGGAACGACGGAGACAATCATGGGGTCCAGGGCAGCACGCAGCACGGTGTTCTCCTTGCTGGTGAAGGAGACGCAGATGATGTGGTTGGTGTCACAGAGGGACACGGTCAGCAGCTTGTTGGTCAGCACCGAGCTCACGTCGGCAAAGCCGAACAGCGAGTGGTCCGTGAACACTGTGTTCAGACCCATGGTCTTGGCGTGGAACAGCGAGTCGTGCGCCATCGCTGAGAAAGAGCTGTGTGCGTGGACCACTGTGATCCTTTCTCTGACAAAGACACAGCGGAGGAGAGGTAGGCTGTGGAAGCATGTGGTAGCTGTGGACTGGTTGTACATCACCTGCAGTGGCAGGTAATAGACTTTGAGGCCGTTGGTGAGGTACCGAATTCCCTTTCGGTTCCCATACGCATGGGTGACAATGACCACCTTATGCCCCTTCTTGATCAGACACTGCGAAAGCTGGTATATGTGGCTTTCGACGCCGCCCATGTTCGGGTAGAAGAAGTCGGACACCATGCACACGTTGTGCTTGACGGAGCCGTGCAGGTCAGCAGCAGCCCCATCGGAGGTCCCGCTGGCCAGGGTGCCTTTCAGGCTCGCCCTCTTTCTCTGTCCCATGATCCCGATTTCTGCCGGTGCCGGTCCAAAAGGCTTTCGTTTTGACAGCCCTGCAACACCCATTAGATGTCATCAGGCTTAACGAAATACTAGGCGTTTACGTAGACTGCTAAAAGACTCCGTAGTCTGGCTAACAAAATGGAAAATGGCTATCTATTTAATATAAGTTTCATGAAACGAAGACAATGTTTTAACAATTAAACCATATACCAAAATTCAGCGTTAACAATCTATAGAAAGTACGCGGTGTTTTATTTCATTATACAGCTAAAGATGAGAAATCTGACATAGGAATGAGCAAACAACGCATCGTTCAGCGAGACAGCCCTTACCAAATTAACGTCGTTGTATGTTAATTCCCATAGCAAAACCGGATTTTCTCCTCCTACGCGAATTCTCGTTGAGATTATGACCTAAATGAAACGTCCACGTGTGTGTAAATAACTCATCCTCACTCGTTACATCCCTCATCCTGCATAAATCCGACCCTACTCATTTCACTCCTTGAGAGGAAAAAGTGCTGGACATTGCTCCTGATTTTCCGCACTGTGACACAAACCGCGGCTCTGACACACGGAAACAGACACAGTCCGGTTTATCTGCAGGATCCTGTCGCCTATTCGCTGTGCGCGTAGTGCTTCCGCAGGTCACTCGCTGCACGCTGTCATGCGGTGAAAATGAGATTTTGTCATCCTAGGTGTTGTAAGAACTTTTTCCCTCATCGCCGATTAATTTCAGCACAATTTCTTAAAAATTTCTTGCTAATTTAACTGAAATATATCAAAAGCAGTACCTATATAGAAATGTATCAGGACGAGTTTTCGTATGTATCCCTGGTGGTCTAGTGGTTAGGATTCGGCGCTCTCACCGCCGCGGCCCGGGTTCGATTCCCGGTCAGGGAATATAAATTTTTATGATGAGGATTTTAGCTTGGCAATTAATTGTGCGAAAATAAAAATATTTTATTTACTCAAAATTAAATTGTGAGGCATTATAAAAATAACTTTAATAAAAAATATACAAGCTTTTTTCAGTGCATAAATGACATTCATATGAACAATTTATATAACAGCACAATCAACAAGTGTGTGTTAAATAATTTAACACGAGCATATTCTTGTAAGTCATCAATCTGTGTAATAAAATATGCATAATACCATTTAAATAGCCCTATGAATAAATAAACAGTCTGTCTTTGTGTTTGGTCCTTCTTTCAAGCCTTGTAGAGACTGAGGGGAAAAGTCACTTGCAGCTGAAAAAAACAAAGCTTAATGTAAAGACTCTACAGGAACAAAACAGGTGTATCAAAAATACAAACCAAAAACTAAAGGGTGCTACATGGGAGAAACTTTGCATTTAATTTAATGGCAGGTGAGTATAGAAAATGGGTGGGTGAAAAGTTGTAGAATTGCAGCAGCAGCCAAGGACTGTGTTTTTACAGCTGATTTTGGATTGCAAACAAACTGAAAAATGTTGTGATGTATAAATAAAGGTAACACAGGGATCCATCTGAAACTCGAAGGGATATTACCTGCACAAGACTGAATTCAACCGTCTGCCTTTCTCCAAACAGGAAGCAGGATTTAAGCGGCAAGCGTGTCTGAGCCTGGTGCTGTTTTTCACCACGCAGTCACACCGATCGATATCAATTTCACAATCAGACATCCGATGACTGGCAGAAAATTCTAGAAGGGAAACAAGAACAGAAGGAATCAACATCCTCTCATTAAAAACTCCAAAAGCTTCCATCGGATTGATATCAGACTCGTAACATCTCATGAAATTCCATGAGTAAAATGTAACTTCTATAAGGACCTGATGTACCACACCATACAGCCATAAAGAATAATATTGAATATTGTACAACATTAAGGGTAATACTGAACAACTGTGATCATCTAACACCGGTGCAGTTAGCTACCCGGCGCTCTTGAGCAAAGCGCACCGTGTTTGCTGGATGGGTATGGAACACATCTGTCTGATGTGCAGTCCCATATCTGCCCACTTGGGCAAAGCCTGTCGGGGCCCTCGGAACCGGAGCTGTGCAGCACAGGGTTGCACCTGCAAAGAGCCACAGATGTACATCAGATACCCTGAGTGCCATATCAAATGCTCCCACGCTGGTACCCTATACTCCCGTTGAATTGAAAGGCACAGAACATAATTAACCTCTAGGAACAATCATTTGCCCTTTAAACGGACACTTCTTCTTCTTCTTAAAGGTCAACTGTGCTGCCTCTTTACCTAATAAACTATCCGGTGAAATGCCAGATATGCAGCATATATTTCATTTGATGTGATGCTGGAATGATAATGACAACCCACATTTTCTATGACCACCGGACCGCTGCACTTACCCACTTGGCCCCTGGGTGGGAACGTGTCTCCGGATCAGTGCAGGCTCCATGCACTTGCACTCTGTGTGATTGGCAACCTTTATCAGCACTGGCTCTGGTCCATGTTTAAATGGTATCACCGTCAAGAGCTGTGGAGGACTGAATGTTACACAGCATCTGACAAGAGAAAATCTCCTTTACAGGAATGTCACTACGTCGCTTTACAGGAAGCCCTTCAGAGGAGACACACTTTCAGGTCATACACAGCTAAAATTCTCAAATCTGTCATGTCCATCACTATCAACAGAAGACAATTCCCAATTAAAGCCTTTAAGCAGAAAACAACTCACAGTTTTGTTCACATAAGTCATGCTTGTGTTTTTGCATGATACACCCTCCTTGTTGCAACAGCCGCTGCACCTAAAGACGGACACGCATGGCGGTTTGAAGAACATGCTGGTATGGGTGCCCAGCTCCTTGGCTACATCCACACACGTCTCCCTGGGCATGCACTGCGTCTTCTGCCACTCCTCATCAATCGCTGAGACACATAGATGACACGGTTGTGGGTGCGGCACGCAGATGAATCAAAGCTGCAGCCACGACTACGTTGGAATGATATTGCATCATTTTGCTTTTCGCGCTTGTATATTAATCGCCTCCTTGGCGCTGAATCTACATGAACTGGCAACTCGTCACCTTGCAGGATCTCTAGGCTGTAGGTCGCAGCGGCGGCCGCGTAGCGAGTGGATCTGCGCGAGTCCGTGCTCGCGGGCGTCTCGAGGTTCCTCAGCTTGAGGCGGCACTTCCAGAGCTTCCAGTCGGGAAAGTCTGTGAGCATCAGCAGCTCCTCCAGGCTTGAGGCCGACCTCACGTCCCTCTCCCACTTTTCCAGGTCCCCTGTCTGTCAGGGGGGTTACAAAGCTCACATTCTGAGGCTTGGACTACGGCTGTGAATTCAGAAAAACTAGTAAGCACAATGTACACAATGTCACCATGGCAATTTGAGGAAGCCCAACATCTATCTGACAGAACATCTTTAATTAGTTGTTATTTATTGGTTATTATTTAATAATGATCAATTTAATTAACTAATTTTAAGAGTCAACCCACCAGTCAAGCTTTCCATTTTATCAGTGACGTATTAGCGTAGCATGTTTTTTTAGAACAGTTAGGAAACGAGTAAATTGAAAGTTGAGTGGTTTTTCTTTGATTAAAGAAAAGTGTAATAAGTTGTATCTCACTTGAAATTTGAAAATGATCAGCGTGTATTACAGCGGTATTTCCTAGGGCTCCACAATAGGGTGTCATATTTGCACGCCTTTTATCATATTACGATCAATGGGCCTCATTCACCAACCGTTCTTAGGAACAAATTTGTTATTAAACCCCACGTACACACTTTTTTTTTTTTTTTTTTTTTACAAAGGTTTTGACATTCACCAATGTTTTCTTATCTGAATTTGTTCTTAGCTAAGAACAGAATCTACGCACACCATTCGCACATTTCAGTAATGATAGTTTGTTCAAAATAATTGGTTATAACAGTTTTGTTCATTCTACAGTTCATAAAATGATAGTATTTTAACAATTTATAAAAGTAAAGTATAAAAAATAATTTTAAAGCGTAAAAATTATTTTCGTGGTAGTAACAGCGATCATGCGGATTATAAATAGGTCAGAATCTGAGCAAAAAAGTGCGTATGTGGGGTTTAAGAACAAATTTGTTTGTAAGGATGGTTGGTGAACGAGGCCAATTTTCTGAAGTCATGTTCGTACCTAAAAATGACAATGAAATGTTTACTTACGCAGCAGCATTTCCTCAAGAAAACTACCCTCTTTTGGTGGCATCGTTTCAGTAAAAATGCATGAAGGGCAAGATATTTCATTAGATTCGGTTGGTTTCTTGCATCTGTGTACAATATACTGGGTACTTTTCAGCCACATATTGTTGTAAACAGCAGGTGGAAAGTTTTGCATGTGCTGTGAACATCTGCATATTACAACAGACGAAGCTTACTCAAAGCTTACTCCACATTTTACAACTGCTCTTGCTCGGATGGAGGAGCTGGATCCGTGTTGTCATGCCGTTACAAAGCATGGACAGGCTTTCCACCCTGACATTTGTTCTACACAACAAAACAGCATCCAGCCCAATTTGCCGGTTGAAAATAGGGCTTCCCATGACTTGCTTTCCAAGCTATTCCATTTCCTTACATAAGACATGTTCGGATAAAGTCCCGGGCCAGTCCCACACAGTGAGGGCCGGATGGAAGTGTGGAAGCTGAATGGGTTTAATGATGAGATTGGCAGAGGTGGCAGTGTTAATGGAGGAATAATCACCAAGCAGCTAACGAGCTGCAGATGTGTACGGTGCTCTGACGTCAGACCTTCACAAAAGGCAGTGTGCCCAACACCGGTGCTTTGTCACGTGTCGGAGATGCTGATTTCTGAGATACCCATGAAGATGCCCCTTTGGGTAAAGTACTGAGCGCATGTGAGACGAACAAAGCGCAGAAGATAAGGCAAAGCGGGGTGGCCTGTGCTTGGGGGGCAGGACAGTATGTCGTGAGATGTTCAGCTGGCCTGCTGTACTCTTCCCGGCCCACACAATGCATGAGTCTGCTGATCCTTTCAATGTTCAAGGGTGGTGCTGCCTGCTTCCACTTTAACCAGACAAAGTACGAGGGGGGAAGGATTTGAGGATTAAAAGAGAGTGAATTTTTCATTTGTAGTTTAGTCTAGGAGCAGGCAAAAAGCACATTAATGGGATGTAGTGTGGTGACTGTAGAACAGAGGGCATGCAATTCAATGTCTATGAACCCAAAAACATCATCCTAGTCGATCCACAGAGCTGCACTACTTGTCCATCAGCTAAGGCAGTTCCTGATTAAGGCAAATTGGCGACACATCCCTGACACTGGCTCCCCTTTAAGTCACATCACTTATGCATGCACCACAAACACTTGAATACCTGTAATACTCTTTTTTTGTGCGGTGTATTAATTTCTCAAAGATTATATATTTTTTTGCCCCCAGTAATGCAACCTGCTTTTACTGCATCCATCCATATATCCATATTCCAAGCACTTATATTAGTCAGGGGTAAAGAGTCTGCATTACAATCTGTGAGCAATAAGATCTCCTTATTCACAGTTAAATTCATGTTTGGTGGATGTAATATTTGCACTGATATTTGACTTCTTAGTGCTGTCATTTTGAGTATGTTTTGTTTTCACGTTAACAAAATTATAGAAAATTAGTAATCTGTGCAGATATTTTCCCTTAGAAGGTACTGTAACCTTTTAACCTTTTAATACTGGGGTTGGGTTACAGTTTATTGTTACTGTTCCATATTAGCACAGTGACATTTAATCTTTACCATTCCTCTGCTATCTTTGAAACCTGTGAATAAAAAAAGCCTGTTATGAAGGCAGACAGATCCATATTCTTGCTCGCCAGCCATCAAAAAAAACAAGACAGATGACTTACCCTGTGAGCGCTCCGGAGCTCGCCTGTCCGTGCCAACTTCACATATAACACCAGCAGATTCACCACCAAAACCATGGCGTGTTTCTTCATTGTTCCTGGAGCAGACTGGGTTGGGACCGGCTGGAGGGGCAGTTACATAGCCACTGAGAAGGGGAGGAGTGGGTGGGGGGTTGTGTGGGCGGGGGGTGAGGGGGGGGGAGAGTAGAGGCCCCGAATGAGTGTATAGGGTTCTTTGGGCAGCACATGCACGTAACTTGGGGTACATGTCAGCCTGTGGCTGTGGAGCCATTTGAAGGGAATGGGTGCCACTGGGAGGTGGCATAGAGGCGTTCTAGAGCATGGCCAAAGACTAGAGATGTCTGTAGAGCTACCGATGAGATTTTCAGGTCCAAGGGCAGTTTATCAGGGAAAGCCAGAGAGCATCCTAGTACATACATCACAGCTGCATCCAGTCAACCTCAGAAGAGTAAAGGTAGTGCTTCTGGCATCCAAAACACCAGGAGCAGGCAGAGAGGATGATGGGTCAAGGCAAGGTCAGAAAGCAGAGTTAGTGCCCGTCCTGCGTGGCCAAAGGCTTCTCCCATCTTCCCTCACTGGATCCACCATCTCTGTTTTCCGAGCCTCAGCTCACGAGGAAGCGTAGAGGAACATGTGGTGTAAATGAGATCCAGACTTTGCAAAGTAGCTCTGGCTTCCCCCAACTCTGACCCGCCCAAATGGGGAGAAGCGTGTTCTGCCACAGAGGCTGATTTGCTAACGGTGGACACCACTATTATTCTCTCAATAGCAGTTAAGAGCTGATCTTCTGTGTAATACTAGCTACTGCAATTAGGCAACTTTAGTGGTTCACATACTATATAGACACACAGATTATTTATTACACACGAGGCGTGATTTATTAAATATCAACACAATCATCTATCACCGAGCCCTACTCCAAGTTCCAAAGGAAGTGTTTAACTACAAAGCCCATCTAACACCATACATTACACAATGCTCTCATTCAACAGTGAAACAGTTGTATGATGTTGCAATTCTTTTAAAAATAGTCCTTACATACATTTTCTTTCTAAATTAAAGACAAATAATATAAAAATATATTACACCATAGCTCGTTTATTTTTATGTAAAGATATAAGAAGCCAAATTTATCAACCCATTAAGTTTAAGCTCTATAATTAAAGATATATTAATCTGAGTCCTATATTAATGTTCTAGAACACACAGTAAGTCTTTCATTCTTAAACATGGTTATAACAGAAGTAAACCTAGTAGTAGCTAATTCAGGTATCCCCTATTTTTGATCGCCAATCTTTTGCCCCCTCAAACCCATTGGTCCAAGAATGAAAGTCCTTGATTGCTTGATTGATTTCTTCTTCTGTATTCATAACAAAAGGACCTTAAAGAAAGCAAAACATAAATAAATAAATCCACACTGGTTAGCTCCAGTAACCAGACTACCTTTAAAGCTAATCAAGAACAATTACAGTATGGGTATACAGTATTAATTGAAATTGTAGACAGCAGTTTAATACAATACAAACAGCACCCAGCCATTCTCCCAAGTAAAAATGAAAGCTACACTACCATGTTGGACAATGGGTTCATTGATTGGTTCTCCAGCAATCAGCACAAAGTGGCAAAGTTCAGATCCCTAAAATATTAGAAGTGGGAAAAAAAATGGAAATTTACTTAGAACAGCTCAACAAGGCTGTGTAGTGGAGAAAATGAAATGTAATAAAACTTAATGCAATATAATTAATCTTTGGTCGCCATTGTGCTGTGTGCTACACTTGTACCTTATTTTCAAGGACAACACAGTCACCATCATCCAACACCACTGTGTGATGAGGATCTATTTTCCTCTGATCCACATCAGGACCTTCAAAGGAAACGGGGGAAAACTCATGTTAAGCAAACTCATGTTATTCTCTGCCTCAGGGATGTTCAGTTGGACCAGGAAGGTCATAGAGAGGCGCCTGCTGCTAATGAGAGGACGTGTAACATTGAGGGTCCTTTTTTGCTTTCTAACTTCAAAGCCATGCAATCGGGACGTGGTGAGATATTTCCTATTTACCTGATTATTGTTCTCTTTTATGACTCGTACAGCTAGCTGGATGGTTCACATTATGCTTACTCACCAACATGGAGGCAGCCAGAAAGAGTGTAGATGAATGATGTCCACCCTAGGAAAAAAATCTAAATAAATGACCCAATCAACCTGCTGGCAAATTCTCCAAAAATAAGCTTTTGACCAAAAATAGAATGTCTGAATTTGATTCGTATTGCTTTCTTTGACGTTAAAGCTCTCTGATTGTCAAAAGACCAACTGATCGATTTTGAACTTCTATTGGTTACAAATGTCAAATTCAGATCCTGGATTTTTTTTCTTTATCATGTCATATAAAGCCCACTTATCAAATCTGTTGACACAATTTCAACATATGATGTCATCTCCTAACCATTTAGGACACGCTTTAGCATTTCACAAGTGACTGACACTTTCCGAAACACAACATTAACTCCGTTAATCGTTACAGGCACTATGGTAGCATTGGTAACAGGATCCCAGTGACCGACAGCATGCTTTCGCACTCGAGAACAAAGAGCCTTTGACGGAACCGTGACTGCGGGGCACCCTGTGAGAGGTCAGAGGTGACGTGGCCCAGTTTTGAGAAAACCTGGGGTTATGTTCAGGCACAGATTCTGAGATTCTGCTGGGAGTCCGGGAAGACCTGCACACGTTGTTGGTAGATTTGGAAAGTGAAGGCAGATTTGGAGCACTTTATAATAAGCATAAAAATGTGGATCTCATTTTAGTAGAATTCAAATGTGTGCTGCAGATTTAAGTCTGCCTGTTTACAGAAATCAGGTACCATGACACATGATACTGAAGCACTTTAAAACATGTGACCTTTTATTATTCATAATCGTTCCTCTGATGACACGTTTACTTCACCAGCTTGTAGGAGGTTTAGTACTTTATTCAGGGAGACGGCTGAAGGGCCCAGCAATCTTCACGGCAGCAATGTTCAGGTTACAGACTGCATGCCCTCGACCACAGCCATACTCAGTAAAGTGATATCATTTGAACCGAAGAGGATGCAGGACAGATACTAATGTTGAGGAGTAATTTCCGTCATAGTTAATATGTAAGGTATCATTTAACACATTTTTAATTTTTCAAAAAAGTTATTTCCGCTCTCACCTAATGCCACTGCTTGAGTGTGCTTCGCTCCAGAATCCAGTTTGAAGTCAAGATAAGTTGTCGGTGTTCTTGTGTAGACTTTGGACTAAAAGAAAGGAAAAGGAGTTGGACAGGGTTCTGAAGAAATAAACACAGACATTAGGCATCGCATGATATTATTTATCTGACTGGAAGACATCCATATCCAAATGAACTTCATCGCTTCCAGGGTCCAATTCTTGCTTTTCCATCTAAGTAATATGGCAAGAAATTTCCAAGACGTTAACATAGTTTAACGTTCGTGAGTAAAAATGTAAACAGAAAACAAAACAAGACTGAATATTGTAAATTTAGATACAGAAAAGCCCATTTTATTATTTTCACTGAAGTTAAAGGTTCTGTGCCAGAGTTTTTAATTTGGACCATTTTCTCAGTGACGCACAAAGTCATTAGTCTGCATACTATGAGTTTTACAGCTGCTTTGGGATAGGCGAAGGTGCCATTCAAACACAGCAAATAAGAAAGAGTGTTACTCTTAAGAACTAATCCAATAATCTAAACAGTGCCCTCATTGAAGCATTTATGAGAGCGTGGATGGCTCTGCCCTTTAAATCTCACTTACAGGCAGCCGCAAAAATCCTCCAGCAGTACTACTGGCTGTACAAACTCTGACCCCGGACTAAATTACAGCCAGCGCATGTGAGCACACAGCCATGTTAACAGCCTTTCAGTGTTATGGCAATGTCGCGAGGGCCCCGACATGGAAGTCCCACCATCGCAGTCCCTGGGAAAGGGGAAGCGGGGTGTCTGGCCTGCATTAACCCTGGCAATTGCATTAAACTTCTGCCCCACACAAGCCCAACAGGAAGACGCATTAGCATTTAAACCATTAAAAGCACATTTCCACATAAATCTGTTTCCCATTTCCTGGCCGGGCTCTGAGCAGACTCGAGCGAGGACACTACTGTGATTTCAATTAACGCAGAAGATTTCAGATAATAGATCATAGGCCCCAACTCTGCAGTTACACCGCAGAGGAGCGTTAAGAGGGCAGCCGAGTTTTTAACTTTGAAAGCATAAATCACCCTTGGTGCTGCTCACCCTGGATGCCAACTGCAAAGAAATCTTATTATTTATACTCCGCTGGCTCACTGCCCTCCTCTTCATTGCAGAAAGGAAGTTTTATCATCCTGAATGAGCCCCTGCATCCAAATGGCAACTCAAAAGCCCAGCGCATGATCAGACATTTGCAGTCATGCTCTTAAGTAAGCAATCTTTAATAACCTCACTAAAAATCCAGATATAAATACATAGAGTACAGGCGAAATGTGTCAAATTCAATGCTTAATTTTACTTTGAACGAGTACTGAATAACAAATGACAGGTTTAACAATCCAAAAAGCTCCAAGCCTCTGCTGGTTATAAAATGCAAAATTATAACTTTTATATATAGAAATATTCGTTACAAAAAAACGCAAGAACATCGTGGTGGAGGAAGTTTTTCCAATGAACACAGGATCCCAGCCTTGCCAGTTTTCTAACTCCTCATATTTTGAAGCAACTTTCCATTTTGTCTGAAGGAATTGCCTACTTATTTTCTGTGATTAGCATTCGGTGGTGAAAGACCACCAATCATTTCACAATCTCACAGTCTCAGCTAAAACAAATCAAGACCTCCTTTTACAATATAGGCCTACAGGCTGAAGACGCAGATCATTTCTTAGTGTATGTAAATGATACAGCTTCTACATTTAAATGGTGTTTTTGTGTAATCAAGCATCTTAAACATACACAGCCCATCTTCTCTTCCCATCTCGCACTCACTTATGATGAGGTGTTTTGTACTACCCCATCACCATATACGAAGACAGACTTATATACGAGGCCTCACCTTGACTCCCAGTCCCTCCCCAGAGATGACAGCCACGGTAACTCCTCCCTGGCTGGGCTTAGGCACATCTCTGCTCTTAATCTCCTGGTACTGTGGCCCCACCATCTTGTCAGCTGCTCTGAGGTTCACCCACAGCTGGAGACCATGGACGGGCTCGTCGGACACGGGCATCTCCGCATGGACCACCCCGCGGCCCGCCGTCATCCACTGCCCACACGGACAGACCCTCGTATTACCGCCGGGCATCCATCGACCATCAACTGACTGGCAAACACCATGTGCCCACCACACATCTCATGGTCGTTGACAGTCAAACTCAACTCAACATCACAATACAGTAGAAGGTCTTCATTTATTACTTTGTGGAAAACTAAAATATGATCTGCTGCCCAGGTTTAACACTGAATTAAACACATGTTACAGACCACATTAAACTGTCCGGCAAGCCGGTACTTCAAGACTTCCTCTTAGTAGAGCTGCTACCTTTTGTACTTTACAGGAACGTCCCATATTGTAAAGTAAAACGCTTATTTCTCCTGTGACAGATTTTATCATCCTTTATTCAGATTTTATCTTCCTTTTCAAAATGTGGCTCCCTTACTTTTAAGTGGCGAATGATTAGACGGAATTCCTAGTCTTCCACTACGGAAAATGCAATCGGCACTGTAATGTTCATAGCTTGGTGTTTAGCTCTGGTGCTGCTAATTTATAATACTGATAAAGTTTAAATGTCAGCCAAGATACTGGTATGTTAATTATTAAGAAATATCAGATGACTCCGATATGTGGACTGATATATCACGCATGTTTACAGACACCCTGCCTTGTTAGATGGCTCCCCTTAATGAAGCTAATTTGTTCACGAGCTACCAAAGGCGGCTGACTTTGTATTTAGTGTGAGCAATTCTGTTATGTACCAGGTAAATAGGACTACTGACCGGTTAATTATACACATTTGAGTGAAAATCTCTTTTTGTATCCTATGTGCACTAGGCATCACCTGCAGATCCCCAGGGCCGAGTCTTCCACTGTGTCCACAGCTGTCCTCATGAGCAGAAACGCCCTGCAAGAGGTAGGTCACCTACACGAGGTCACCGTGGAGACCATTAGAAGTACAGGCACAGAGGAGGAAACTGCTGTTACGGAAGATCTTCATGTTTCCATGGTGACCGTGTAAAACATTTGCCTGTTCACGTTGATAACAGCCAGTTTCTAAACATTTAACCATTATGTTTCATAGGGCGATCCCCTCACAAAAATTCCAGAAAACACCATAGTTTAGTTGTTTCTTAAAATATGCCGCACCAAAAACGATGTGAGCAGGCTGAAGGGTTTGTGTCAGGGTGAAGGCTTGACTGGACAGACACTTACGGTTTCAAATCCCCTGTGAGGGTGGTCAGGAAACCCAGCCGGCTTGCTGACATTAAATTCGTCTAACATCAAAAACGGATCCAAGTTTCTCAGCTGTAACCGGAGAGAAAGATGACTAAGCAAAGAGGAACCATACAAGAAAAGGGTGACGTCTGTATATAAAACGACCGTCGCAGTGAATCTGCCACGCGAAGTATATCCTGCAAACTAGGCTACGTTTCGATAGGGGGCGCCTGTGATCGAGGGCAGGAGCGCTCACCTCCTTTCGGCCGATGCTCCGACGGACGCGGGCCCCGACGCCCTCCTCCTGCTCCACACTTAGCACAGTCTTCACGACTCTTCTTGCTCTCATGGCGCGTAAACTTCTGAAATCTGCCTTATCTAGCGAACATGCAATTTAAAACATAGCACTGTATATCATACGGAATTATAGCAAACGTGTTAAATGGTTAACTCTAAACTTTTTGTGAGGTATCCATAGTTTAAAAAAAAAGCAATAGGGTTGCCATTTATTATTACGGAAATTACCACGAACAAAACTATTCTGTTACTCTTACTTTAGTGGTACTACTAAATATTAAAAACAACCATTACAGCAGAGGGAATTTGCTTAAATAACTCAGTACCAAATTTGGTGCGGTCGGCTCTCTTAGTTACTAGGATTAATCGCTTGTTGCACGTACACTTGCCAGGATGTGGTCAAACCGGACTGTCAGGTGAACCATACCTGTTTGGCTATATGATCTTTCTTGCGTTATGTAGGTTCTTCTGGACTTACGCTGCTGTAAAGAAACGAAACGCAGTACACTATAAGCTTCGCAAGTTAACATATATGAAATATTTAACATCGCGTGTATGATTTATAGCTACATCGGGGAAATGCACGAACTGCAGACTCACAAAGCTACATCTGATATTTTTGCGTGCATGTACCGTGATGTGCGGCAGGTTGTTTCCTGATACAAATATCGCAACCCGTCCGACATCGCACTGGTATGTGCCAAGTGTGCTATCTGCGCATGCGCGGAAATGGTCAGACACGAAAACGTGACTGTCTGCCAGAGACTGATTATGATCCACGGGAGCGCGCACAGCCTGATCAGAACGCGTCGCAGTTTCTGTGCGATTAAGTCGGGTACTTTCGATATCAAATAGGCTTAAAGTGCAAAAACTATACAGTACATGTATCCTCGAGCTAATAGCGAAGGTATGTCTTTGTCAGATTTAAGGGTTTGGTGAATTTTTAAATAAAAAAATTGCAATAAGAGTCAAATAAAGGAAGCCTTTGTCATGTAAAACGCTTTAAAGCAGTCCTCGGTCGTAATTGCATTGTAAAACTGTAACCTTATGTCATGAAGCCATGGAAGTTCAAATGCGACACATTAATGTAGATTTATATTTATAAATGTTGCTACGTCTAAATGAGTTTCACTACACAACCTATGTGGATTGCTTATTAAATAAAGACAATTATTAGTCTTGCAGTCATATTAAAGAGTCGGTCCTGCTCTGTGCCGCAGTATCAACTATACAGTCCTTTTTGCCACTTTAAACACATCTATAGGACCAGCATAATGTAGTTCACCCATTGCCTAAAGTGATTACACTCAATATCTCTTTATGAATGGTTCTTTCTGCCTGATTTTATTTTATTTTTTACACTCTTCTGGGTTATATTTACAGGATTGGTAAACATACAACCCATTTTACCACATTAAACACCTCTTTATGACCAGTTTAACCAGTACAGTGCAGTTTTCCTATTGCCAAAAAGTGATTACAGTCAGTATCTTTTTACTGACAGACATTTTCTGCTTCAGTTAACGTTATAGGCCTCTTGTTAGATATATTTACAGGATTAGTAAACATATAACCCATTTTTATTACTTTAGACATAAAGGACCAGTATAATGTAGTTTACACATTGCCAAAAAGTGATTATAGTCAATACCTTTTTACTGAAAACCTCTTTCTGCCTGACTGTAATTGTTTTGCACTCTTCTGGGTTATATTTACAGGACCAGTACACATATTACCCATTTTTATGACTTTAAACACCTCTATAGAACCAGTTTAACCAGTACAGTGCAGTTTTCCTATTGCCAAAAAGTGATTATAATCGATATCTTTTTACTGACAGATATTTTCTGCTTCAGTTTAGTCAGTTGGAATGTTGCATTATACTTGTTTAAAGCGGTAAGATATAGTACATGGTTTAAAATGTTCTTATCCATTTGTGCTAAAAAGGTAACATCAGGCAAAGAGAGGTTTTCAGTAAAAAGTTACTTTTTGGCATTGAGTAAATTGCATTATACTGGTCCTATAGAGGTGTCTAAAGTAATAAAAATGGGTTATATGTTCACTAATCCTGTAAATATATCTAACAAAAGGCATATAAAGTTAAACTGAAGCAGAAAATGTCTGTCAGTAAAAAGATATTGACTGTAATCACTTTAAGTGAATTTAAGTCAGGCAGAAAGAGCCATTTAGTAAAAAGGTATTGGCGTTATTCACATTTTGGCAATGGGTGAACTACATTATGCTGGTCCTATAGATGTGTTTAAAGTGGTAAAAAGGACTGTATAGTTGATACTGCGGCACAGAGCAGGACCGACTCTTTAATATGACTGCAAGATGAAGAATTGTCTTTATTTAATAAGCAATCCACCATCGCTTGTGTAGTGAAACTCATTTAGACGTAGCAACATTTATAAATATAAATCTACATTAATGTGTCGCATTTGAACTTCCATGGCTTCATGACATAAGGTTTTACAAAGCAGTTACGACCGAGGACTGCTTTAAAGCGTTTTACATGACAAAGGCTTCCTTTGACTCTTATTGCAATTATTTATTTATAAATTCACCAAACCCTTAAATCTGACAAAGACATACCTTCGCTATTAGCTCGGGGATACATGTACTGTATAGTTTTTGCACTTTAAGCCTATGTGATATCGAAATTATCCGCCTTAGTCGCACAGAAACTGCGATGCGTCCTGAACAGGCTGTGCGCGCTCCCGCGGATCGTAATCAGTTTCTTGCAGACAGTCACTTTTTGGCACAACACCCCGAAAGTCACAGTGAGGTGCGTGTTTTCAAAGTAAGTTATTTTTAATGCACTACTTCATATGGAGGCTGCAGGTCGGTCTTCTGTCTGGTGAGAGCAGAAGTAACGCATTACTGACACTGATTTTACGGGCCTGTTGACAGTGCTAACAAAATCTTTCAGTTATGATGAAATAAACGTATATAATAACAAGAATCGCAATTATTAACTTGTGTTTAATGAATCGCACTAGATGGGAGTGACCTAATATTAATTTTGGCAGGGTTTCTGAGAACGCTGTTCTGATAATCGTTTGCCAAGTCGTTTAGCTGAACATCTGGTTGTTTCTTGGTTTCTTTTTTAATTAGAAAAGAACAATTTCCCTCTTGCCAAAGTTCCTGAAAAAACTGTTAAAAATCTTTGTTCTGTCCCATGACCTACTTTCTTCAACTATGATGCCCTTGAACAACTTAAGGTTGCTGTGAAAGTATATTTTATTAATGAGAAATGGTGCTGGGAAAGCTGAGTTTTATTATTATTATTATTTAACTAATAAGTTTTAATCAAAAACATAAACAAAGGATGTGCACTAATGATGCATTTTTTTCACTTCTAAAAAAGAAATCACACAAGTACAACACAAGTACAGGCAAATTGACTGACCACAGCGATGTACTTTCTCACACTGCTGTGTGCTGTCAGAAGATCGTGCAGCACCTAGACAGCAAAATATTGTATTGTGAGGCAAAATGGACACCTACAGTCCGCCTGGAGATGGGAAAATGCACAGACATTCCTCCAGGACCTGAAACACAAGGAAGTAAGTTGAAGACTGGAAGCAGGCAAGACCATAATTTAGAAGTAAGTATTAATGTGTAAGCAGGCAGTCCTGGTTTCTGAGCAGTTTGCAGCCGGGTGTCACCCAAATCCTGTTGTCTGTCCAATGCTGCTGTTTAGAGGATATTTCCAGGTATGGTTTCAGTAGCTCCACGTTGCAACCTATACCAAGCATTGGAAAGTGGATTACTGAGGAAGAGCACAAAAACAAAAAAACAAGACCCCTTGATACCATCCACCCACGTGTTCTTTTCCTCCTTTCCTCATCACAGTCTTCGGTGCATTTAAATGTTCTCTACTGTTTTTGTCACAAGGTGACCTGTCTGTGTTGTGTGTTGGCTGAAAGTCTTTTTACATGGGTCATTTTGGCTCAAAGGTCTGTAACAGAAGATGTGTTAATAAAGTCGAGGGATGTGTAAAGTGTAAAGTTCCCAGGTAGGAAAGCAAAAATGTGGACTGTCTACCAGGGAGCTGGGGGGGGGGGGTGGACTGATTGTGGGTCCTCGAAGACCAGACTGGGAATCACTGATCTAAGGGAATAATTTTACTGAAGATAAACAGGTAAACAAATGATTTCAAAATAACAACTGAAAACCCAAACTAAACCTATGACCAATTTGGCAGCATGATCCGTTAATTAAGACCTTTAAACTCTACAAGCAGAGAATGCAAAGATAGAGTCTCTCCTTGTCAGACTCTACACAATCAAAATTTCCATCATTTTTGCCCCACATGCTTACAAAATCATTACGGTTTTAATGAAGCCCAGAGAGGTATACTCACAGCAAAGCCAGCGTCAGATATACTCACAGCAAAGCCACCCTCAGATCTACACTGAGCTACTCCCCTACACTCCAACCATAGTATGCATTCATACAACCAGCAAGCCACGCTTGATATTTCCTTAATGGGTTTGCCCAATTTCCCTTGTTAGAAGCTGACAAAACAGACAATCTATTACTACACTGTTATGCATGCCGATAAATTTCAATTGCACATAAATGTTCAATAAATTAATCAGTTGTGGGAACCTAAATAGGCCATATACACTCAACATATAACAATTTACTGTATTTTATATATAGTTTGCCTGGGAATGACATAACCTCAGGGGCGACATGCTGTGGCTTTAGTTACTATTTTTTTCCCCCTAAAAAATAACAAGGCACTGTCAACCTTTGGATTTAAGGCTTTAACGTCATTTTAAATAACAAGAACAGATGTTTTAAAGTGAAATTATTGGTAGAGGAAAGTTTAAATATTGTCTCTGTGACTGGTACACTGATCACACTAACAGTCGGTTTATCTAATGGGATATTAATCATTTAAATGTAGATGGATCTGAATCTTTCCCAAAAGCAGAGACCTTGGCATAGCAGGTTTGTCATTCAGGAAGAGATACTTCATGGGAAGCAACTGTACGGTCTGAAACCGTACATTGCACAAGCTCAGTTGATATATGCATGACAGTTATGTAAGATGATAAACAATCCAGTCATTAATCATTTAAGCAGGAATCTGTTTTGTGGGGTGGGGGGGGGGGCACGGCTCATGATTTTAGATGTTGATGAGCTCTGTGAATCTCTTGAGACACCCAGGAAGCCCCTGTAACAACAGATGGGATTTATTGACACCCATCTCCAGTGATTGTCACCGCCCACAATTCGTCAGTGCCATGGAAGTGCATGTGTGTGTGTGTGTGTGAGTGTGTGTGTCTGTGTAGGTTTGTGAGAGCTCATGACACTGCATTTCCGGACCCAGTGGATCTGGGCCAGCAGCTTACAAAGGCTTTGCTCATGGTGCAACTGTAACAGGTAGGCCAGGCTATCACCTTAATGCCTCTCTCCACAGGGGGGTAAGGGACCGCCAGGCTCCTTACATTACCCATTTTCAACTGCTTCTACTGTGGGGAAGATTCTCAGACCATGCAGCTCACATACGGGAGGGGGCTGTCTGTCAGAGCAGGGGTCCGCCTGCACATGTTTGGGTGTGGCCTGTGGGTCAGGTGACATCACCTGCAAAAGGACAAATTGAGCAATGTGAGCTCGAGTCTGTCTGCCTTCAACCGCATGGCCCTCTCTCCAACGAGGCACACAGCAGGGAGGCATGCAAATACACACAGTGGATTCTTTGCTGTAATGAGGCAAACATTCCTTAGTTGTCTTAGCATCATAGAGTTGAATACTGTTTGTTTTCATAATTCAGCTAATTTTGAAAGAAGTACAAATTCTCTTTAATTCAAAACTTTAAAAATCCTGATCATTTGTATGTTCACAATAATCACACACCCAGCAATCTTTGTTATGTACAATACTCCCTTTCTATGTCTATGCCCCAGAATATAAATGTTTTTGTTCCTCACACTGTATTCAGTACTGTAATACTGAAGCAAAGTTGGGAAATTAGAACAATATGCTTTTCACTGTTCCTTTGTTTACAATATGATTCTTTTATTCATTAGTTTATTTTGGGAAAAATATTGAATTACTCACTCAGAAAAAGTATTATACTGTCACTTGCTGACAGGCAGTAGTTTCCAACAAGAACTAGAAGATTCTTTGTTTGTCTCAGAAATTTTTCATAACCTGAATTTCAAAGATTCTCATAATTCATTTTCCTATTAGCCGTTAGAAATATGTCTATAACACATGTAACGTCGTTTACTATCCTGATGCCTTTAATTAATTAAAGAAGTTCTACAACACGATGAAAACACATAGTTTACTGGGGAAGGACATGCGTTGGGTGGGATTATGGTTTGTTCTCAGTTACTGATTGGTTTAACCTGCTTCCTATTGATCCAATCAGACAATACTGGTAATCATGTCTGCCATAACTTTCAAACTGCAGTTCATTTATTGGACAGACCAGCCTATGTATGTAAATCATTTTTGTGGGTGAACCACCAGGGGGGGTTGTGCTGTGGTCCTTTGGGTACATAAAATGCACTATAAGCTGCATGCAGTCCCCTAGGAAGCCCCCCACCATGAATGAATGAATGAATGAATGCTGCATTTATATACTGTAGCACATTTCAAGCCACCCAAAGCACTTTACAGAACCATTTCAATCACCGTGTAGCCGCCACCTGGATGATGTGATGGCTGCCATTATGTGCCAGTACGCTCACCACAGAGTAGCTACAGCGGTGAAGGGGCAGGAGAGAATTCACCAGTTAGATAGAGGGGATGATTAGGAGGCCAGATTTGAAATGGCTACAGTGGGTAATTTCACCCAGGACATCAAGGTATCATCCCTACTCTTTTGAAAGATGGATATTTTACAACCTCAGAGAGTCAGGACCTTGCTTTTAAATCTGATCCAAAGGACAGAAGGTGACAGCCACTCAGGGTGTGACGTTGGCAATCTGGGCCCATGTGGCAGCCATTGCCATGACAACTCTACTCGCCTCAATGCTTTGCCCAACATGCAGGAACATTTGATAGAACAACAACCTTGTGTGGGTGTCCCCCTTCCCCGTGCCCCAGGGGAGGTTGTTAGTAGCAGATCACTACTGTACGCAGTTCCTCTTATTAGCTGCTCTTTCAGCCTGTACCTTCACACCTGCATGTAACACATCTGTCCTTTACCAACCACGTGCTCTGACTTCAGCATCAGTTTAAAAGTATACCGGACATAAGGAGAACCTTGATATCTGTGTTTACTGTTTCACTTCTGTATGTTAGAATCATCATTTAAATGTCATCGCCAGCATTTCTAATGCAGTGAATCATTGCGCGCACCTTCTAGCTGCAGACACTTTTACACAGTTACATCCTGTCAGTTGCAAACAAGTAGAGGACAGGTGAAGGTAGCCTGGCTCTGGTCCTCACTGTACTCTGAAGGTCACTATGAAATATCAATTCTTGATGATGTTAATAGGCTTGACTCTTACACCATAATGTCAGCGAACCAGACTCTCAAATTCTCATTATTGGTGAAACGTAAAATGTAAAGTAGGGACTTTCCATTCCGCTGACTGCAAAGTCATCATGCTCAGCATAACAGTCTGGTCTGTGCAGGGCCTTGGTGGTCACATGGCTGACTGACTGACGGCGTAACCTTTCATTCTGTTTAAGACAATCCTGTTGAGCGCCTTTTTCAGTATGGACACTGTGATCCTTGTGTAGTTCTCACAGCTGTTAAGCTTGCCTTTCTTTGCAATTTTGATAAGGTTGCCTTTCCACCCTGTACATCTTTTTTCCTCTCTGATCTTCTCAAAGAGTAAGTACACTATTTCCATTACGGTCTATCTGTCGGCCTCCAGCATTTTCTTCAGTGAGCTTCATTGTAAAATTGGTGGTTAATTACAAATTCTTCCCCTGTCGTTTTTTGCATCAGAAGCAGAATATTTTATTGTTGGCCATCTGTAGTACCAAAACACTATGTTGCAACTTTTAGCTTTAAAACACAATAAAATGTTATGCCATTTATGCAAAACACAGCTATTTTAACACAAAACGAGCACAATTCATTGAGTGTGTAAAAGGAAAAGCAGGGAAAGTTGGAGGAAAGCAATAGAACTGGAAAAAATAGAAAAAGACTGAAGTAATCTGTTAGGCTGATGCTTCACAGAACTGCAAATCCAAGGCTGCTTTTAGATACTGTAGACTCTTTTTGGGTAGCTGGTAAGCGAGCTGTCTAAAAAAAGTGTCATCATGGAATATATTCAGCAGAACTATCATAAACTCATTGCTGACTTCATGTACAGTTGTAAAAATTTTACTGAAATATCTGTGTTAAGGTTTTCAGTCTGAGCAGCAGGTAATAAAATACCCTGTAGCTGGAATCGGATGCAGAATGTCCCTATGCAAATAATCAGAGCGGGTGACATAAAAGTGCCCATTGTGAACATGCAAGTTTATCATTAATCAGAAAAACAAACAGGCGTCTGTTCCAAGCACAGCTTTTAGCATTGGGCAAGGATGGCTGGGGCGAGATACTGAAAGGCACCTGCTTCCTGATCTCGTCCGGAGGGTGGTGGGCCACGGTTATGCCTCAGTGATGTTCAAAGCACTTGGAGTCTTCGGGGGCTTTTTTTCGTCTTTTACCAGACATGACATATCCACGATTTTTCACCAGTGACGAAAGAGGAGCTTAGATCAATGAATGAATTAAAGAAAAAGGTTGACAAGCAGTAGTGATTCAGTAGTTTCTGGATGACCACCTCTGCTCACAGTCACAAAGATGGAACCCAGTGTTGTCAAGGCGGAG
The DNA here is from genome assembly GCA_026779605.1 of Mormyrus hasselquistii. Lineage (NCBI taxonomy): Eukaryota > Metazoa > Chordata > Actinopteri > Osteoglossiformes > Mormyridae > Mormyrus > Mormyrus hasselquistii. Next base: position 1,646,997 of record JAODKE010000085.1, read on the forward strand.
GTCCTTATGAAAATGTCTCAACAGAAGAAAAGAATCTCCCCAAGAAATTACAAATATAGGCTCTTCGAACTCACTAGCAATTGCATAACCTACTACGAATATGAAAAGGGGGTGAGTATTTAACGTTCAAGTCAGATACCAATGCATAAAAGATGTACAAAAAGTAAAAAGATGGATTTTAAATAGCACATGCATTAACTATTCAGTCTTATTGTTTGAGGTTCAATAATCCTGCAAAATTGTAAATGGCCAAAATGCACATATAAAGTTTAATATTTCTAATTTTGCTATGTAGGTCTGAATATAAATGTGGATATCTTTTGTAACTGTAATATGAATAATTTCCTTTATCAATATAGGTTTTTAACTGACATAGTGAAACACAGGGATTGTATTGGAATGACACCAAATTCCACCATGAAGCCTTAAAAGCCTTTGATTTGACTTAGCTTACTTTTTTGAGACATTAAGTATAGTTACATTACAATGGTCCATAGGACGGCAAGATATGCCAGGGCAAGTGGAGATCCAAAAATATTTAGAGAAATTAGCTAAGAAAACATAGTGTGAATGCATGTTCTATATCATTTTTTGAAAGAAAACGAGAAAAACTTTTCAAGTAAAAGAAAGTCAAACTGTGATGTAAAGTGAATGGAAGAGGTTTGCTAAAACAGCTAAGCACTGCAGTCTCACTTCACCATGTCACCAGTGCTCTCTGCCTTATAATGATGCTCAGACGTGCACAATATCCACAAAAGTACCGAGACACCCGCAGGAACCTCAATGACATCCCACCTAAATCCATAGCCATCAATATCGAGTCGGTCCCCCCCTGTTTGCAGCAAAAAGACCTGTACTGCTGGAAAAGAAAAGGGCCTTCCCCAAACTCTAGGCTTCCGACTTTGTGGGAACAGTTTGGGGAGGCCTTTTTCTGTCCCAGCATGACTGTGCCCCAGTGTGTAAAGCAAGGTCTATAAAGACATGGTTGGGTGAGTTTAGTGTGGAATAACTTGGCTGGCCTGCACAGACCCCTGACCTCAATCCCATCAAATGGGGGACCGATTCCATATTGATGCCTATGGATTTGGAATGGGACGTTATAAAGGTTCCTGAAGGTGTAATGGCCAGGTATCCCAATACTTTGGCCCGACGATGGTGACGGCTGGTCTGCTCACCAGTGAACATCTGGGCATAGGGCTTCCTCTCTAACCCATTTATGTTATTGCCTAGAAAAAAGGAGCCAGGAAAGGCAGCGTGGCGATTGACAGCATCTACTGTGTGCAGACAGTGCTGCCTGAAGGCGATGCCCCTATTCAGAGACAGTTCCCTTTTCAGGTACATAAAGTAGATTCAGGTACCGAAATGACGCTTCTGATTGACCTGTGAATATGCACAAGTACTGCAACGATCTGCAAGGTTCCTCATCTACGATCTACGACTAACTCTTAGAGCAAAGAGCAGGTCATGTGCATTTATCGTTCATTCTGAAGCCTTCTGTTCTTCAAATGTTTGCACTCTCTGAATCATATGAATGAACTCAGGTTCTTGTCCACAGCAGATAGTTTACGATAAAGGAATCCTGTATATTTTTGCAAAAGATGAAGACAGCCGGAGAAGCTGGGTGGGGGTGTTGAGCGAAGGTGAGGCTGTGCGGACTGACAGCGGCCATGCCGACAGCATCCCGGGTCTGCGTTTCATGGCTCGGCTGTGCAATGTTGGCATTTTGCAGGAACGAGGAACAATGCCAAGCTCATGGAGACGTACCACAGTGGTTTCTATGTGGAAGGGAGGTTTCTCTGCTGTAAACAGACATCGAAATCTTCCCCTGGCTGCACTCTTTCCAAGGCAGGAGGTTAGTGTGCACGTATCGCCATCTGCTGGTGGATGGTGGCATTGCATCTTGGGTTGTGCAAGTGCGGCACCAGAAAGTAAAGGATAAAATAAGCGATAGATCCTTTATTTGCCATTTGTACAAGTACAGGTACATTGGAAAGCTTCTCTTCGCCTATACCATTTCCATGGCATGGGTGTCACAGCCCTGGGTCAGCCAACATGCGGCGCCCCTGGAGATGGGGGTGATACACTATCAATTTATTCTCTAACGCTAATGGCTTTGTCTCTCAATCGCTCTCTCTCTGTTCGATTATGTGTAACATGCATATGCCTGTTGAGTTTTTTTGTGCTTAAATAATTGCAGGTGAATCTGAAAATACAACATCAGTCTTCAACAAAACCCTGCCACCTCTTCCTGGTTTGGAGGTAGATCCCAAAATTACTGCTGGTCAGGGTTGGGGCCATTCCGGACTGCACTAATAAATGGAACTAGAGTTGGAATCCCTGAAATTCGCATTCAATTTCAATTCTGTTCCCCATAGTTTTTTTCTAGTCCGACCTCCAGTTCCATTTCCTGATTTGGATTGGAATTGATGAGTGGATTCCGGAATGGCCCCAACCCTGCTGCTGGTACATGGAGTTAGATTGCTGCGCAAGCTTGGACTGCAGTGGTAGGGCTGAACTGACTGGGGTATGAATGGAGCTTGGTGGTGTATGGGCAGAGCTGGGTAGGGCTGGGCTGGGCTGGGCTGGGCTGGGGTATGTAGAGTTGCCAGCTCACTATTGTGGAGCTAAGTGCAGGCCTTGATGCCTCTTTCAGGGAAGGGATAGACTGATGCTACCCCCCATCCCAAAGGAAATGAAGAGCTCACCAAGCCTTGTAGGGACCTGGTGCAACGACGTCACCGAGCCCATCCTCGAGCGAGAGACAGACGACAGGTGGAAGGTCAAAAACGCTGAAGGGTAAAGACAACCTTTGTGTGCACACATAGATCCCCTTCTGACTGGACCTCATCTCACCAGAGGAAGTGATGGTTGGACTGAGACTTCCCAATGGGTTTTAGGTCATTGTTTATTTTTAATGATGTATTTCATGTTCAGTATTTTGCTCAAGGGCAGAACATGAGGGACTTCAGTGGAAGTTCCATCTGTAGTTCTATATGCAATAGAAGGGTGCACAATGGTGTCGTCGCCTGTGGTTTGACGGCGAGCGAGAGTGTTATTCCATGGTGTTTTGAGGTAAATGCTTTGAGGTTTATTTCTGAGCCACTGTTGCTTTCCTCAGTACCGATGGTGATGTCGCACCTGCATGCTTACAAGAGGCTGCTCTGGATGGAAACTCCCTGTGGGTGAACCTTACCTTATGAGCTCAAATGACCAAAGGGCTTGCTGTCAGTGACACGTGGCACTACAGAGAAGTATACTCTGATTCCAATATGCTTTTTTGATTTAATTACAGCACTGAATCAAGGAAAAGACTGACTAAGCGATCTTGTACCGTAAACTGCCAGTGAGTAGGAAAATCATGGCCATGTTTTGTACATGAGAATTTAGTTATATTACAGTTAAATTACTCAGAATGGGTTTTGCGATGCTTAAACTTTACAGACAAAACAACAAACCCAAAATGGACTGGTCGGATCGTTCCATCAGCTTTGACACGTAAGTCTGTGAAACTGCACTTGAACATTCAGTGAGGCCTAACATCAGAACCAGAACTACATTGTTAAGTGACACACTGACCCCTGTGAGGAGACCCTGTGTCATACTGATCATTTCACTGTGGACAGTCATTCAGAAATCCAGCCCATCGTCTTCCCTCAGTCTGACAACGTGGAGGACTACCCGTGAGTATCTAAACTGGACCCTTCCCTTGGCCCTGTTAAGGTCAGGTTGATGTATTATTGGGTCCCATCCAAAATTTTGACCCGGCAGGTGGTATGGAGGGAACATGTCCAGAATGAAGAGCGAGACACTCTTGCAGCAAATGGTTTGTGAGCACTCGGTCCTGCGTGCCTATTGGTTAGCCCTGCTGGTGATGTCACAAGGGGCCCAGGAGTGTTTTGATTTGTTCTCCCCTCTGTTTGTATACAGGGAAAAGAAGGGGCCTTTCTGGTGAGGGATTCCAGTCACAAAGGGTCGTACACTGTGTCATTGT
>JAODKE010000085.1:1675615-1703173 GCA_026779605.1 Mormyrus hasselquistii
GAACTATTTAGCCAAACACAGGAGCCTTTCAGTTTGAACGTAGTTTGTAAAACCCGAAGTAGCTCAAAGTGTCCTCCCTGACATGGATTATCTGGTCACGCTATGTTATTGCATGTTGTGAAGAAGACCGACGTGCTGGAGGCAGAGCCGATTTTCTCGCTTTGGGGAAGATGCTGTTGCATTTCTAGACCCCATATATGAGAGGGTTCAAGTTTGCGGCTGGTCGAAGACCTTCTGGGAATTCTACTCTGCTCTGCCCAAATTTCTTTCTTACCTGGTTTCTAAGCAACCTATCTGCCACCGAGGGAATGTCGTGTGAACGGAGACTTGGCTTCCCCTGCCGCCCTCTGGGTGTCCAGTTTGGAATTTTGCATTGGGGCGTCTCTCTGGCATATCAACTTTTTTTTTATGAAGCAAATCAAAAGTCAGCCTGGATGAGAGTCTCTCTTAATCGCCGTTGACGGCACTCAAGTCATGCCGTGGATTATCTTTCCTGTTTTTAGTAGATCGGTATTTAAAATCCAAACTTCTTTGTGATCTGACACGTTTTTTCTCTGAGGTGCAGGTCAGACCCCGGGTGTCTCAGTGTGGGCCCAGGTTCAACAGGACACCTCCTCCCCCATCCACTATGGGGCCAAGCCCCCCATGGAGCACACCTCCTCAGTAAGCACCTGATTCCCTACTCTGAGCTCCCCCCTACAGCTCTGGAGTGATCATGTGCTTCTCACACTCCAGTAGGCCACAGTGACCACTGTTCCACCCTATCAGTGTACAAGAGTAACGTGTATTAAGTCCTAAAACATAACTGACCAGAGGTGGATATTTCTGGTCCAGAAAGTATCCAGAATCGGAATTATGTGCCATGTGATGGACGGACTATCAAATCTAGACCAAGATTTTGTTTCAACCAACCAACTGAGTATAAAGAGATGCAGTCACAGAGTACTCAACTGGTTGGTTGAAATAAAATCTTGGTCTGGATTTCTACTTTCTGGACCTGAACTGTACACCTATGTAGCTGACAGATAGTCATACAGTCCGGGCTAAAGCGTGTGATAAGTTCCACTAAGCAGTGGGGGGCGGGGTTCCTTTTCACCAGCGTCATTCTGCAGAAAGACCAATGGATCACGGGATAGTGGACTACCCCGACGACCCCTGGAGGATAACACCGGAACAGTGGGAGTATTACACTAACCAGTTCAGAAGCGTGCAGCCTGACCTGGGAGCGCTCATCCTGGGTAAGTGTCAGGCCATCACCGCAGAAACTCAGTCAGGGGCAGTAAGTGGGTGTCAGAAGTTTTTTACACTTTTCTTTTTTTTTCCTTTTCCCTCTTCTAGGGTCTGTAGCGAGGAACTTCTTCACAAAATCTAAGCTCCCCATTCCAGAACTTTCTCACATATGGTAAGTGTGAAGACTGTCAACCAGCAGGGGGCGCCGCTTTAACACAGGACAGACAGTGCAGTGGACAGTTTACTTTCCTGGGCATATGGCTGGAGCAAGGATGCCTACCCAGGATGCCACTGGCCTTGAGTCAGTCATATGGCAGCGGTGCCGGGCTGAGATGTGCGAGATAGGAGACCTTTGTCCCGACTGAGCATTTATGTGGACTGAGCAGGCCCAGTTAGCTCCTCCGCCCTTTCTGCTGCCACATGAGGGGCTTAGCCCAGATTAAAGCACATTCACGGCTGAGTAGCTCTGCTGAATGGCGGCATTGTGTGTCCTAACAAGGTGCCAGGCGAGATCCCGCTAAGCATGTCCACGGCTTCCCTGCCTCCCGTTCCTGCTTCCCTGCCGCCACGTTTCACTTCATTACCGCTAAGTTTTCAGGGTCACTCTGACTGAACCGCTGCCTCAAAGACAGACCCGCCCCATAACCATAAGGCAAAGGTAGGCAGCTGCCTGGGACCCTCCCCCCAAAACTAGGGGCCCCACACAATGCAGAATTTCCTGAAGTTACATTTATGCATATAACATAATATGATCATTTAAATTATAAAAACATGTCTGTTATTTGGATTTTTATCGACAGTTTTCAGGATAGACAAAGTTGCCCCCCGTCCTGGCGATAATGAACTATTCCTACTTTGAGACTTAATGCTACCAGCTTCCTTTTTAATAATAGGAGTATAGTGGCTGTTTCACTGCCAAGTGAACCGGCACTAAGTAGCCTAACAGAAGAAGAAAGTGCACAAAGATAGCGGACTTAACATTACATCCCCTGTGTCTTTTATTCTGTCCGACTAGTGTGGTAGACAAACTGTGAACATGTGTGGCAAGAACATAATTAAACAAACATATGCATAAATGAAAGACTAACAGGCTCAGGGGCGGAGTGAGTGATCGGCTACAGCCTGGGGCCACGGCAATAGAGCAAATGATAAAACTTCTTGAACTTTAATCGACAGCACTCCTGCCCCCACCCTGATTGGTACATTTTTCTGCCGGAACCTGTGCTTTGATTTGCATATTATTGATTTTTCATTGTTTTTAATGCTGTTTTTTTTGCCTCCAAACAAAATGCTCACAAGGCCCCTTAAGGGCCCCAACCCCCCGCCCCCGCCCCCCCTAGCAAACTCTCATTCACTGTGAAATGCTGACCCCGGGTTTCTGTCTGAGTTCTGCAGGGTTTGCCTGGTTCCGAGCTGGTGCGTGGTTCTGCGATTTGTTGAGTGTTGTGTGGGGGGCCTGACCACGAGGCTGAAGACGGCTGTGGAGGGGGGTTTGTGCTGTGGTCTTGTGGGGCTCTTAGGACGCTCAGCCCTGTTCCTGAAGGAACATGGACATGCTTACCAGGGTCTCGCCTGTTGTCTCTTAATCCTCAGCACGAACGTTCAGGTAAATTGGTCTGGTTGGTGTAATGACGATTTTACTGGGATTAATTGTACTCTTCAGTACTCAGATACTCTGTATCCCATAGCTGAGCGGCAGGGATCCGACTTCCCGACGTGCTGGTAAAATGTTATTGGTCAGTGGTGTAAATCACTGTAATTTGATGTCGTGGAGATAACAAGCTGCGTTATGCTCCTTGCCCACCATCACCTCCCCCACCAGGGAGCTGAGCGACATGGACCGAGATGGGGCCCTGACCTTGGCTGAGTTCTGCACCGCCTTCCACCTCATTGTGGCTCGCAAGAATGGCTACCCTCTCCCCGAGAGCCTGCCCCCCACCCTGCTGCCCAGCTTTGTGGAGAAGGACGCAGGTGTCGGCTCTCGGTCCCGTCCTGTCGCTGGGTCATGTTCCAGTCCTCCCACCGCTTCACAGTCCTGCCCCGTTGCTGGGTTGGGGTCCATCTGGGCGCCGGCTCATGGACCTGCTATGTCATTGGGTCGCGGTCTTGCCCTACAGCTGCATCTCAGTCCTGCCATGTAAATTGGTTGGAAATATCTTGCAGGTTAAAGGAGAGCGCCGATTCTGATTGGCTCATTCTATGATCCCGTTTCCCAGTTCCCCCACAATTGGTGAGCGAGGACATGTTCTTCGGGACGTCTGGAGCTCCACAGCAGACAGACCTTGTCCTCGCTGAGGTGATAATATTAGACTGCTCTCCCTGCACAGTGTGCGATCTGCTGCTCACCTCAGTCTGCTTTTAAACTCAATACTGTATATTTCTTTTGTCTCTGCTGCTGTCTGCATTTATGTATCAGCGCTGCTATGTAGAAGCATGTTTTCCCCCCAAGTACAGGTGCAGCACTTCTTTTATAAAAGCAGTGACAGAGCAGTGGCAGAGCACTGATTTCACTGACTGAATCTGTCTCTTGGAAACTGGTCACGCCGCCCGCATATGCCGTGCGGCAGCGGTGCCCATGCAGAGACGTGCAGGTGATGGTTCTCTGTCTTACAGCGGACAGAGCCTCTCATCTCCTTCGAGGAGGCTGACCCAGGGCCCTCGCTCCAGGTGAGGTTTCTGCTGAGATGTTCTCCATGCTGATATTAACTCTGATATGTAGCACGGTATGGTTCCATTGCCTTGACCAGTATTGCTATGTATCCCACCTCTGCTGTGTGTCTGAACTTTGTGTGTTCTTTCCCTGTACTTGCATGGGTTTCCTTCCACAGAGAGTATGATTTCACCCGCAGAGAGTATGATTATGTGCCATGTGATGAACTATCAGGCCGTTGAGGATCATGGGTCTATTATCTTAGCATGCTGGTAAAAGTCTTTGCTGGAGTAACAGTGTCACGGAGCTTCATGGGCTTCATTTTACTGCAGCCTGCAGCCTCCGGTGCACCAGCCAGAAACAAAGACTGGCGATTCTTATTATGCTCCTTCTGTCCAACACAGGAAAAGAATGAATCAGAACATAAGGCCCGTCTGTCTGAGATGATCACCCCCAAGCAGGACTTGGCTGAAGAACTTCCTCAGTCAGGTATCTGTCTTTGGGATCTGTGTGTATGACACTCTGGAACAAAGGTTAGCAGGTGGACATATGATTGAGTCCATATATCTAAGGGGGTCCTTGTCCAGATGCCTCTTCTCTCTCTTGCAGATGATGTCTTGTCATGCTTCTGGCCATGCTAATGTGATCCCCGTTTTCAGTAAAACTCTGCTAACCCTCTCAAGTACTTTAGAGTTTATATGAAAATACTGTTGTCTTCAAATTTTAACTTTCAGCATTCAGTCCAAAGAGGGCGCCGGTCACAACAGATCAAGAGAAACCTCCGGAACATTTCCACAGAGCACCAGAGCAAGGTATTGTTGTTGTTGTTATTATTATACCTATTGCTACTAATACTGCTGCTTCCTTGCCGATATAAAATCATCCACAGAGCTGTAATATTTTGCAGTTTGTCCCCATTGCACTTTCTTAGACTTCATAGTCGTAGACATAGAATCTGCAGAGAAATAAATGCATCAGTCAGTATTTTCTCCGTTTTTAACAGCCCCTTGATACTATTCCTGGGTAAAGAGTAACCTTGAGAACGGTGAAATGCTCCTGAGGATTGTGTTAATATTGGAAATACCGGCCATGTCCTATGGGCCAGGAAACATAACTCAGCTGAACTAACCATGCCGCTTGAGGAAATAGGGTTAGATTTTCAATGCGTATAAAGATCGGCCTGCAAATCTAATTTCTGTGGAATGATTAATAGCACAGACTTGGAGGTACGTGGGATTGCTGTGGGCTGTCAGTCACTGGCAATTTCAGCTGAACAAGAATCAATAAAATGACCAGTGGAAAGCCTTCTTATTTCTGGCATTACTGCCTACTGTGGCCAACACTGCCCCCCACAGGCCATCAGTGACCTCAGGTGCTGCTCTTCTCGAAATGACTCTAAGGTGTTCTGAAAGCTGGGGACGGCCTTTATGTCAGTCAGCAATTTTATATATACACCCGGGGGCATCCAGCGTCACGACTGACAAATGGAGTCACTCCTCGCCCCACCCTTCCTGGCAGATAATATGTACTTTTCTGGCACCTGTCTGGGGGGAGGGGTGTCCGGTTGCCTGTAGTAACCCTGACCGGTTTGTGTTCCGCGTCACTCCTGAAGTTCTCCTGTCTGGAGCAGCAGCTGTCGCCATGGTTTCCTGCTGGATCTCAGCACTAGGGCATGAACCAGCTGAATAAAAGCCAGCCGCCGTCCTGCTGTGTTTTTTTCCGTCCTGAGCTGGAGACCAGCATAATGAACATAATTGCAGTTTCACGAGCTCGCTAAGGCTCCCCGTAATCACAGCTGCTGACGGCCATTATAATATGCATAATTTCCACATGCAACGATGTCCCGATTCCTTGGTTGTTTATTTGAAAACTTCCTAAAAGAGTGATTTGTGTGCCAGTCCACCCCCCCCTGCCCGCCCGCCCCAGCCACTAACACGAGACAAGAGCGTGAGGCCGTTTGGGCACTGCTTTGCTGCTCGTGTGGATTCCTGCATTTGAAGGACCGGTGTAATTTTGCAGCCACCATGCAGTGAAGCATTCTAAGCCCAGCGATCACGGGACACTTTGAAACTCGCCTGCAGAGCTTTGGATGAACAAGACACATTTCAGGAAGCGGAGTCGTCAGAATTGATATGGCGAAGACGCACGTTTCCTTAAGGGCAAACCCGATCATCACATGCTATGTTTTTTTTTTTTTCTTCTCGAGGTGCAAATATCTCTCTCCCCTTGAGTTTAAGAAGCTGTAATTGGCGGCAGGTATCAGCAGTGGTTTTTCCATCTAACCGGCATTTCCTAAAGTGCACATGTGATTCTTTATGATTATTTTGAGGGGCTAGTGACTGGTGGCTCCTGCTTTAAGATTTATCCTTTACTGTGATTTTCCTCTTTAAATAGTGATACTTTATCAATCCCTGTAGGGAAATTCTCTTTTCATTTACTCCGTCTTGCTCTCCATGAGACACGCAGTCAGGTAAGAGTAAGCTTTGGGGTCCTGGTACCATTTAGCCAACATTGGCCACTTTGGGGTTGGGGGTTAAGGATCTTACTTAGGGGCCCAACCCTGGGATTTGAACCAGCAACCTTCTGCTCACAGGCACACACTTCCCCCTGCGTTTCTGACTTATCTTCACTTTCTCTCTTCTCACTCCAACCTTTGGCGTGATGCCCGTGCCTTATGGTACCTTTCGACAGCTCTGCCGACCCGCTGTCATTGTGATTCCTCTAATAGACCTCTTTTGCAGAAGTGTAATGGGACCTAGGTCGTATTGCTATGTTTGTTATCTTTTTCAGATCCTCCGCACGAACCAGAGCCTCACGCAAGATCGCGAGCACGGCCGAGGTAAAATTACATTCCGCTACACGCCAGCACTGCGAGTGAGGGGCTCCCTGGGGGCTCGCACTGGGTACCCGGAGGGCTGCTGTCCTGAGGAGTTACGTTATTCTTCTTGGGACAACATCAAGCTTATGACACTTTCAGAAGGAAAGCTGTAGATTATTCAAAGAGTGCGTTAAAAAGCTGCTCGCACATCCACCGGGAGTGTGATTCCAGCTCATACTCCGGGCCACCAGGTCCTATTCCAGCACCTCCATCGAGGACGCCATGAAGAAGGCAGAGCAGCCGCCCACGCCTCCGCCCCGGCCCCAGAAGAGCCACTCGCGGGCCTCTTCGCTGGACCTCAACAGGCTCTTCCAGCAGAGCACTCACGGTACGTCTGGCCCCTACATGGCTGGCTTATCGACACTGGGCATCCTGCTACTGGGATGTAGGGGCATCGGTGCTGAAGCACCTTCAGGTCATTCAACTCCTATGGTCCTTGGGCTCATCACTGATCTTCACTTCTAGGACTGAAGAGTGGATACCTGCCACCGCCCCCAGCACTTCCTCCCAGACCGACAGCCACACAGGTACTTGCAACCCCACTCTGTCTGCTCTAATCTAGTCCAACTGGGTGTTGTGTGTGTGTGTGTGTGTGTGTGTGTGTGTGTGTGTGTGTGTGTGTGTGTGTGTATTCTGGCACTGTACCTGGTTTTTGGTTCCGGGTGGTGACATCCTAAAAAAGTCTTTAACAATGATAGTGATTCTAACAAATAGAGTTGTTTTTAAAACGTACTTATTTAAAGATGATGGCAATGTGTTCCAGATATCGCACGTCCCTCCCAGCACGGAGCAGAGTTCCCAGAAGGCCGTGTGTCAGCCAAACTTTGCTGACTTTGACAGATTCCGAGAAGAGGTAAAGCTGCAATTTCTTTGTACTTCCTTTCTGTTGCTATCTTGGAAAAAATGTTTCAGTTTTGTTTACTTTGTCTTGCTATTATTATTTATTAGTAATAATATTGTTTTTTTAGCTGATGCAAGAGAATTACCAGGAGATTCATTTTAATCTCCTGGGATCATTTTGGTGTTTACACAGAGCTGCTGTTGAAGAGAAGGGGCAACCACCCATTTTTCATGATATAAATTATATTTTCATGTTCTTCTGTATTTGTGTCAGCAGTTCCTGTTGATAATTTAATAATCGAGGTCTGGCTTTGACTGTGTCCTGCTGCTAGACCGTTGCTCTATTAATAAATCATTGCTTATTATGAAACTTGATGGAGAAGTCAATGACTCCCACCTGCTTGGGTATCAACACAGCAGAACCTTGCTGTAACCAAACTGAATCCGGGGGGGGGGGTCACACTGTGTGGGTGGTTCATCGATTCCCATCCCTATAATTGGAGCCCATCTGTTCAGTTTGGAGAGGCACATGTGGCTGGAACAGTCCAGGGAAAGTTGTCCCTCCTATCAGTTGTAGAAGAGCTTGCAAGCAAAACTTTCCCAAAAAGAAGGGAAGGTTCACTGTATACTATGATTATTCACTGCTGCTTTTTACCCAAAGTGATGGGGTTAAGGGGTTAAGTAGATTTTGCTGAGTGTTGGGGGCAGGGGGGCAGGTTTGGGACCCAGAAGGTTGCTGGTTCAAATCCTGTGGTCAGCAGAGTGATGCCTCCATTGGGGCCTTGAGCAAGGCCCTTAGCCCCAGTTGCACCCGGAACTGGCTGACAGTGTCCTCTGTGCCAAGTTCATGAGGCGGCCTTTCCAGCTGTGCTGAAGGAGGTTCCACATTTGTGCTGAGCTCTCATTGGCTGCTTTTCCTTCATTCACTGGTCAAAGTCCCCCAAAACATTTTCTGCTGTGCTTAGGCCAAGTAGCCAGGTCGTGTGACATGACACTCTATCACTATGTGGGCGTGTCTAGACCCTTGACTGGCACTGTGCCATATAATCTTTGATCAGGAAATGTGGTCCCTGAAACTGCGATGTCAGGTGGTTATTCATGCTAATGTCCGGGCCACCTTCTACGCTGATAAATGGCCCCCCTGCTGCCTCATTGGGGGTGCAGTGCTGTTTGGGACAGGGTTTAATGAAGGAAATGTGACTGTTCTTTTGGGAATCTCTGTAATGCAGTTTGCATCTTGTTTGTCTAAGGTTAGATGGAAGAGGACTGGCCATCCTTATGTACCATTATTTAATCCTTCATCTGTGTGTGTTTGTGTGTGTGTTTGTGTCTGCGCATACGTGCAGCTGATGCAGATGTTCTCGATCCTGAGGCTCCAGTCCTAATTAAATGTTCCCCTTGTAAGCAGAGGTGTGCTCAGGTCTGCTTCGAATACCCAGGGCTGCAGCTCCGTCAGGCCACGCCCCCTCGCGCATCGCACTCTCCCTCCAGTGAGCTAATTACCAATACACTGCTTCTGCACTGGACCTGTCACTGGCACATCGACTGCTGCAGTTATGGGTGCATGTCCATGGAGCTCCATCACACTGCAGTCACATCTAAAGTGACCTGTCCTGGGACAGCAGTGAGCGGATTCTCTTTGACGTAACAAAAATAGGAGCAAGCGCAGGTGGACGCGTCAGAGACAATCCATGGAAAACTACAGAGTGTTAAGAAATTGTTCCTTTATATCCTCTAGGTGTGGATGAGTTTGGACAGGCTTTGGGACTGTGACTTCTGGCAGAGCTTTTCAGTATGAAGGCCAGCAGGTGGCATAGTGGTTAAGAACATACATCAAAATTGTATTTCTGCAGAGACATCATTGTTTATTTAGCATACATTTTCTGAGAAATCGGGGTCATCCAGTTCCTGGAGCAGTAGGAGGGACAAGGGCTCCAACGGTGACATCACTCTGCTGACACTGGGATTTGAACTGGTGACCTTCCGGTCACAAGCAGTGTCCCAACCTGCTGGGCCAGGCACCAGGCACCACTCCTTTAAAAAAATAGAGAATATTTGATATGAGTTCCTTTGTATAAAGGGTTCAGCCTGTAAATAACAATGTTCTCATTTAGGGCCTTGTTATGTTACAGGAAGTAGGCTAGCAGATAAGGAGGGGCACGCATCCGAGAAGTGAGCCGTGGCCTCAAACCCGGCACATACCCGCTATGTAGGCCTGTCCACCATCACCCAGTGAGATCACACAGCTGTGCCACGATGGCGTGAGGGGTGGGGGGGGGGGGCACACACACAGGGGAGCAGAATCTCGTTAAGCAGGCCAGCAGATATAGCTTGCCTAATTTTCTCTAATTCGGTATGTCCCTTTTTGACTGTCTGACCTTGCCCACTAGATGGCACTGTTGGAAGCGGCACGGCTCAGGACTGGATCGGGCCCCATTCAAACAGTGGACTTTGAAACCATCCTGCGCTCGCTGCCTTTTCGTTTCCAATGAATGCAATAAAAAGCGGTGCGGCACGTTGGATGTTCGCGGTTCGCTGCGCTGATTGGCTGCGAAGTTCGCAATTTGAGGGTATTTTTCTTTTTCCCGTGACTTATAACTGACTGCTGACACTGTTCCAAGCAGAGGAGTAGCTCAGCAGTTTCAGCTGAAGTCCCACGCCTCTCCGAGCAGCTGCCTTTTGAAAAAGCCGATGTTGCTGAGGTACGGTACTGCAAGACGGCTCCAGTAGAAACCAGAGTGACTCATCTGGAGGGCTTCATGAATCCTGCTCTGCTCTGGGCAGGGATTTTCTGGATCAAGGCTGTGATTTGGGTGGGGGGACATTTTATAAGTGAAGTGAAGTTTTATAAGCCCCTGGACGTGCATGAGAAGAGGATGTTCCCAAAGACCTGAGTCAGAGGTCACATAAGCGTGACGGTCCCTCTCATAGGGGGAGACCCCCCCCCCCCCCCAGATTGGAGGATCTTAGCCCACTCCAGGACACACCCCTGCCTCCCCCTGTGGGGGTCTTGAGTTCAGGCACCACCTTGCCCAGCTTGTGCAGCTGCCATGATACTGTCCAGCAGCGGGGGGGGGTGTTTGCTAGTGCCAGTTCGGGGGTAGATAAGGTGTACAGGTGATAAAAAAGCAGCTCGTTAAGCTTGTTTTTAAACCTTGTACCCTATTTATTGTTTTACTGCTTTCGTTTTGGCGGAACGCTCCAGGAACCTGGTCCTCAATCCCAGCCGCCTTGCCGTCTCCTAATCCTGGCTCCTCAATCCGTGTCGCAGGAAATGGGCCTGGTCCAGCCCCCCCAGAAACCACTGCGCAGGAAGTACCACCCCGAGAGCCAGGTCCGGGATCCAGCACAGACCTTCGGGTCGCCTGCACACCCCACCAGTGGGAACAGACCCCCCCAAAAGTAATGCTTTATTGCGATACTGAATATTCATTTATAAATCATTCAAATACTGTATATATTCCTGAGGTACATTCCTGAAAGAAAGCTTGTCACAATGAAATCCAAACGCGGGTTCGGCTAACTGTCCCGATGTGCTTACAGGCTGTCCTCGGGGCAGAAGAAGGACATCCAGCTGGCCATCCGCAAGAACAAGGAGACCAACGCCGTCCTCATGAGACTCAACAGCGAGCTCCAGCAGCAGCTGAAGGTCGGGGCTGCATTGCCCGCTGGGATTCTGCGCTCTTTACACCTTGGGGAAGTTTCGGGTCTTAACCTTGGTCAGACTGCAGGGTCCCCCATTCCTGATGAGCGTTAGGACTTTGGCTGAACAGTCTGCAAGGTGGATGGGCTTTTCACCCGTGCACCATGCATCATCAGCCTGCCTGCCAGCTCTCCATAGCTGCTCGTGTCATTCCTGTACGTGACACGCTACCCTCTTCACCAAAACAGCAGCATGGCGACGGAAAGTGGATCCCCCTTTGCCTGCGTTCCATGTTCACCCACCAGAACAGAGGCAGAACCCCCAGCAGCAGTGCTTTAAAACGAGGCTCCGCAGGCTTCTCCCACACGAGGAGAACCAATCCCGTGTCATTGTCGGGGCTGGACGCAGCCTGAACACCAGCATTCCACGGGGATCAGGAGAGAAACCCGCTTCAAATTATCCGGCAATGATGGCATTCTGATCCTTCCTCCCAGAATTAGAGACACAGTTGCTGCGATCCCATCCAGGGTGGACACAACTTGGAGGGCTGGGAGAAGTAACCTTCAACCTTGCAGTATTATTACCCAGAATTCCATGCTCTGGGATACGCTGGGATGGATAGGGTAACAACATCACTAACTTATATTTGTATAGCGTTCGCAAAATGCACAGCTATGAGATGTAGATCCTTTGTGGGCGTCCTGCGTGGTCCATGTGCCAGAGAGTTTAAAATAAGACTGGTCATTTTCAGACAGGTTCTTCCTCCCAAGTGGGGGGGAATGACACTCCTCGTCTCGGAGGGTTGGGGGTTAAAGGTCACGCTGCGCTTGTTTTCTCTGAGTCTCGGCAGGCTGCACCGACATTTGTCTTCACTTAAGTCATTTCCCTGAGCAGCTATTGGAGGAAAGGCATGGGGGGGGGGATGCTTTGACTTTCCCTCTCAAGCACAGTGAGAGCGAGGAGAAGATTTAAGGAAGGACAAGCTAGCGTCTCTGAGGTGCTGGCGCAGCCAGAGATCTCAGCAGCGGAGGCGGAAAGCTCAGGTCCAGAAAGTACAAATCCGAGCCAAGGTTTTATTTCAACCAATCGGTTGAGTATAAAGAGTCACAATCACAGAATACTCAACTGAAATTCCCATCTCTTCCTTCTCTCCCAGGCGGTCCATCAAGAGAGGATCCACTTGGAGAACCAGCTGGAGATCTTGCGTCCTGCAGCCATGTGACCAACCTCAAGGGTCACACAGAGATGAGGACAGACTTCTCCTCTGGGAGTTTGCCTGCTCAGGGCTGTGGGTCTCACCTGGACCAGCTGGTGTCCTCTTGGCTGTTCTACACTCTCGGTGCCAGTTTGTGGTGCCGACACGTTTGTAACAAGGCCCCCGTGAACCAGGACACGTGAAAGGCCTGACGCTGAGAACGAGCCCAGCGGGCTTCGAAAGGGCGAAGGTCAAATACACTGTAGTCTGCAGAAGAAGCAGCAAAGACGGGATTCAGATCCTCATCCGGAGCAGCATCTCCGTATCTGTGAGCCCAACAGGTCAACCTCGGGTTGCATTAAGGTTTTATATATAATATCTCATATTCTTTTAATTCCAGCACTGCTTTTTTAACATCAAATCAGAGAATAATTTTTAAGGGTGTATTTGTCCTCATTTTGAGTCATTTGTGTGACTCGGGTCCGATTTTGTGCACCGATAAGATAAATGTAGGCGTTGCGTCCTCAGACTTAATTGCACTCACCCCCAGAACCATTAAAAAACTGAAGAGACAGTAAATTGTTCTTAACTTGGACTCCAAAGAAAGGTGTCGATCTGTAACACAAACCCAACCGTAACATTTTTCATGAAGAACTTGGGGATTGTAAATGTTAAATATGTGTCATTTAATTCTGGATTTTCTAAATGTCCAGTCAGTAACGTTCTGCTAATAGCGTGGTGGAAGGCAGGACTGTACAACTGCCGCAGCTCACGCGGGGAGGGCAGATACAAGGCCTCCAGAAGGAGGCGATGGATTGACGTCAATCCCATGGAGGTGCTGAGTCTCTCTGCCTGTGCCCCATGTCCTGCCCTGATCAGAAATGAGAACATGGGCAGCAGAAATAAAGACCAGATACCTGAGATGCCGCCATCCTACGAAGCTCAAGATGTTTGAATTTAGAGGTTTTCTTGTTTTTTGACGCGGCCACTTCTAGTGGCACCGAGTCTCAAATTTCTAGACTCTTTCTTTTTACTGGATTTCTCAAGAAATCGGACCATTTTAGGGCTAAAAGTGTCCAAGAGCACAACAGATAATGGTGGAGAAGCACATTCCGTTCAGAGCTGCTGCTGTCCGTGCTGTGGTTTGGGGTTGTGCCCGTACCCACCTCGTCCTGCTCGGACGGGACTGCAGCCCTTATCCGTGCCAAGAGAGGAAAACCAGCAAAAGAGAGGTGTATAACCCCCCCCCCCCCCCCGCTTCCGCCTGTCGTTTGCTGATCTCGGCGTTGCGTCCGTGGCGTTCAGGGCGTCAGAACAGCTCTCCAGTCCTGCGTGTGCAAGCACAGTCTTGTCTGCGTTCTCAGTAACGGTTTCTGCATCTTGATGGAGCTCAGAGCGTTTCCAGTTTCAAGCTGCACTGCAGCCGATAGAGAATGCTTTTTCCTGTTATTCTGAAATACGTTACCTAGCATGTTTCAAGCCAAATGACTCATAAAGTTTAAGCTGAAAGGACAAAGGCGATTTGTGTGCATCTCCTAGCAGTGATAGGAGTTTTCACGTTTAACAGTGTGGGTTAGTGTTACTACTGTCAGCTTAATTTAGCAAAACACCCTCCTGGGTGTGAAGCAACACTGCATCACATGGGTGCTCATCCGGATTAGCTAGTGATATGTGAACTGCTGAAAGTGAACATTTTGCACGTGATCTGATTGAATTTATGCCAAACCAAACCGATACAGTGACTGTCATGTCGGACTCTTGGAACAACCCCCACCCCCACCATAAAATGACAATCCTTTAAATGACCAACAGAAAAAAAAATGTACGTTTTAGAAAGATAGCAAGAGTTAAATGGTTTTTTTTAAAAATCAAGTACAAGTACGATTATTGCTGTATCTAAATCTCTATGCAAATACGCTGGTGCTGAGAGAGCTGGCATTAATCTGACATGTCTCTGTGCCGTCGTACATGTGCATATGTATGAACAGAAGGTGTTTAATGTATGCGAGTGGCTTCATTTAAACAGTTACCAACAGAAAGGCACGCTGAGCTGTATGCTGAAATGCATTCTGGGAAATATAACAATAAAGATTAAATTTCTGGAAATATTTGGACTTAACGTTAAGTTTTAAATGTTCTTTTCTTCACCAAAATTGATTTTTCTCTCTTAATCATAACGATATTTTCCTGGATCTCTTAAGGTTGAGTTCCTATTGCTTAAGTGTCCCACAGTAATGCCTCTACCAACGCTGGAACTCGCAACCTCTGTGTCCTCATTTGTGATCTGTCTCCTTCAAGACGAGCCACAAATTACCAGCCCTCCTTTGCTGGACCAGTAGGGGTCAGATTTTTAAAGGCACCGCAGATGGTCCAAGTTATTCGGTTCCCAGGATCCCACAGGAGATGAGGTGAACCAAGTTGAAGATAAATATTTGTAAAAGTGATATTAGACATTTTTATTATGCTGAGAGCCATTTTGAAGCCTTACTCGTGCATTGTCTCACCTTTCACGTGTCTCTTCTTTTGAAAAGGTGCCCCCCTCCCCCAGCCGTGGCTCCGCTGCCTTGAGGGCTGGGATGGCGCCGTCACGCAGACGCTATTGTATCACTAACACTGTCACTGCCCCCCCCCCCCAGGTGTCGCTACAAAGTTAGCTGGAAAACATGAAGCAGGTTCACCCTCAGCCATAAAATTACCAGGAAGTTCTGTGCTAAGTGGAGCAGGGAGGCGTGATTGTCAGAGATTGCCATCTCTTCCCTGAGCATGTAGGTCTAAAAGAGGAGCCTAATGACCCATCGATAGGTGATAAATAAAAGTGTAACAGCACTGTACTGTCATACTGCCGGTCAGTGTTTATTTACGGCCCTTGCTATGCTGTACTGCACCGGCCCGAGACGCGGCCAGCAGCGGGAGATATCCCACCCTGTAGCTTTACAGGCACGGAGTTAGTTCCTACTCTAGGGTAAGAAGCAGTGCTGCTTCTTTTATTTTCTGATGAAGGTTGGGCTTCGGGTTGAGTGTTACAAACTGTCTTTTCAGTAGCAGTTGCTCAGTACGGCTCCTGTTCAGACAGGAATGTGGACCGAGAATCACTGCTGCACCGTTCAGTCTGTGCCTGCTCCTCCTCGTCCTCACTGTCCTCAGCCTCATCACCTTCCTCAGCCTCATCACCTTCCTCAGCCACTGCTTCTGTGACGTCAGACATGACACGTTGGGTTTCCGTCATTCCTGCCCCCTGCACACCCAGTCACATTACACATCCATCCAGTCACACGCAAGCACTTCCTACCGAATCTGTCTTATAATACACTAGCATGATTCACTTATGACAAAAAGGATAAATACACAAACACAAACGAATAAATGAAATGACCAAATAACATTGACGTTAGCATATTTATTTAGAATTCCAAGACGCAGCCACCAGGCGCTCCACTGGAGAGGAAGGCGGAACCTTCCATGGTCAGTGATGTGAGAGCTGGCTTTCTCACAACAGATGATACTCGTCGTATCTCAAGAACCTCGGTGCTAGTATAGTGCTACTCCATAGGTATCGCTGTCTCACCGCTGGGGGGGGAACGGGCTGTCCTGAGGCATGGCATATACACACACTTCTCTGTCAATGTCTGAATGTTTATTTTAAGCACACAGGGTTCATCCAGAGTTCAGACTCTGTGTGAGACGTTCATCTCTTTGAAGTTTCAAGACATCTTTGATGAAAGAAGCATCTGTCTCTGTCAGAACAGACTCTGAGTTCAGATGATCTTTTGAGGAGACAGATATGGGGCTACAGACCCTTCTAGGGGGGATCCCTGCTGTTCCCCGGAGACCCAAGAACCAGGTATCAGGGGGGTTAAGCGTTCTCTTAAAATGGCATCCTGCTCCATTGTGGGGTCTTACAGTTATTGTACAGGCTGTACTAAGAAGCCACAAGCCCATAGGACTGGTGCCAGTATTTTGGGGCGAAACCCACAGCTGAAACTGAATTATGCACCGACTGTAGCTGTGTCTACACTTGGACACAGCTCAGCCATCATGAAGGCTCCACCCATGTCACTGAGGCCCCGCCCCAACACTTGAGTCTCCACCCACCAAACTCACTTTCAGGAAAGCGCTCGGATTGTCTTGGCCTCTCCCCTCTTCTCGCACCAACTGCCACACGCCTTTTTGACCTCTGGGTAATATAGTGATATTCTTAGGGATGCCATCGATGTCTGACATGAGGTACACTCTTACTGTACCAGCTGAAAATAGGATCAGTTGTCCGCCGCCGCCCATGTCACTCAATTAACGGTTCCTGACTGACGCTGAAATCAAAGACAGAGTGTGAAATCCAAGAAGCACCTTCCACTGGAGGTGGGGGTGTGTGGGTGTGGCCTGGTTCATTTCACTCTGGCCAAAGCATCACCAGCTTTGGCACGCGGCACCTTCACCCAGAACACCGTGTTCTCCATGTTTTCATACTCGCCCTGGTGGGAACGTGCGGTAGACAGTGAAAAATGTTCTGTTACTATAGAAACCACTTTGCACGTTGATTGATCTGTCCTTCCGGATAGCATGCAATTTACTTAATGTACCCGTATTCTGCTGCCGTGCTGTGGGGGGTGATGGGGGGCTCCACAGGTGTTGGGGCTGGCGTGGTCATGAATTCTGACACTTTCCGCCTGACATCGTCACTCATCGACTGAGGTGCCTGAAAGATTTTGCCGTGTGATATTTCGAAAGGGCAATCATCCACAGATTTGGAAAGGTGTCTCTCCTTCGTCAGCTATGCTTACAGCAAAGTAGGATTAAACCGCCGGGATTTTTTTTCTCATGGTTCAGCAACAGGAAGCCAAGGCTGCCGGACTGGGGGGGGGGGACTAGACTGTTATAGCTCAAACGCTGAGCATCTTCATGCATTTCATAGGTAGGGCGTCAGACACAGGTGCGTTATTAAATGAGGGCTACAGTAAAGAAATATGCTTTGACACAAGATTAGTGATAATTGAAATATGTAAATTATGAACTGTACCTAAATGACTGCAGCTGCGATCTTTCTGTCACGCCTCAATGACGCTGGCCTTTCAGATTCAGAATACTTTATTGATCCCTGAGGAAATTATGTGCGTACAGTTGCTCCCGGATAGTAAGAAGATAAGTAACAAGTTAAATACAATAACAATTAATACAAATATTACAATAACCAAAATTACAAATGGGCCAAAATTACAACTGGAACTCAATATGCAAACAACATTATATATAATATTATATAAACAATACACAAACAATATTCTAATATGTTACATAAATTACCTATACATGGGGTTGAGTTGAGGTGTATCCTTGAAGTGCAGCGTAGTGCTTATGTGGAGGCGCTGTACAGCTCTGGGTCCCGCTCCGTCCCCTTCCATTGCCAGGACACAGTGTCCCTCTCGCCGTCTGGGTCACAGTCACCCAGTGTCCACACCCAAGGCAAGGATACAAACGCAGAAAGCAGCAGACTTCAGCTGCATGTGTCAAACTATAAATATCCCTCAGTGCCGTGTGGTCTGGGTTATCCAGAGCAGCTGAAGTCCCTTTCTATGCAGTCACAACTACGGTTACACACATTGATTTATTGGCAGCATAGAGTCTCATCACCAGGTCTTTATTATCACTGTGATCCCACGGTAAACCGAGGTTCTGCGTGTGTGCCGTTCGTAGGCCGTTCAACTCTAGGAAAATGTCGACTAAAGTTTGCTGTGTCGCCACTAGAGGGTGCCACGGAACCTGCAATTTCAATCGGAGCATTAGCTTACAATAAATTAAAAATATCTATTGATGCATACGCGTGTCATAAGCAAATATAAATACACTGTGTTTTAATGGGTTTTGTGTAAGTCTTCATATTTTCTCCATATAAAAATTCACATTAGGTTGTTTGCAAAATGAAGATTAAAAATAAAACTTGAAACTTTCGAACTTTTGGCGGAAATTCATCGTGAGGCATCTTTAATATCAGCGACTGTTCTTGGCAGACCGGAAGTTTCCTTTGTGCAAACGGCAGGTGTTAACGGCTGTATTTCCAGGAATACAGGTTACTCCTGTACAGGCCACTTCAATGAAGCCCAGACGGCCCGGAACATTCTCACCATCTCTGGTTAAATCCCTTCATCTCCTCCCAGACACTAAAGGCAAGGTTTTAACAGGACATGTTTCTAAATTGCTGGTTTACCCCGCAGTCTGATTACAGTCTCTCACTGAAACATTTTGTACAGCTTAACAAAAAACACCCATCGTTTAATTAATCTGACTTTAATTGATTTATTGGCATCCTCCTCTTCACATTCTGAAACCACAGAAACCAGAATGATATAAAAATAATGCAAATTACACTAAGAATGAGTTTTAAATAAGAGTTCTGTTGTTCATTTGTGTCACCAGAGGGCCCAACCTGGTCTTTTTATGAAATCCAGATCTTATCAGAATATTACCTCCAAGGCGTACAATTCCTCTTAAAAGGCTCAAGGCTTCTCTACTCCAGTACCCACATTAAAAAGCTGTATTGGTTTTTCAATTAAATCCTTATATGCTTGTGCTGGTAAGTGAACTTCACCCCGACTGGAGCTCAGTGAGAGAGTGAAGCCTCACATCACCAAATGCTTGCAGTGCATCGACCGGCTGCAGTCTGCACTAATCTCTGCAGGCCTCTTGCTGACAGGTTAGGCCCCGTCTTTCCGCTCACTGCCATTCCAGGGCGCGGTTTGCTGGCTCTGCATTACCGACTGCGCAGGGGGGGCTTAGACCGCCCCCTCTGCCAGGCCCCATTCCCCCGGATTGAGGGTTTAGCAGAGCGCGTATTCAGCGAACGCGAACGGACCCCGGACCGGCAGGCAGGTCTCTGCTCCAAGGCGAAAGCCAGCTCATTTGGCGGATTGCTACGGAAACACTGAGGACAGGCAGGTGTCACGCCCTGGTCTGGGTGTGTGTCTGTCTGACTCTCTGTCTGTCTGATTGTCTCTCTGTCTCACAGCAGGAGGTAGTGGCTTTGGTGAGGATTTAAAATCACATGTTTTAAACAGCCAGTTCATGCTACTGCTATGTGTATTTCTACATATATTTTAATGTTAATTTTTTATTTTAGTTAGTGGGTGATTGACAAGCAGTTTACACACAATTTTAATATTTAATCTCCACCCCCAAAACTCGTGACTTTTATATGAATGTCTATCTATCTATCTAAAAACGTTTTCAATTGATTTTTCATTTATATTTCACCTTTGAATTAAATTTGTCTGTTTTTGAGGCCACATATTGACTGATTAATGAAGGCACTTACACGTTAGTGTCAGTTAGTGTCGAATTGGAGGTTTGGCATATTAAGGTATGTCTGTCTACAGTGGTATGTCCAACCTTCTTCCCTTCTTTAATACAAACGGTTTGTATTAAATGTGGCTTCTTGCAGGAGGGTGTAAAATATGGTGAAAATCTTGCTGGATGTGATTTTTAAAATGTTTGTAGAATAAACCTTTTCTTGGTTAGTTGGCAGTTACTTCTGCTCTATACAACGTTATTAAATACGTAAGAAAAACATAAAGGCGTGTTCAGTTCCCGTTGATCGGGGACGCTGTTTGTCATGCGCTCCCATTCATCGTCTGTACCACAATAATATCAAGCTTTACTGACTCCAAGCGGCCTGTTGAATGAATGAGCCGATTCCCGATCCGGAAAATACGCCACTCCGGGTTTTTGCGTGGTCGGCTCTTTTTAAAATCCACCTCTACTTTACAGCGCTGGGGAAAATGCATGGCAAAGCAGCTGATGATCAGAAGAGCAGCGGAGATCCCAGTCTGAAGGCAGGCTGCCTTACTGCTTGACCGCGCGATCTTTACCACAGGAGAGTCAAAACATGGAGGAACCAAACATGAATTCGGGATTTTGGGATTAACTGGGACAGGAGCCTCAAACGCGACTGCTTTACTTGGATTTGATTTATTCTGAGGGGGATTTTGCTTTCCCGTGCAAAATGCCATTCTCCAAACGGATCGTGGAACCTCAATCGCTGTGCAGGCATGCGATTCCCAATGACGAGGGCTTGCTTTTTGAGGATCTTTGCTCAATCAACAATGTGGCTCTTTCCCGGACCCTGAGGCAGCTCTCCGACCTGGCCAAACATGCCTGTTCCTTATTCCAGGAGCTGGAAACCGAGATCCTATCTACGAACCAACGGGTTTGGGTTCTGCAAAGCAAAATAGGGAGAATTCAGCAGATCGCCTGCGGACTGGATCCCAAGCTGGAAGCCGTGCGTAAGTACCCGGCCCGGGTGGTGTGTCCGTACGCTCCTCGCCTCCAGTTCGGAAATGTAAGAGAAGAACCGCTTCATGTGCCATAGTTTTCGGTTCAGTCCTTCAGGGAGGCTTAGGGGCGAACCCGGGACACGAAAACGCAATGAAGTGCGCGCCTGATTTCGTCGCCGTATATTATTATCGTATTCCCGATATATTCCTGTTCCCTCTAAATTCCCGTGACAGAACCCACATCCAGCGCTATTTCGTACCGGAAAGCGCAAAAGGAGGTGTTGCAGATGAGAAATTGCACCTTAAAATAGTTTCTTTACAGCATCTGCAAGCGAGTGTTGCAGGCAGAGGGGCGTGTGCGCTGCATGGCTGGGAAGAGGCTGCACCGGCGTCTTCACCGGTGCCGTCTCTGTTTATTAATGTGGGCAAACGCTGCAGGTGCGGGGCGACTTCTGTACCTGACCGGAATTGATGATCACGCCCCGTCTTCGGCGTTGGATCCCCCTCTGCAGTGCCGCATCCCACGCCATTCCCGATTAATATCACAGCCTTAAATCGCTGCGGTCCGAATGACGGATGTGGGAAATGAACGCGTGTGATAAAAATGACCAGTCAAATTAAGATTTTATGTGGAATGTGAACCGGTTTGCG
Organism: Mormyrus hasselquistii; assembly: GCA_026779605.1. NCBI lineage: Eukaryota > Metazoa > Chordata > Actinopteri > Osteoglossiformes > Mormyridae > Mormyrus > Mormyrus hasselquistii. Next base: position 1,696,964 of record JAODKE010000085.1, read on the forward strand.
CAACCCTGGTACCGGGAACGCGCGCCGTGCACCGTCCGATAGGCGAATTCCGCGTTACTGGAGGATTACTAGATTGCAAACGACTTGAAATGCACGATGACCATTTATGCCAAAAAGGCATAAGTTTCTCTCAAGCGTTTAATCCAGATGTTTTTTTTTTGTGAAGTCCGCCCTATCAAGTGATGCATCCTTATAGCGTCGATCGCAGTTAACCCATTCTCTCCCGGTGGGAGCTAAAGAAGATACCTTAATTAATACAAGCCACGTATGAAATGGTTGCGGTGGAGATTTGGGGGAAAATGGCAGTGATGGGAAAGAAGATAAAATGTTTCCAAGTGAGGACATGCAGTAGAGAATGTTTCTGTCTTATTTTCCACTAGAATAATAACATTTTGGTTATTGGAAATTGACGCAGCTGTACGGATTCTGGGGAAAAAAATAAATCCTTCAGAATAAATACTGTGCCTTGTCGCAGGAAAGCGTTCTTGATATGTGAAAATGCCAGACGAGAGGAAAGGCACTATCTTTAAAAATACTGAATTTGACACATCCTGCACTGGTACTCCCCCTCGGCCTTCACTCGTCTGGTACATGTGGCCAAGCCTGGTTTTCTCCCTGCGGAGGGATTGCTCTGGGATAGATGCGGTTTGCCTTCTGACGCGCCGCTTTGGGTTAACAGGCACTCAGTCCGTTCTGGTCGACGGCTGCACGTGGTGATTTCATTTGTTTTTAAGGGATGTGAAGACTTCGGTACTTTATCTCCTTGTCTTGCAAAGTGCGCGGTGGTTTCCCACGCTATGCAGCACAATTTGGCCTACAGGGATGCATGTCAGAATATGTTTTTTTTCATGACGAAAATGTCTGTTTCTGTAAAATGGTTTTTCGGAAGTACTTCAGATTTATGAGTAACTGCACGCTCCACGTAACGGTTTGCAAACAGGTGTCCTATGTGCATTTTAATAGCGACCTTATGTGCTTCTGGTTTTCCTGTTTATTGGTTACTTAGCAGAAATATGAACCTCTTGAGCAAGGTTAGGGTCAGGGCTTCAGGCGATGACCCTGTAACCTCCTTCTGGCATGTGGGGTGCTTAAGCATGTCCTGAGATCCTAGTAATATAACCTCCAATCTGCCTGTCTGAAAAAGGACCGCCTTCCAAAGCCTTTAATGAACTCTGGGTGTGTAAATTACGTGATTCTTTATTCACACTAGTGCATCGGAATACTACTTTTCACATATTCCATTTTTCTTTTCTTTGAGAAACACACGCACACACAGTTAAGAGTGAAACTATTTTTTATTTTATTGGGGGGGGGGGGTTGGGTTTAAGGACCTTGTTCAAGAGTTGAGACTATTCTACTGAGGCTAGGCTTTGACCTAGCAACCTTCCACTCCCAGGCGCAGAGGCCCGAGGGGCTTGTGTAAGCTCCAAACCAAGATGTCTTCTGCTCTCTAAAAGCTTCCGTCACTCGTGCACTTGGGACGCCATGAGAGCTTTCGGCCCCCACACCTTTAGCTCACCAGAAGGGTTAAACTCCGCTCTGCATTGCTCAGTAATGGAAAGAATGAAGTTTTTTAGGATGGCTTGAGATCCTCATGGAACACTCCATACCCTGAAGTGGACGCATCCCCATTTACCCGGCTCCAGTTACCGGACCACGTTGCCGCGGTTCAGCGGTCTGGCATTAAAAATAGAAATGACACTCATACATTCAGCTGTGCATTAGGAGGCAGAGCAGCACCCTGGGCAGCCAATGAGAAGCCTCCGAAGTGACTGCGTGTCCCTTACTGTCTGTCTGGTGATCAGCACTAAATCATGGCCATTGTGCTTTGCGTGCCTCTGTCTCTGGCCTAAATGAGCAGGCTGATGAGCGGATAAGGTCTGTGGCGTGCCCCCCCACCCCCACACACACACACACAGACACACACACACACACACACACACACACACACAGCCGGATAAAGCAGGTCAGGAGTCATGGTAACGATAACTTCTGATTCTTTGAATAGGGAAAGCCGTCCAGTTTGTCGCCTAAAACATCCACGAAGATCAAGGCCTTGACCTGGTGGTTATGCTTCAGGTAACGTGAAGCTGATTGGAATTCTTGACGTGCTCAGATGGGTGTATTGGCCTGCAGGGAGAAAAGCACAAAAGCTGCAGCTTGATGCTCCTTCCAGTGGCCGGTGAGGGAGTAATGCATTCACCTCTGTTCTGGCAGGGGCCGCTCTGTAGGGGCCCCTTCTGGCCGTAACTGCTCATAATGGTCTTTCTTACAGTAATGGGGCTGCAGTTAAACAACGGGGTTGTTATGCGAATGAGAATTGGTGCAAATGTGCTCCTGAGCCTTTGTTGGGGGGGGGGGGGTGTCATTGGGACGGAGCCGTCTTTGTGAGGGCTTCCCGCTGTGGCAGGGTGGGGTGCAGGCTGGGGGGGCCTTCAGGGAGTCTGTGTTCCAAACCTTGTCTTAGGTTGCAGTGGACACTAGGAATCGGCTGTTGTACCTTTTGAATTAGGTGCTGCACCCGAATTACTTCATGAAAATGGTTCAGCTTCGTAAACGATGAGAGAGATGGTGTCTCCGCTCCTCACTCTGTTTCGTCATGTGAGAATGCCCCTCCCCACCTTCCCCCAAACTGCACTACATTACAGGATCTTTTCTCACTTAAACAAGTCTCAAAATAAAGTGTGACTCTGTGACTGGAAAGAGGCACAAATAACAATTAACCGAAAATGAGTTTCTATTCACCATACTTTATTTGACATATTTTACTTTACCAAACAAGAGCAGGTGCAACACATTAAATGAAATAACAAAACTAATGTCAGTAACTAGTATTGTTTTCCAGTTTGTTTAAATTCACCATATAACACGACATTGACCCTTTTGTGTTTTTTTTGTTTGTCTTAAAATAAAGTCCGTAGGTTACAAACCTCCAAATAAAACTGAAGTGTACTATACTCTTCCAAATAATAATAGGTGCAGGGTAATATTATTAATACTACCATCACATGTTATGCACAAACAATTTTTGCATTGCTAGTAAACTAGATTAAGATCAGGCTTTTTCATACCTTCATACTGTATGGACATTATAGAGCAGGGGGGGTTCAAATTTCACTAAAACATTTTTACTCTGTCATAGGAAAAAAACCTTGGCCAGCATTGCAATTTTAATTGTTAATTGTTAGTATATGTTTAATAAGAAGATTAAAGTGGCGATTCCCTCATAGTTTACTTTGGCTCACAGTGCAGGGCTTCCATGCTAACGCCATGCTGGCTCGTGGCTGTGAGGCTATTGCCTGCGCCTCTGTGCGCGTGATGTGTGCCGCATGCATAAAACTGACCGGTTCGGCATCAGAAATACAGCAGATTGACCGTGTCTCCAGTCCCAGCCGAGCACGCTGAAAATCGGTCGATCCGGTCCTGCCCGGTCGATCAGTACATCTCAAATATCTATCGCAGTCCTGCAGGTGGTGACAACAGTGGTCTCCTGTTGATTAGCTCCATCCAAAGCATCACAGTCATTTCAGAATGAAGGGATTGCGCTTCTGTCAAATTAAAAGTTTAATTCGCTTTATGATGTTTAAATGCTGCATCGCACTCACCTCTCCGCCAAGTCGTAACGATAGTCTGCTCTGCTAATAAGAGGGTTTCCTTCATTTAACGGTAATCAAGGTCTCTTAGAGCGTTTTGCTGTCTGGCTAGATGTTTCACAGACCCTAGTGGTGCTCTTCTCAAATCTGAGAGGAAGATAAATCACATGACCTGACAGCTCGGATGTGATAGGATAGAAAAGCTGGTTGGAGGAACATGGCCTGGTTTGGATGTATGGGTGGTACCATTGACCGTGGAGCTGGAGGGGTCACTCCGACCAGTAACTCTTGTAGCATCCATTAAGAATGCATTTCCAACAGAGTATGGAAAATTACCAACAATTTTTTTTCAATGAAAATCAGTAATACTTTATTAATGAAAGCCTGAATTATATTGGTGTTTTTTTTTTTTTAAAAAAAAACAAAAGGTTATATCTAAGTTTTTTGAAAATGAACATATAAGTGGGCACCCCTTGTTTAGAGGCGTTCCGTGATCTGTTGTTGTTACAGTGTGATGCAGACGTTAAACATATTTCCAGGAGTCCCCTACAGGACTCTGAACGCAGTTTCTCACTGTACCTGACGTTTGGAATTGGGAAACTGGTGTGAACATGGAATGGCCGACCTCAGGGTTCCTCGCAAAGTGGAGAAAAGTTATGAGTCTCACAGACTGTCTGCAAGGCTGGCAAGAATTGAAGGACATGCCCCCCCCCCCCCCATCAGGAGGGCATGCCAGTTGGATGTGATATGTTGGGGGTGAGGGCAGCGTGCAGAACGAATCTGGGGAAGGTTTTTGGTTCATTTCCCATTGGACATGCCAAGGTGATGTCACCTGGGCATATATTCCACCTCCGACGGGGGGGGGGGATCCTCTGCTAACCTCCCTAAATGTTTTGTTGTTCTCCACATTTAAAATACCAAAACAGCTGGGGGTGGGCCGCCATGCCAGAGAGAGTGCGAGAACTGGGACATGAAACACTTTGCCAGGAAGTTGACTTCAGCATGTAGGTTGTGCTCCTAGACGATGTGTCGTGTCTCTCCAATTCGTTTCGGCGTCTTTGCCTCCCCACTCCGTCCCGGATAGAGAGGCTTCGCTGCCCTGTGTCACACCACATGTTATGTGAAGGATGCCTTTGCCCAGAGTGACATGCCTGTGTGGAAGACTTGGGGTTAAGCCGGCGTCCAGGGCCTGACATGACAGGACAACCCTACCAGCCTTCGAGATTCAAACCCACAACCTTCCAGACACGATCAGAGACCCCTATCCTGCTGAGTTTCAGACTACCCTACACATTACAAGGACAGCCCTGATTCCAGATACACCATCATACTGTCATCCTCCATTCAGATGGAGCCCAGTGAGAAATGCATGCGCTGCGCTGCAGAAACACTTGTCCCATATCAGCACACTGCCCCCTGCTGCATGGGATGAACTGTGTCACTGACACATTGTGAAAAGAGGCGTTCTGGCTCTCATTTTCAAGAGGCGACAAGCTGCATGTTTTCTGCTTTTGCTGGACAATCTGGTGGCAGGCTGCCCCCTGCAGGCTGGGCTGAGGAGCTGCATCCTCTGGGTGGTGCTGTTTAACAGGTCCCTGGAGAAAAATGTGGATGTTTTATGGCCCTCGTGGGTCTATGTGAGGCGTTTGTGGCCAGCATTTACTTTTTTGTGAAATTCCTCAGAGTAATAAGAAAAAACAAAGTACAGTTCAGTAATACAAATCTCAGTGCCTGCCCTCTCCTCTCTGTGTCTTAGCTGATATTTTCACATTTTGTGTACAGTTCTGTTTTGTATAATGGACCCTTCCCTTAAGTAATATAGCTTCTTGTTTTTTGGAATAACTCTCTGGATCCTGAACTATAAGAAGTATTAGGCAATTATTATTTGTCCAGCCAAATTAAAACCAGCAAGTCAGTCTGGTGTCTTGTGGGTAATTCATGATCCCATACATAGAGCAGAAATCCTAAGTATCTGGTGGAATCATGCCGGAATGTCAAGCTAACGACCGGGGAGTCTGCTGATGGCCTCTTTCTTCACTTGACGCGTGTGCGCCGTTTCTATGGAGCTGCCAGACTGCGGCTGCTAATTTTCTGGGTGACTGCACCGCGCCTTTACCTCGTCCCGCTCTTTAAATCGCCCTGTTGTTTTTTTCCACTCTGGCATCCAAAACAGGCATGAGTTTAAGAGACAGGCGATTACGGGTAAATCGTTAGGACGCAACGGGCCTCTTAAAAGCTGGCGGCGACACTTTTGGGGTCCTGGGGTTGCAGGGCAGGTTTTAAACGTCTCCGTGCGGCCTGACCCTCAACAAGAGGAATTCCAAAGCAGTCGAGCAGCAGAGTCTGTTATGGCGTGTCCCTCTGAGTAACGCTGATGTAGGCTGTCTCGCTGCACCGCTGCGGTCCTATTTAAACACCGGGGGGTGTTTGGGCGGCCTAATTGAGGACGACCCGCAGCCAGAGAGCCATCGGTCAGCGGGTCCCGAACGCGTGCTCCTCATGTGGGCGCCCAGAGGCCAAATCTCTCTGCAAATGGCTTGTTACCATCCACACTGACCCTTGATGAATCACGGACCCTAATTATAGAGTATATTTTGGAAGCCCAATTGCTGCATTC
>JAODKE010000085.1:1725797-1737388 GCA_026779605.1 Mormyrus hasselquistii
GCGTGTGATGCTGGTGATGCTCTGTGTCACCCCAGACCCCGGCGTGTGATGCTGGTGATGCTCTGTGTCACCCCAGATCCCGGCGTGTGATGCTGGTGATGCTCTGTGTCACCCCAGATTCCGGCGTGTGATGCTGGTGATGCTCTGTGTGACCCCAGACCCCGGCGTGTGATGCTGGTGATGCTCTGAGTCACCCCAGACCCCGGCGTGTGATGCTGGTGATGCTCTGTGTGACCCCAGATTCCGGCGTGTGATGCTGGTGATGCTCTGTGTCACCCCAGATTCCGGCGTGTGATGCTGGTGATGCTCTGTGTGACCCCAGACCCCGGCGTGTGATGCTGGCGATGCTCTGTGTCACCCCAGATCCCGGTGTGTGATGCTGGTGATGCTCTGCCCTGCTTGACTGGAAGCGGGTGTAAATGTGCCCATCCTCACCCAGAAATACTGTTGCCCTAATCACAGGTTTGGTAAATGTGCTCATTCACTGTGATTAGCTCTCTGGCAGTGCAGCTTATTACAGAGCATTGATTGGTCCAGTAGGGCTCAAGACATGTATTTTACAGACACTACAGTTCCATTGTTTCCCCTAGATTTACATCTTTTACTTGCAGGAGACCGTGTGCTACCATCTTCACCACCCTGAAAGAGAGATTTTTGTCTGCTTCTCAGGTGGTTAACGTGACATATTTTCCGATGCGCGCACTCTGTGTGCTCGCCTGCGTATGTCCGCACGTGCCTGTGCGCCCGCTTTGGGGTGGAACTCCCGCATGCGCAATACAGAGAGCAGAGGAGAATTGTAAAAGCATGACTGTGTAGAGACAAAAATGACAAGATGTTGTGTAAATAAGATAAATAAGGCTAATTAGTTTTACTAAAAGGACAATGTATAGACCTGTTCTATAGGAAAGCTAACCTTAAATAACTTCTGTTGTGATCGCATTCGTGACATGAATAAATAAGCCGGGTTGTGTTTGGGCGGCTTGGCCTCGACCCGCCAGTCATGCCTCACCTGACGTCTGTGGCCATCTGTCCAGGTCATGGGGCCCCAACAAGCGGGGGGGGGGCCCGTGAGGCATAGGGGGGGGGGGGTCTCGCCAGCGTTGTTCTCCATACATCTGTCGCTTCCTTTTTTGCCCCCATTCTTCATTCCTTCAATCACGCTCGTGCTGTTGATGTCCTGTCTCCAGCTGCCTCATTCATCTCCGCAGTGTGCGTACGCGTTTGGCATGAGTGCAGGTTTATGCCGTTGTTTCTGCATGTGACTGTTTGACTGCTATGGCGTGCGACTCCCTTTGCCGACCTGAGCAGTGCCACCAGAGCCGGACTGAGGCCTCTGCTTTGCTCCTGTAGGTCATGGATGTTTGGAAGTACTTTGCCCAGTCTTGGTTCCCCAGATTGAGAGCCTCCGCCTCAGTGCAGCGTGTGAGGTTGTATTTACACAATGACAGGGCTGTGACCCCCCCCGATCCCGTTTAGCCAGCTCCTGTTTATGAGAGGTGCATTCTGGGTAATTGCCATGCCTCCATGTCAGGTTTGTTTGTTTTCCTACGGGCCTTGATAGGGATGTGCGTCAACGGCCCTGTGCGTCGTTTCAGGAATCTGGGCAAGAACGGCTTGTCGAGCAGCAGCATCCTGTTGGGGAAGTGCCCCCCTCCGCGGGTGCCGGCTGCACCCGCCCCCCCACTGCCAAAGGACAAACTGAACCCCCCCACGCCAAGTATTTATGTGAGTATAGCTCTGTGGCTCTCAGTAAACACAGGCCACGATGCTGGAAGCCAGACTGAGGATCCTGTTGAGTTGTGTAAGTAAAACAAAAAAAATTATTATTGTTGTTATTATTATTGCATATTAATTTGCCCCGCAGCTGGAGAACAAGAGGGATGCCTTTTTCCCACCTCTGCACCAGTTCTGTACGAACCCGTCCAACCCAGTGGCAGTGATCCGAGGCCTGGCTGGCGCACTCAAACTGGGTGAGCAAGTCTGCAGAAATATCCAGAACAGTCCCCCGATGCATACTCCAAGGGGAACGGGTCGGGAATCCCGTGCAAAGTCGCACGCCGAATACTCCTGACCTGCTGGGTGATGATAGTGCCACCTGCAGGCGGTTTGAGTGGGTGCAGGTGGCTCCCTGTCCCGCAGAGTGTGGCGGCAGCGACGGAGAGCTCACTGACTGCGAGAACCTCACGCACTGGCAAATGCACCAAGCCGTACCGCCAGTGGTTCTCCAGCGCGGGGGGTTCGAATCCCTTCTCCACTGTATGTGTGTGTGTTTGCTAGCTCTCTTAATGTTACATGAACTTTTCCTGTGCTCTAGTTTCCACACACAGTCCAAAAACATGCAGACATGCATGTCAGTTGTTCTCAGTCCTGATCCTCATTCCAACCCACACAGCTTTTAAATTGCCACATTCATTATTAGCCTAGATTGGCTCCAGCTTCCCCATTACCCAGGTGGCTTAAGCGGTATAGATAATGGATGGCTGAATTATTATCCTATTAAGGATCATATAAGCCTGATTAAGGTAGGGTTGGAATGAAAACATTCTGGGACCACCAGGAACAGGACTGAGATCCTCTGAGGAAGGTAAACTGGTGTTTGTTTCTGAATTTCGCATATTGTGTGATTGTGTGGGTGTATGTGACCCCTAACTGCCTGGTATCCTGTTCAGGCTATATATCCCTGTGACGCTGGTTAAGCAGTTGGATGTGTGATTGGTTTATGGATGGATGTAGGGGTGGGCATGCAGTACAGTAATACGGTATAGCATGGTAATTTGGAGGCATTTGATTGCAAGGATCCGTCCCCACTGCTAAATGAATTTTATCGCCAAGATGTCAGAATGCCGGAATACCACTGCTTTTGAAAATAAGCACAATATCATATACCACGGTATGACAGTATGCACAACAGCCCAAGCCTAGATGGACACGTTAGTAATGCGTCCTGTGTTGTGCAGATCAGTCATGGGGCTCCCTCTAATGGCAGTGGTCATGCGTGCTACCTGGTAAAGGCCGCCTCTCTCTTCTCGCAGACCTGGGCCTCTTCTCCACCAAGACGCTGGTGGAGGCCAATCCCGAGCATCTGGTGGAGGTGCGGACACAACTGTCCCAGCCTGCCGATGAGAACTGGGACGCCACAGGCACCCGCAAGGTGTGGCGCTGCGAGAGCGGCCGCTCGCACTCCACCATCGCCAAGTACGCACAGTACCAGGCGTCATCCTTCCAGGAGTCCCTGCGGGTAAGCCTGCCCCCTAGTGTTCACTCTTAGCTCTGGTAATAACGGTGATATAATGGCACACAGTTTTCTGCAGTTTTGTGTTTCTCTTCAGTAAAACATGGGATGAGATTGAACTAAATATTGTGTGAAATGCCTTGGTGACCTCATGTGAATGGACTGTGAATGGGTTTTTTTTTTTTTTTTTTAAAAATCTTGCCTTCCAAAGGAGGAAAATGAGAAGAAAGGGCAGAAGGACCACTGGGACGCGGACTGTGCCTCCTCGGACAGGTAAAGCTCCGGCTGTGCACTGTAGCATGGCGCCGCCCTTGTGTGCCATAGTGGAACTAACATGTGGCTTCTCTGCTTCCCCCCACAGTGTGGGCAGGCGACGGAAAGGTCCCATTAAGTACATAAAATTTGGGACGAACATTGACCTGTCAGACGAGAAGAAGTAGGTGTTCATTTTGTGGCCCTGATCTTTCACGTCCTAATACTACTTCGGAGTGTTTATGACATGTTCTTGCTGTGGAGTGGTAGCTCTGAGGCTAGGGATCTGTGCCAGCGATCGGAAGGTTGCTGGTTTGAATCCAGTGAATATCAGGAGTGATTCTACTCCGTTGAGCACTTGAGCAAGATCCTTAACCTGCAATTGTGTTGTCCTGGGTATATTAATCTACATCCAGCCCTCCAAGCAGGTCTACCAACTTACAGGGAAATTTTGGGGTTGGTGGCAAGATTGGCACTCCAAGCACCGTTAAAAACCATTCAGGCTAGTGTGGTGCTGAGGTATTGCCCGCTGCACGGCTGCACTCAGGTTCAGGTTCGTCGTGTGGTGGGTGCGGTAAGGCACTGTAATCGGCGTGGGCTCCTTACATTACCTCACTTTGCTGTTATGGTTTTTCGTGCTACAGCATGATTAAAAAACAGCTTATGATTGAAAGGAGGGAAAATAATCTTATTTATGGTTTTAGATATTGTTATAACCAAAAGAATGCTGGGGAACATTTCCCATGAAGTCTCCATGCCCCCCTCAACCACTGCCCTTTGCTGTGCGGTGTCGCCCCCTGCTGTTGGACAAATGGTATTTCCATGTCCAAGGTGGCCTCCTCTCACAGTCTACGTCTGTGTCTGCAGGTGGAAGCTGCAGCTGCAGGAGCTGAGCAAGCTGCCTGCGTTTGCCCGCGTGGTGTCTGCGGGGAACCTCCTCAGTCACGTGGGGCACACCGTCCTGGGCATGAACACCGTGCAGCTCTACATGAAGGTCCCCAGCAGCCGCATGCCAGGTCCGGCATGACCCCCACTCTCACAAGGGGCCCCAACCCGTTGGCCTTGCGGGTAACACGGCCTGCGAGACCGACATGTGTGCCTCTGCTTGGCTTTTCAGGTCACCAGGAGAACAACAACTTCTGCTCCGTCAACATCAACATCGGGCCTGGAGACTGCGAGTGGTTCGCGGTGCCAGAGGTCTACTGGGGCGTCATGAATGACTTCTGTGAGAAGTACGCTGGAACCACGCTGCCGGATGGCAGAATACTGATGGTCATGTTTAAGTGTCTGTGCTGCTTTGAGCACATTTGGGCCCCAAGTCTTTCCCAGAAGTGCTTTAGTTATGCAGTCCTTTCCTCCATTGCCTCCTCATCTCTTTCGACAGGAATAATATCAACTTTCTCATGGGCTCTTGGTGGCCCAACCTGGAGGATCTGTACGAGGCCAACGTGCCCGTCTACCGCTTCATCCAGCGGCCCGGAGACCTGGTGTGGGTCAACACGGGCACGGTGCACTGGGTGCAGGCCATCGGCTGGTGCAACAACATCGCCTGGAACGTGGGGCCGCTCACAGGTCCGCCCCCGCCCCTGCCCTTGCTCGCTGCCTCAATCCACTCCATCCGCTCACTGAATCTCCCTGTTTCCCCCACAGCTTACCAGTACAAGCTTGCCGTGGAGCGATACGAGTGGAATAAGCTCCAGAGTGTAAAATCCATCGTCCCCATGATTCACCTGTCCTGGAACATGGCCAGGAACATCAAAGTGTCAGACCACAAACTTTTTGAGATGATCAAGTGAGTAGGCCTCTCCGTTTCAGCCACCTTTGCTGTGAGCTCTGTCGGACAAGTCTGTCGCATCCAGGAGCTTGTCAGTGTTTTTCCAGACTCTGTAGCCAGTAGTAGTAGTAGTAGGTCACGCGGAGACAACCGAAAGTGTCAGAATTACCTTATTTTAACCCCACGGCCCACCCTCCCCAGGTACTGCCTCCTGAGGACCTTGAAGCAGTGTCAGATGCTGAGGGAGGCTCTCATCTCCGCTGGGAAGGAGGTGCAGTGGCACGGAAAGACCCGGGAGGAACCGGCACACTACTGCAGTATCTGTGAGGTGAGGCAGTGTGTTAGCTATGGTCCGACTGGAGGCGGGGCTTTTATGCTGCCCGTATGTGATTGGCCACTTAGACAGTGGTGAGTTAGACGCCCTTAATGGATCCCTTTCTGTCTATAAGAGCATTAATCAGCTGAGTGGCCTGTGTGAAAACTGAAATGTATATTCAGTCTTGCCAGTGACTCTTTAAGGGGTCATGAAATTGACTGTAATTGTTTTAGATCGTTTTTGGTGTAAATTAATTTTTTGTTAATTGCTTCATATAAATATCTGTTGAGGGTGTGTGAAAGCAAGTCCCGGCTGTTTGTTGGGCTCTGGCACCTTGACCCCTCCTGCTCATCTGGCTGTCACAGGTGGAGGTCTTCAACCTGCTCTTTGTCACCAATGAGAGCAACTGGCGTAAGACCTACGCGGTTCACTGCCAGGACTGTGCCCGCAAGGCCAGCGCCGATCTGCACGCCTTTGTGGTGCTGGAGCAGTACAAGATGGAGGATCTCATGCAGGTGTACGACCAGTTCACGCTGGTGAGTACCCTTGACCGGTGCCAATCCCCACCACCTGTCTTAAGTCCACAAAAACGTACCTGACTGAGATATGGCCACGGCCCCTTCCATGTCTCCCCACAGGCCCCGCCTTTGCCTCCTCCCTCATCTTGACGTCGACATTTCTTGCCCGGCGGACCGTGCGCGGGAAGTCGAGGAGGCCTTTCTGATATTCAGGAAGCCGGCCGGTCCAGATGCCGCTGGGCTCTGTAGCTAATCCTACGAGGCTGCGTCTGGAAGCTTCTGTCTATGCAACCTGCCGACCCAACGATGGGAGGGCGGGGGAACCCCCCTGGGACACTGGACAGCCACCCTGGCTGTATGCATATAGAGCCCATTGGGAGGAAGCGCCCCTTTTGTACATATCGATACCTTCACCGGTCACAACTGGCAACGTAACACAAAGACTACTGACCCGAATCTCCGTTTTCTATTGTTTTTGGGCTGATATGAAGTTTTTTTTTTTTTTTTCTTCCCCTTTCTTCCTCTTCTCCTCCCTATACCCACGAAATGAATACTAGCTTGGCTGGTCTTTTTTTTGTATAGTAGACAGACATTTTAAGTCTATTTGGGCAACAAAATAACAAAGAAAAATGGGGAAAAAAATTTGTAATGTGAAAAGTTAGGTGGTATAATTTTTTATGGCTTTGGTTTTTCGTCGTTATTTTTGGAACCATGTTGATAAATCTTTTGGTTTCTTAGTTAAAATTTTAAAAAAAGGGAAAAATCAAGGACGACAGCCAAGTCAAGAGAATGGGTTGCACATAGACTAAGAATTAAACATTAATTTGTGATTTTCTTTGTTTCTAATCTTGATGTAAATTTACACTATTTATAAATACATATTTATTGCTTGGAAATATTTGTGGATGGAATGCTGTTATTTTTCCCAGAGTACCTGCCATTAAATTTTAAGGAGTTCTGTCATTTTATGCACCAACTCCTATTTACCTTTTCTATATATAAATGAAACTGCTTAGCAACCTTGTACAGAAACATCATTAAAATTGTTTTATTGTTTCCTGTACGACCTGACTTATTCGCGCCGGATTGGTCGGTGGGCTATGCGCGATGCTGTGCCGGGGGGGCGGGATTAGGGGTTGACTGATCACGGTGATATCTGTTAGTCTGTAATCAACCCGGTGGATGCTGTCCAACTGTGTTTTTGTTTCTGATTTACTGACACTTGTGTTGCACACAATAGCACCCTTCCCACCCCGATTCAAACCTGGCCCTCAATCCTAAATCCAGGCCATGTTTTCAGTACTTCCAGCCCTTGAGGACTGTGATCTGAACATCTCTGCTGTAGGGGGCCCGTTTGGCCAGGGCTGCAGGCCTGAATCCTGCCTCTGTCGTTTTCCTCTCTGCTCCTGTTGATATGCAGTTCGGTTGGTAGTCGTCTCTGAATGACCCGTAGCATATAACTCTGTGTGTATGGATTATGTTTATATTACATAGTGGGGGCAAATATCTCCCACAATGTGATTAAAAACCTGTTATTTTGATGGTCCCCCATTTTCAGTTCCATACAAAAATCTGTCATCGTCACTTTTATTTGGTTACTTGCGGTTAAGGTTAGGGCTGGGTAGGGGTTAAGGTCATCATGTTGGGATTAAAGTTTTCCCCATAGAAATGAATGGTGAGTCCCCACAAATATATTACAAACTTATGTGCTCTCCTCCAACCCTGACCAGGTGAAATGTTTATAAAATAGTTGGATTTGTACATCTAGGATGTTATGAAATGGTTACCCCTGCTGTGTGTCTTTGACTGATGCTGATATGAAGCAGGTTTTCCTCTAGCTATTGGTTACATCTGTAGGCTTGATCACAGCGCCATCTGTTGCTGATGTTGTGCCAGTGCGGTGGAGCTGCTTGAGCCTGGCTGCTGGTGGCAAGATGGTCCTTGCAGGCGCCATGCAAGCTGCCATTGAAGCCCCCCCAGCAACCGAGCTGCGATCCAGGTCTCTCCTGCCAGACACAACCAATAGGCAATGATACCGGTGGCCCTGCCCTTCCCTACCTGCTGAGCCTGGCCTCTGGACGGGATGCAAGTGAATCAGTCACCGGCCCTATAAACCTGGGACTGCTTTGTGATGCTGGGTGTGGGGCTCGTTAGGGTTTTTTCACTCTTTGCTTAAATCTGTTTGCCATTCTATGGGGAATAAGGCTTTTTGATATATCCCCCGAGCAACAGCTGCAGTGTAGTTCAGAAAGCTCTCTTAGTCTTCTGAAGCGACAGGTAAGCATCAAAATTTGCTTTTGGTCTTTAGGATTTGAAGTCCTAATTGTTCAAGAGGACACTGAAATATCACAGCAAATGTCTCTGGATACTTGCTGTGCTCAGGTCCGTCTCCCAAACGATTCCTAGTGTTTAGTCCCTCCTCTTTAAGTTACCGCTAATAGGATTCGTTAGCATAGCATAGCAGTGAGGGGGTGTTCCACCATGGTGGTCTTACCGGCAGTGCCTGGTTTAGCTTAGAGGGGGAGATGGTGGTTCAGGAGGTAGTGCTATTGTTTGGCAACCAGAGGGTTGTCTGTTCAAGTCCTGGTTCCTCCTGACATCAAAGTGTCTTTGAGCAAGACACTGAACCCCAAATTGCTCCCGGTGTGCAGATTGGCCCCTTGCATGGCAGCCTTCGCCACCAGTGTATGAATGTGAGGCATGTATTGTAAAGCGCTATATAAATGCAGTTCATTTACCATTTATTTACCATTCAGAGACACGTTACCTTCATATGAAATGATCTGTGGTCAGTCGAAGTTTAATCTGGGAGCTTCCAAGGCAACTATGATGGTTACGGTGTCCTGATGGCTTACGGCTGTCTTTCATTAAGCTGGGATCAGTACGGCAAATTCCTCTATGAAGTGTAAGCACGCTGCCTGTTGGGTGTGTGAATGAAATCTCGTTTGAGGGCTGTGTGTTTGCAGGTGCAGGAGCCACTGGCCACAGACAGCATCCCTGCCATCCCTGTAGCTGCTGGAGCCGCTCTGGAACCGCACCGGGACGCCATTGGAGACCGCGGGGTGTGGAGCTCGCCACTCCCCGCATATGGGTTTGTGCTGTGCCCACCTTCCGGAAGTGCACACAGGAAGCAGATAACCCTGTTGCCATGGGGACACTTCCTCACCCTACAGATGTCAGTTTGAAGTTGGCAGTCCATTCCTGCCTGAGGCCCCTGCGGTTCAAGTTAGATAAGATTTCCAAGCAAATGTTAGAGATCCTTAATGCCTTCACGTCCGTCGCCGTTTCTTCAGGGGCTGAAGATGCTCCTGGGTGTGGCTGAATGCTCCTAAAGCAGATCCTAAATCCTTTTGGGTTTAATGATTATTTCATTGTATTTGTCACACCTTAATTGCGTAACTTATGAATCTGGCCAGCAGGTGGCGTAGTGGTTAAGGGTCCAGCATATTGCTGTTTCCATCCCCAGGTTAATCGTGCATGTTGATCAAAGTATGCGACCAGCATTCAACCTGTAAATTGCCAAATATCGACCTACTTTGTGTAAAAACCTAGATTGAGCAGATATATTGATTTTAGTATCTAATCTGCACAGAAACATTATTACAACCGCCTATTTTAGTCTGTATAATTCACTGTAAACGGTAATTCCTTTTTGTCTTGAGTGGACACGACCTTCAGAAAATGTGTGGGCACCTTTGAAATGAAAAGTTATTACTTTGCGCTGTGATATCCGGAAATCATGGTAGCAGGACACCAGACCCGTATGGGGGAAGTATATCGGACATATACTATATATCATCTGAGGAATTGCCCTCAGTTATTTCATAAGGACCAGGAGCATCATTAGAAATTTAAGAAAAGGGAGGGCAAAGCCTCTGTTTGGGGCGGGGGGTCTGATTTTAATGAAAATGAATGAGAATTACTTTTTTTTTTTTACATTTTTCAGGCCGGGGACTAAATCTTAAGTATCTGTCGCACATAGTAACAATTAGTTATTAAATAGACGCGAAATGACAGAAGTGTCTTGTCCGTCGTCGGTCTCCTGTGTCGCCAGAGCGCCGAAGCGGCATGCTGTAAACGCCTCTGGCCGCCAGGTGTCGCCCTCCGCTCGCCATAGGCGCTCGCGCTCTCTGCGACTCGCCACGCGCTCATTGACAAATCGGGGACGCGGTTTGAGGCTCGCGGCGTTTCTTTCCAGATACATTTAGTCACCCGCCTGATTCAGTATGTGTTTACTACTTTTTCCACTGTTTAATAATAAAAAATCGATTAGCTTTTCCTTACTTCCTTGCGTAGTGTAAATGAAAAGCTGCACTGCTTTAAAAGGGAAAGCAGGTACTCTTGTGTTTATTAGCATGGAAGGGGTAATCTGTGAGTGACAAACTAAATCCATACACAGATCCGCAAGGGCTTCCATTACTGATGCCTGGTTTATTTATTTATTTATTATCTATTTGCATTTTTCTTAGTACAATACTTTTTTTTGCTTTAAGTAACAAATGCGAGAACTCTTTGTTAATGTCTAGGGATGGATAATATACAGCGTATACGATGTAGGCTATTACGCTTTCCACTGACAGCACAGTATATCAGGGCGTAGGAGAGATTTTGATATTGGGGGACACCGCTTCATAACGTAAACGTAAAGGTCTATTTATTATGGCGGGGCGAATGAAGCCAAACTCGGCATTGGTTCTGACCCCCCTGACATCGGCTAAGTGCGAAACCCGTTTCTTCGCAATCAAAAATCAAGCGAAATAAAGACGTTACTTGTAGTTTCTGGCGATGTTGTGTAAGCAGTAAACACGGTACCTAGTCCGACTCCGGGGGTTCAGTCTCCAACTTAAAAGGTTTCTGACTTATATAGGGATTATAAATACATTTTCGGCGTGAGTCAGCGCGTGTTAATCATCGCCGACGCGGTCTTGTCTCTAAACGCTAGGGAGGAGCACTGAGTGACTAAACCGTTGCAGTTGTTGCAGGGAGAAGATGTTGGTGTCGGAAGCTGTGTGTGTGTAAAGCTAACAGGAACATGGAGGTAGTGAGTGCAGAATTTGCCGGGCTGCTGTCCCATGTCACTACCGAACAAGGCGGCCAGTGTGCGCAGTGTAACATGAAATTGGATAAGCCACTTGGTGAAAAACGTTGGGCACTTATGTATTATATTTGGGGCGATATTCGTGAAAGCACCGATAGTGGCCAAGTTGGGTTTGTAGCTTGCTGTTATTTTAATCGATTGCCATTTAATTATCGTGTTTTTTCGCTTGAATTTGTGCACTTAGCCTCCGCTTATGTTTCGTCAGGTGCTTCAGGTTGATGCGTGGGCAGATATTTCACATTTACATGAAGTTCCGCCTTTAGGCCAATTATGACGTAGATATGGTTCATGTGTGCTCGTTAGTAATGCCGTCTACAGGTGCAGATTAACTAGCCTAAAGACTAAGAACTCAGCACAGTAAAACGTAATGATCTATAGAGATAGATGAAGGGTCTTATATA
>JAODKE010000085.1:1788233-1803023 GCA_026779605.1 Mormyrus hasselquistii
AGACGGTTGGAGGGAAGGGGTGCCCCTTTGGGTGGGGGGGGGGGGGGGGAGGGGGGGGGGGGGGGGGGGGGGGGAGGTGGATGCCAATACATGTGGCTGTGCTTCTGAGTGTGTGTGACGCTCTTTAACGGCGGCCATGTAGGCTGGACTTCATTCTTTCTGGTATTAATCAGACCTGGTAGTAAGTGGTTAATTTCTTGTTTGCACTGTACAAGTTTACCTAGAGGGAAATACCTGATTATAGGCTTCTCTCTCTGAAACGAATTATGTTTTTTTTTTTTTGATACTGTTTTGATGTATTTGGCTCCATCGGTTTTGATTTCTTTAAAAGGGTGGGAGGTTGGTGGTGGCATGTGCTCAGGCAGCTTCCTGGATGCTTCTAGATGGACCCCACATAGGCAGCCTCAGACCCAGGGGGCTGGTACAGACCGTAATGACCGGATTCCACGGCCAGCCTGTTTTCCCATCCTGCACCTCGGGGGGTGAGTGGGGTGGGGGGGGGCTCAAATGGCAGGGGTGAGTCAAGGGGACAGAAAGCCGAGTACTTCCCTTCTACAGTAAAAGGAGCACTAATGTGACCCTGTTTGAGTCAGTATCCAGTGATAAGCTGCATGATACAAAGCAGAATTTGCAAAGTCAGCCTAGGATTGGGATTCAAATCCACAACCTTCTAGATCTGAAGCATCCTGCTGCTCAAAAAAATAGACTGACAGCCTAAATCACTGAATTTACATTAAACTGCTTATTTTAGCTAAAGCCATGTACGGCTTTTGCCTTACTACACAGCCAGGCGTGTTTCTGATTCTGATCCCTCCTGATTTTGGCTTTACTCAGAACCTGACGAAGCTGAATCAGCCCAGAGCCCATTTTGTTCCCCAAAGTTCCTCACAGGAGGAACCGAATGCCGTCAAGTCATCTGCACTCAGCTGCAGTCAAACCACACGCCATCTTAGCGCAGAAAGTCAAAAAAGGATCAGAACAATTTGTGTTGCAACTGTGAAATTTATGAATGTTTCACCTCCCCACCCCCGACAGTGTTTGTTCTGTGCTGGTGATCTCCGGTGACAAAAGGAAAACATCTTCTGGTCAGTGTGGCATGGTGATTCGCATTCCTGCATCCGTGAAGCCCTAACTACCCAAAAAACACCCTTCTAAATACTTTCCTCCCAGTATGCAGGAAAAATAATCAGCCTCTCTTCCTCTGCCATTAGCTGTATCATCCCTGTGTTTCTGATATCACAAATATCTCTGATTACCTATCATTCCTGTCGCCAGACTTGACTCGAGGAACTAGCTAGGAAATGTCAGCCCTGATTGATAAGGACACCAGTAGCCAGGCTTTGTTGTATCCCTACAACATGTGTCAGTTGATCTGAACTGACACAAAAATGGAGCTGGACTTTAATGGTACGTAATGTAAAAGGGGCCACTTAGCCATCGCTGGGTGGTGGTGGGGGGTAACAATAAAGGCTGGTAGCATGAAATAACCAGTGAGTTGCAGTCGTTGTGGGCGAGGGGTCAGAGTCCACAGTCCAGAAATCGGTCCCTCGAATCATTGACAGAAGCAATCGATGTCATTGTAAAAAAAATAAAAAATGAAAAATAAACACGGTTTCTACAAGCGGTGCATTTTTTATTACTATGTGCTTTGGCATATGGAGGTGTGTGAACAGTTTAGGAAGCACCGAGCCAACAGGTAACTTGGGGTATCACCATCGCAGGAGGGAGTCATTCATGCAGACCAGGATAAATTGACATATTCTGTTCTTCTTCCTATTAAAGCTGACTAGAGCACCCCCACCCATCCTACCTCCCTTCGTGTGGGATCTTCCCATAAGCATACACCTAATTTTGACTAATTTTCGACTAATTTTGTCCCTTTGCCCTTTGAGTCTCCCCAAAAAAGCCCCAAAAAGGCTGATTGCTACATTTTCTGAATGCAGCAATTCTGTTGTTAGATGTATATGAGTGATGAGTAAGAATCAAAACTAGATTTAACTTCTCTACTTTTTACTGTTATATTTTTTTCTGAAACCATGGCTTTTGCCATTAGTTATGCCTTTTAATCTACTCACTTATGAGCTGTTATTTTGTGACAGTATATTTAAAGGGTAGATTTGAAAAGTCCTCTTGTGTTTCAATCGAGCTTTTTCCGGAACACCTACAGGTCAGTGACCAAACTATGAAATTTGGGGAGGTGAAACCCCAAATGTGAAACCCCAAATGTGAGTCATTGTCAGAGCCCTGTCATCAAATCAAAGCCGCATCCCTAACAACGGTGTGGCACCAGGCCCCGATGACGCAAGCTCACGCCTGAGCGCTGCAGCAGTAACTGGGTTTGCCCCCCAGCCCCTCCCACGTCGCCACAGAGTCCTTGCCAGGTCTCGGCCTGCCAAAGCCAAAGGCAGAGAACAAACGGTGCGGAGGCTTAGACTGCAAGTGTCGCTGGTCTGGAGAGCTGAGTCAGAAGCCCTTTGTCAGCAGCGTTGACCGGCGTTCATGTGTGCGATGATATTTTTTCTTCTCTTTAGTGTGGTTCCGACGGTACAGTAGTTGCTCCGCTTGGCGCGCCACATTTCATGGCAGCTCCGGCTCACAGTGTCTGACGTCACCTTTCATCTGCGGGCAGTGTGGAAAGACAAAGCACTGCCACGTTCTACACAACATCCAGACGTGTCTGATGTATGCTGTTTTCCTGTTCTATTCAGTATGGATGAGACAGTAGGCAAATAGTACCTGGTCACATCCTACATTCTACCAAATATTCAGTATGGATGAGACAATAGGTAAACAGTACCCGGATGTCATACTACATTTTGTAAAATTCTGAATTGTGCAGCCAATGGACACTACGCTATCCCACAAGGCAAGTACTTTGTCTGCTCAGAAACATGGCAGAGTAAGTGCTGTTTCTGTAAATTTAAGTTAAAAACAATGCAGTACAGCAATTTTTTTTGATAGTCTGTGGGGCTCAAGCTATGTCACTGGAATACATTCAGATCAGGTAATATGTGTGGCATCCACAGTGTGTCCGAATGCATGCAAACTGTTCTTATGTATACATACAGTATGTACTCGTATTGTGTATCGTTTGAGTAGCAGGGTCCTGACTGCAAGTATGTGATTTTGGATACCCCCAAAATGTGTGGCTAAGCTGGTTAGACGCACAGCATCACAGCATTGTCTACTGGATGCATCCAGTTCAGTTATGTATCTGAAGCTTATTACTTTAGTTGGAGACATGTGGTTATCCGGATAACCATTTTAACCAATGCAGGATAAAGATCAAACTGTGTACTACATCACAGTTTGTGAGGAACAACAGCTATGCTTAATTCAGGTGTTTTTGTTGTGGAAATCAGCCACTTAAAAATCATAGGAGTGGTCTATAGAGTTTATGTCAGGCTTGTGCCTGCTGACCCATTTTCGTGATGCTTCCCTGTCCATTTGTTTCTGGGCCCCAGCTGTTGAAGGTACTGCTAATCAAACCCGACACTCTGCACCAGCTTTAGTGAAGATGTTACACTCTTTAAGGATTGACCAGAATGTCACTAGTTCGAGCCACTATGACGACCACTATTAGGATAACCGTCAACTCTGATTTTATTAGCAAAAGTGTCCCCTAAGTAAAATGGGGTGATGATGGTCAGACATTTATTGTCGATTACGACGCGGCAAACTCAAGGCCGTGCTGCTCTGTTCTGTCCCAGTTGGTACCATTGGACCATGTTGGTGACAAGGTGATCTGCTGTGGGCCGCTTCACATGTTTGCCCGAATGTCAGAAAGTGATTCCTCGGCAGGCTTTGATGATCCGGCACTCATCTGTATCAAAGGCCGCGAGGAAGGGCACCGGCGATAAGACACTTGGCAGAGGGACAGAGGCACTTGTCGGCGAGCCAGTCACGGAAATTGGTGTAGCCTAGTTGGGCTGGTAAGCTGGGTCATGATGCAGAATGGTGACAGAGGGATTTAAATATTGACCAGGACTGCCCCATATGAGTACGAGTGGGTGTGTGTGGGTGGGAAACGGAGTATTCCTCAGTGTGTACAGGTAGGTGGATGCAAGTGTGGGTGATAAAGTGTGTGTGTGTCTGTGTATGTGTGTGTGTGTGGGGTGGGGGGGTTTGCATAGATCGCATTTGAGGACCAAATTGTCCACATAGTCTAGTAAAACCTGAAATTTCCCTACTTTGGGGGACATCTTTTGAGGTCCCCATTTGGATAACCTCATTTTCATAAAAATCTGTGAATGCAATCAAAAAAGTAAAAATGCCAAAAGTCTCGCATTTTGTTTGGTTACTTGTAGTTAAGGTTAGGGCTGGGTAGGAGTTAAGGTCGTCATGTCGGGAGTTACAGGTTACTTCACATGGGTTCTGTTCTCCCAACAGCATCCCATGATTGGGGGCCATTCTTATCAACATAAAGCCTGGGAGGGAAAGGTGACACAAGATGACATTTTCAGAATGGAATGATCATCTTTCTTTAAAAATTGATTAATGATGGGCAAAGGCAAAGAGATCCTAGAGGAACACATCCATTCTGTGACATCATAGCAACAACCTCCTGCAGGACCAGCACTGGGCACTGGGCACTGGGCACTGGTCCGAAAGCCCGTGAGTCAGCTGCCAGCACGAATCGCCTAGCAGGTGCTGCAGATGCAAAGGTGCACAGAAAAGTTTGCTATCCCAGATAAGAGAAATGTAGCCATACCTTTGAAGAAGATGCTGTACTGAATGAGAAAAATACTTATTTTCTGTAATCTACAATACTACTTTTAATATAAAGTTAGACCTAAAATGCACCTTAATGCCACAACAGTGCATTGTCACAGCTTGAAGAGGAAGTGACATCGTTCTGTTAAATGTCCTTTCAAAGCTCTCGCGCAGAATGACTTTAACAAGCTGCCTCATGGAGCATGAGGCCGGCAGACTGAGCTGAGGCTGCCCACGGCAGCACCCTCGACCCCCTGGGGGTCAGTATCCGCCCCTTCGCCCTGGCTGACCTCTTTTAAATGCTCCTCGGCACTAAAGGGTCACGGTACCTTAGTCATTCCCTCTCAAGTGGCATCTTTTTGTTGTTCATAAAAGCTCTGGTCGCTCAGGGAACATGAAAACCATCAGCTGAGGGGGAGAGTAAAATCATTTGGGGGGGCTTTAGTGGCCATGGAAAAACTGGGTGGGGGGGTTGGGTAAGGGGACATTATAGGATGTGTTTCATTCAGAGATCGGACCGATTTGAGAAGGGACAGGGCAACCTGCTGAGCAGATCCTGACAGATGTGGGAATTTTTAGCCCCGCCCGCCTCACCATGAGGAAAACTGGGGCCCATGTTGACATACTGGCAGCCTGAGGTTTCCTGTTCCTGCTAAACCTGGTTGTGTGTGGACCACCAGCAGACTGTGAAAGCCCCTTGGAGTCATCTTTTACCGGCTCCCTTCCTCCGCCTGCCCTTCCCAAGAGGGACGCAGCTATAAGAACTCTCCTGGGAATGCACCTACAGAGGGGCCCGGAAAAGGAAATGATCAGTATTTATTTACTTTAGTTTTGAGCCATCTTTGCAGGTGTTAAATCTGCTTTTTGTGTTTCTCTCTCTCTCACACACCCGCACATTGAATTTTGCAGTCTTGTTCGCAGTGAATTCTTATGGACAGTTTGCTTTTCTGCCTATAAATGAAGTGGTTTAACTACATGCTTAGCGCTTCTCTCTGAAATAAAGTGACAAACTGACAGGAAAGCTCTCCTCCTTCCCTAGCAGAACAAGCATCAGTCTGGTTGTACAGAGTGCTGCCTGGCATCTCATTATGGTCGCACTCTGCGCTTTGTTAAGTATCCACGCCTCCCCCCCCCCAGGTGTCGTTAATAACCCAGCCAGCGAGTGGCCTGCATTTCACACAGAAGTCGTCGATTCTGCTCTTTCTAAAGACTGCTCACACTGGGCTTTTGAAACTGACTGACTCTCCCCTCATTCAGAAGGGGGAAAAATGAACGTTGCCGCTGATTTTTTTTTCCATGCCCTGCCTCTGCACCTCCCAAGGTCTCGGTCCTGTTTCCCACGCTGGGTGCTGAGAGGTTAATATTGTGTGTGGGCGCAGTTTCGATCAGTCAGGTAGCTCAGGTTTCTGTTAACGTGACTGCACGCCCCGGGGCCGCATCGGCAGGCACGGCGATCCGCGGCATTCTCCGCATTCCCTGCATACCCACCCAGGCGTTGCCTTTAAGAGAAGGCAAACAGTGGTGACCCCTTGTCCCTGCTGCCTATCGGCAGTCACCTATACGTCAGAGGTCATGCCTGGCCCTGGATTCTGCCCTGCTCTTCCTGTGGGTGCCATCTGCCTCCAGTCTCTTTCATAACAAGCCCAAACTCCATCTACTTCTGAAAATTGTTTGTGCTTTATGGCCTGGGTCAGACAACTAGATCATTTTTACAATATGGGTATGTAGAAATTTTATACTTAAGAAAATTCCAGAAGTGTCATCCTTATCCCTGTCATGGAGCACTGTCCATGCAGAATGTGTATGAACCATCCTATAATGCAAGTTATGGAGCTGGCTGTGGTTATCCTCCCAGCCAGGACCAGGCCACCGAGGCTACCGCGAGTTGAACGTTCTGCAGCTGCTTGCACCCCTGCCCTTGATCCTTGTGGGAGAGCAGCCTAACGCCTGCTGCTGCACAGGTGTCCCCTGCCTGGCCGAGCGCTCGCGGGCTGCCAGCGGAGAGAGATGCCATGTGTCTCCCTGGGACCGTGTGAACCACAGGGCCTGACGAGCCACTCCGAGTGAACGCCCTGCCTGTCAGGCCTCTCGATGGGCACGTCAGGGCGGCTTGAGGCAAGTGGGAGGGCCTTTATTCATTTAATTTATTAAGATACAGATTGTTTTTATTAACAAGATGCATTTCAGAGCAGGTTGTAAAGTACGGGCAATAATCATTCCATTTGACTATACATAACTGGACCATGTGACCATGTGTAACTCGTCTCATGCATGCCTTGTGAGAGTATCATTATTACTCAGCAAACTCCCAGAGGCACCAGCATGGTGCATAGCTGGCCCGTCGTTGCATTTCTGCTGGTTATTGAAGCGGCTCGTGTTCTCCATACATACTGAACGGGAGTTCATGGGGAATGCTGACTCGAGGAAAATCCTGTCGCAAAATTGTGTCACCGAGGGCTCAGAGTGAGAATTCCGAAGATTCCAGCAGCATGCCGGTGACGTGTTGGTTTAGAGTGTGAAATGTGATGACTCAATCGTGGATGAAGGAACCGAATGTCACTGTCATCTCATTTGTCTGTAAGCCCTCAACTTTGACCCCCTGCTAGCGATGATGACAACGATTCACTGTTTGGGTGGCGTCAGTTGTAGTTGTGTTGGCAATTAGCGTTAGCCGTGGCAGAAATCCATGTAAAAGACATTAGCAGTTAGCATGTTACTGTAGCCATCATAGTCATTCAGGTGCATGATTCAACAGACTCATCTGATATGAGGATAGCTAAGGATAGTTAAAGATGAGGAAGAGCTCAGGAAGTGCAGCTAGTGCTTTTAGCAGGAGAGAGAGACGACTTCTGCTACTCAATCTGAACAATGGCTGCAAAGATGAAAAGGAAACAAGGTGGATTGCTGTTATAGAGCGGGTGGGGGAGGCCCTGGGGAGGGGAGGGTTTTGGGTGCCTCTTGGCCCTGGGAACAATGATCTCCTCGAGATGGGAGGTTGCTGGGGCATGACCCTCCACAAATGTGATTCACACTCCTGCATTCCAGCCCTGATTGGCACCTTAAGGTAGAAAATCCAAGTAGACATCAGGAAATGCCACTTGCTAAATGAGCTATTTAGCAGCACTTTCTTGAGAAGAGAATTCAGCAAAACCTCTCTAGCCATGTGTAGATGTAATGAATGTCAGGGGTATATTGTATTGTACATATTCTGTCAATTTACAGTCTAATAAGGCATGTTATTGGGACATTTTATTTGGTAACTGTCCAAGTGTCAGGATTTTGTCTAAGCTGCCCTCTAGTCCTATAATTGTGTTGGTATATCCAAGTAATCAAAACACAGATCTCAATGGGTTGCTACAGCAACCCATTGTCTGTAGTATAAACAGTATCACAATCAAAGTTCTAGAAGGTTATAAAAACTGCAGTAAACATTGAAATTACGCTATAATAGTTATTCCAAAATACAGCAGTTCATGCTATGGCGGTCGTTTAAAACATTATATCAGGTGATGTGAAATGCACCCATAAATAAAGGTTATGGCCTTGAATACCCCTTGTTTTTTCAGTCACTGATTAACGGGATGGTAATGTATAGCTGCTGTGTACAATGTTCACACACAGGAATGTTAGAAGGTTAAATTCCAGTAGCTTCTATCACTCTCTTTACTATACACAGGCACATTTGCTTGACAGACTGTCACAGCACACTGGGTCATAATCAAATGTCTTCCTTTTATTTAAATACTTTTTGGCCACAGATCTTCTGTAAAAGCTTACGTGCCTAGCGAAATGGCACTGGCCAGCCTCTGCCGATGTCGCTCAGTACCTGCTGGGCTGTTAGATATGTGCCAATGTAGCCACACCCTGCAAAAATGGAAACTGAGCATATCTAAATCGTATGGAAACTGTTTGCGGCCTTATGTCAGAGTTGTTTCTTTCCAAGCTCTGTCACCTGCGGGGTCATTGCAGGGACTTCAGGCCCACACTCTAGGCTCTGGCCTACAGAGACCTCCCAGGACCACCCAGCCTCTGTGATCTGGAGCAGGGCTGGGCGCCTCAGCATCAATCAGGAAGGCACCCACACGGCCGCACCCACCACACTTTCCTACGGGACATTATGTGGGCCTGCTCAAAAAAAGCCGCCTTTGGTTAATGTACTTTAGATAATGGGATGGGCCTGGGTCCCATGAAGGAAGCTGGGCAATCATTAACCGCTAGCAACGCTGTCCACTACACAAGGGCACCGGTATGCAGCCTGGGGGGAGACCACAAAGGCGTCCAGAACGTGCACGTAAATTAAGAGCCGCTTGTCACATTCCCACTGTCTCAGCCCATTAAATCCTGGGGGGGGCCTGGGAACCGGTTTCAGTGGACTTCCAGCCTTCTGCTCACCCCCCCCAAGCCCAAACATGCGGGCGAGCCCCAGCAGGACTGTTCTCGCTCTCAAGGCACAAGCAGTAGTTCTGTGAGGAAGAGCCAAAGAATCCGGCTGAGGTAGAAGCGGATTTTGGCGAAGACGCCTCATTGGAAATGCCATGCCACTGGCGGGGAGGGGGGTGGTGAAAGAAAAGACAGCTCCCCCTACAGGGACGGCATTCCAGCGTAGGACACCACAGGCAGTCCCCCCCCCCCCACACACACACACTGAGAGACAAGGTGGACAGTCTTTACATTCCTGCACAGTTGCACAAATGACACTTGACCCTTGACCAACGCAACCCATAAGACTTGCTGCAATCTGTCCTTCACAAGTACCCAGGAGACCATCTCCTCTACTTTGTAGGCGACACTTTTCGACCTGCACTTAATGATGATGCTCTTGGGTGGCATGGGGTGGCATAAAACAGTATGGGCTTACAGATGGGTAATTCTGCCTCAATGTTTTGTTGCTTCCACCTCCTTCGATACCCCCCTGTAATTTACTGCCACCGTCTGCAGGTCAGCATTGCTTTGCTGTGGCATTCTCACGGATGTGAAAACAAAAAAAACTCAATTTGTCACCAGGGACACGATTGCGTTTAAATGTGGACCATGGGTGAACTTTGACATTCTGTGAGTGCTTTTAAAATGCCTTTGTAATCCCTTGTTTAAGAAGTCTGAAAATGTCTCGTCAATGTCATTCAGCCAGGCTGTGATTAATAAGGCTGGGAGCCTTGGAGAATTCCATGAAACACAGGTGACAAATGATTTTAAGGCATGGAACGGCAGTGTGAGCAAAGTCCACTGGGCTGGACTTTTGCTTGTGGAGAGACACAGGCAGTGATAATGCAGGAGTTGCAGATCTCACAGAGATCGGCCACCACAGGCTGTTCTAATGAACTTTATTTTTTTCTTCTTTTTAAATTACATCTCCTAAATTACGTACTCCATGGGGGACTGATTTTAGTTACTGCTTACATAATACAATGTGTTTCTGTTGATCCCAGTTGTTACACTTTCAGATACAGTTGTCCTGCTTTCAGTACAGTGATTGTGTAATTTTGTCACCAAGCTCTGAGTGTGTGGTTGAATCTCCATGTGATCTCATGAATTTTGTGCTGCTTGAAGCAGGGGTAGTGAAGCTTAGAGGTGGTCTCTTGTGATCGTTCTTGGGGAAAGAAAGTCAGACCTTCTAAAGACTGACTCACAAACAGCCAAAAAACAGCATCTATAAGCCAGGGGATGAACTCTAAGGAATGTGCAAGTCATTCAAAGAATGAGATAAAAACGATGTGAATCAACACGTCCTGTTTACCCTAAATAAGCCCGAACAAACACTCGGAGGTTGGAGGCATTCCTGAAATGTGCTTCAGAGGTGAGCCCACGCACACCTGAGTAGGGGGCCTCAGGGCTGAGGAACGCCCAGCTGCCCATCTCAGCATCCTATGGTCAGTAATGTTCAGCAGCTGGTTGCATAAGCGGCTGAGGAAGCTGCCAGGGTGTCCAGGGTGAGCTTACTGCAGAACGAGGTGGGGCTGAGAGTTTACCAGGCAATTCAAACTGATATCATTCTGAATCCACAAGTGAACTTCCTTAGTGAACACATACTCTACTCCGTGGTGTTAATGTAACAGGAAGTTGTAGCACAAACATACATGGACAGTCCCTTCTGGCTCGTCCTTGTACAGGGATGAGATGATTTAGCTTAAGCTCCTCAGGGGCCTGAGATCTGATATTATCCTGTTTCTAAAGGGGATTCGATCTTGAGATGGCTTTTTAGTGTTGAAGCCTGAGAATATTTATCAAGAGGAGATTTCAGAGACTCTGATGAGCTTGACGTGAGTTGATCCATTCACAAAAAAAGTAGCTTGTTGCCTTGGGAACAAGTACAACATCCGGCATGCATAACAGATCAATCCGAGACCATTATGGCCCATTTCAGTTCCTGGATGCTTTCGTGCTTTTTTTTTTTCTTTTGTTACACAGACATTTGAGGATACTGCCCACTCAATAAATCTCGCCCACAATAGAAGAGATGTCAGGATGAAATGATGAACATTGGAAATGCCATCAAACGTTCTGCAGAAGAACAATTTTACTGGGTGTGATGGGGAAGTAGGGGGAGTTATATGCTTCTGAAACTGACAAAGTACTGACAGGTAAAAATAAAAAGACCCAGATGAAAGATGCAGATAGAACGTTTCATTTCGATTCATCTTCACACTTCAAAGGCGGGGAGATTATAATGCAAGCTTTGTGTCTCTGTGTGTATTCCCTTCGTCGCATGTAACACTTGTTGCAGTCTTATTGCATGCAATGCACCCGTTACAAATTATTTAATAAGAAAAGTGCAAAAACACAAAGCTTCAGCAGAAACGCTTCGGGAGACATGGCTGATGAGTTATAATGGACAGACTCAACAACGACCCCCACTGGCCACACATGTAAGATCCCCATTTTTGCGCAGAGTAGGATTCGCGCGTATTCTCGCTTCCTGGCACCCTCAATCATATTTTATGTTCAGTGTGGGTCATGTTCGGTTAGGGTGGGAAAACGTAAGCGGGTATTTAAGAAGGAAATAGCCGGGGTTTAACTGTCACGATGGACCTTTTACATTTGCCTGCTCCATTGAGTTACAGAAAAACTGCTCTGCTAAGTGCAGGTGGGCATGTACGAACGAGAACACGGCGGCCTGCGGTTTCAAGATGATCAGAGGGAGGAGGCTTGAAATGCCTCATTTTTACCGGATTGCCGCCATAGTTTTTGACGCCGGCCACCTACAGTTTGAGGAAGCGAAGCCACCTTCCCCAGCGTTCCCGTACGAAGGCGCGTTTCGGGTCTGGGGATAAACCGAGAATAAGTGGACCCCCCAGTCCCCACCCCCGCGAGGAAATGCCCGCACCACGTGGCGGCGCACTCGAGCAGCACTGACGCCGCTTATCACTCTAGCTTGGCTTTAACATTTTATAAAATGAAAGGAGGGGATAATGGATTAACGTAATCTAAACATGATAAAACTACATGAATATAAAGTAAAATGTAGTAACACTGTATGCTAATTGAATATAAGCCAGTATAAACAGGACAGGGTTTGGATGTGCTGCCACCTGTGGGAATAAAATGAATACAGAACTCAATATTTAATGCTTGTCCAGTACATGATCATGGAGTCTCTAATCACTGACTGATTGAAGCAGCCTAAACAGACTGAGAGGTGCAGTGCCGGAAAATGTACTCGATTTCCGTATTTAAGTAAAATGCGTACAAATACAAAGTACAGATCAAAATGTTACCCAAGTAAAAATCCTTTTAAATTCACTCCGTTCTGGGTGCGCGTTTTAAATTAAAGCACAGCATAATAAGGAAAGCCGTCTCACATATATTCTTTATATTCAGAAAAAAAAATGAAAAAAAAAAAAAAACCAAAATGGTAAAACTTGCCAAACGTACTGGCGCAAATGATCGAAATGACTTAATGACTTGACGTAATCTGTGTAAAACGAAAAATTGATCTATTAGCCAAATTCAACAATGGTGGGCCGGTACTTTTAGACCTCTTATAAGTGGTGAGCCGACTAAAACCTTTATAAAACCATTATATAAAGGTAAATATCGGACATCAATTTCGGTGTATGGTTATACCGTGCATCTCTACATATTGTCTGTTCAAGCTTCATAAAGACATAAGACGTAGTAATAATAATAGTAATAAAAATGGCGGGTGCACTGCATGAAATAGTATTTTATTATCAGTTTCAACTTCAAATGCTCAGATAAAGTTCATTGCTTTACATCTCTGTCGAGGTTTAGTGGTCAAAGTGTTGTTGGGATCTTAAAAATCAGAAAGTTACATTTTTTACTTTACTGGAATATATTTATCTTGCGCAAACTGATATAAAATTTGTGTAAAACTTTTATGATCCTGAGCAGTAAATAAGATTATTTTAAAGATGGATGTTTCTTCATTAGAAATCAGCACCAAAGCCTTACTGAATCAAATACCACCAGTAGATGGTAGCGCTCCCCCATTCCGCATTCAGAGGAAGATCTGTCTCTTCTTGTTCCCGTCATTATTTTCGTAGCTCATGCTAATAGCAGACGAGTACTCCTAGGCCCACTCAGGACTTGTTGATAATGGTCACTGTATATATTCTTTACTGTCTGGCCGTTTGATGGTGGGATTTACATCTCCCACTGGCCTCCCGATTTTAAATGCTCTTGTATTCATAATTTGTTCCAGAGCACTTGCTTTGTAGATACTGAATTTCCTGTTATTTATATTTATAACAGTAACTGATGTCCTGTTTGCTGCTCCGCCCTCTCAAAGATGTACACTTTGCATCACCAAGTAATACGAAGTGCTGTTACATTGTTACATGTTAAAAGCCGAGTGTTAACCAAGGTGGTTTACTAAGGAAATTAAGAATAAAGTCAGGAGGAAAAGGGCTTTGCGCCACAAATGGAAAATAACTAATGATTTCAAAATTAAGCAGGAGTATCTAAGTCTACAGGTAGAGTTAAAAAATAACATGAGACTGTCTAAGAGGAATATAGAAAGAAAAATTGCATTGGAGGCAATAAAAGTTTTTTCCAGTATTCTAACTCCAAAATAGCTCTAAAAGCTGAAATGAGTAATTTACAGGATAGTAAGGGCCTTATAATTGAAAATGAAATTGATATAGTAAATGAGTTTAATGTTTATTTTTCACAGGTGTTCGCAGTAGAGAGCATGAGTAACGTAGCACTATTTAGTATGAATACAGCGTCATCTATGACCAATATATGTATAACTGAGGCTGATGTAGTACTAAGCCTAGCTAAACTCAAAATAAATAAATCACAGTGCCCTGATGGCATCTTACCTATAGTTTTAAAAGGTATGAGGGATATTATTAGCCAACCTTTAACTTTAATATTCCAGAAATCATTATCTGAGGGTGCGGTACCTTCAAATTGGAAACATGCTAATATAACACCCATATTCAAAAAAGGGGATAGAAGTAATCCAGCAAACTATAGGCCAATCAGTTTAACAAGCATTACTGGAAAAATAATGGAAGCTATAATCCAAGTGAAAATGGTAGATTACCTGGATGCAAATAACATTCTGAGGGATAGTCAACATGGATTTAGGAGAGGTAGATCCTGTTTAACGAACCTAATTGAGTTCTTTGAGGAAGCTACAAGTGAAATTGATCACAAAAAGGCCTACGATGTGATCTACATAGATTTCCAAAGGCCTTTGATGTTGTACCTCACAAACGGCTCTTGCTAAAGCTCAAACCTGCAGGGATTTTAGGAACTGTGGCAGCTTGAATCGAAAACTGGTTAACAGACAGGAAGCAGTGAGTAGTTATTAGAGGCACAATGTCACAGTGGGCCTGCGTTCACAGTGGGGTACCGCAGGGTGCAGTTTTAGGACCACTATTGTTCTTAATTTACATTAATGATATTGACATTAATACATACAGTAAACTGGTTAAATTTACAGACGGTGAAGTGGGTGGTGTAGCAGATACTGATCTATGGGTTCCACTGAAATAAAGGTAGCTGATTACAAGAAAGATCTTGGTGTGTATGGTGATGCTTCCATGTCCCACTCTCGCCAGTGTGGGGAAGCAATAAAAAAGGCCAATAGAATGTTGGGTTATATCTCTA
>JAODKE010000085.1:1803123-1827574 GCA_026779605.1 Mormyrus hasselquistii
CATTTTAAAACAAATTTGAGGAAGCACTTCTTTACACAGCATGTAGTTAGAGTATGGAATAGTCTTCCTGCTAATGTAGCGGAAGCCCTGGATTCCTTTAAATCGGAGCTAGATAAGATTTTAACAACTCTGAGCTATTAGTTAAGTTCTCCCCAAGCTTGATGGGCTGAATGGCCGCCTCTCGTTTGTAAATTTCTTATGTTCTTATGTTCTTATTAAATTGCAAGTTTAATTCTGATCACTAGAGGGTGGTACACTTTCAGCTGGACTCCAAGTTTCAGAGTACCCCACGTTTTGTTAGAAGACAGGAGTTTTCTTTTAGCTGAAAGCATGTCTTTGTATTTGCAGGAGGTCGAATCAGAAGGCCTACATGCAGTCAGGTCTTTAGCCCCTCTCCTGTGCCCCCCCCCCCATCACTTACTTAGCTGAGATTTTCTGTCTTCCTTCATTTGACTAAATCCATTACATTCCAACCTCTCTGTGTGGGATAATGCAGACCCACCAGGGTGAGTCATTCTGTGGCCACAAAGGCCAGTGTTTTATCCATGCTGTGTAGATTGTTCCAGTAATAAATAGATGTTATTGCCAGTTATAACCTCCTTGTTTGGGTTTAAAAAAATCTTTCAGATTCAGAAAATTTAAGCTTCGCCAGATTGTTCCATTTTTATCATAAGGAAAAGTGCATTTAATTATACCATAAAAGTGTAATTTATATAAACACTGTTCAATTGTTCTTCCAAAACACATATCCTGAGAAACCATATAATGCAGCTCAGCAGCCACAGATCAATAACATAAGTTCATGTGTCTGAACACTTAAGCCTGGATATTATTTATGTATGTTATATTTAGAATGTCTGTCAACTTTTGCAGTATAGTTGAATGTGTTATTAAGAAGAACTAGACCTGGTTCCCCAGTAAATGATGTGGTTTTTGCCGACGCCGTGTATATGATGCAATGATGAATGGAAGGCAACTGAGAGGAGACATGCTTACAGGCAGAAGGGCAGCCATGTTCTGGGTAAAGTGGCTCTTTTGATTGGCCGAGCTGTCTTTGAATCCGCCTACCCCAGTATCTGTATTTTTAATTTTATTCCTCTCAGGACCTTGCTTGGGGGTGCCGCACACTCGCAGTCTGTGGTCGAGATACACGGCCAGTGCTTCATTACTGCTCTCTCTGTGGACTCTTGGGCAGAAGACAAAGAGGACATTGTTGCCCTTAATTAATAAGTCAGGAAGTCAGGTACACATACATGGGGGTCTGCTAGTGTCAGTCTTGCTGTTGCAGCTAAGGTGCCAGGGTCAGTGGTCGTTTGTCGTCTGCCCATCGCAGTGGGAGCTTCTCACGGACGGTCTGCACCACCTGCTTCTCCCCTCAGCTCTTCTGAGCCACCCTTCTAGTGGTCCACCTTCCAGGCCTTGCTTGTTGAAGTGCCTGGGAAACCCACAGCGGTGCCCCTACAGTATTGATTTTTTTAATTTAGTTTTCATTCTTATATTATTTTCAATTTTCATTTGAGTTCCACTTTAGTTTTAGTTGGTTTTTAGTGTAGTTTTATTAGTTATTAAAATTAAAGGCCTTGGAGCGTCTCACGGACAGTCTTCACCACGTGCCTTTCACCTTTTTTTCTTTTTAGTTTTTCCATATTTTAGTTTCAGTTTAAATAGTTTTACTTCTAGAGATGGACTGGAAGTTGTACAGCTCTTTATGTGGCTTTTCTGTGGAGAATCTGGCATGGACACACAGCTAGTACACACCACGTACTCCAAGCGGGCAGAACACTGATCCAGGTATCATTAACGATCGTCTAAATGCCATATACTGCATTTCGTTTCCTTGAATGATTTCCATCAAGCAGAAAAAATTAACAAATTACTACTTCAGCTAAAGAGTACTTAAAAACAATAATAATGTGGGACATTTTATTTTATTTCAGTTGGTTTTGGGGGTAGTGTTTCTGGTGTTTTTCTAGTTGTAGTTCTTGAATTTAATTTCATGTCTTATTTTTTATTTCAGTTTAAAAAAATGTTTTCTTGTACTTTTACTTTCATTGATATACAAATGGAGCTACCGACACACACACACTCCCCCGAATTTGGGTTCCCACTCACATCTGCAGCAGATCCTTTCATGAGGGAAGTTTTGGTCATGAACTGGAATAAAGCAGCATTGCTTCACCGCTTAAACCTCTCCAGTGTCACTGTGTTCGCACTCTGGGGGGGCAGGTCCCCTTTGTAAGTCTTGCAATAATTTCCTGAGCTGTTGATTGCACATACTGAGGACTCTGCCCTGCTCATTACCTCCATTTTGAGATGCCAGGGGCGATATGGAAGGTTTCAGAAAGCAGAATTAGTGCTATTTGAAGCTGTCAAGCATGTGACAAAGAGTCATGCTTGGAAATTGTATGTTATTTTAAGATTAATTTCCTACAACTGAGGTTTAGAGTTTCATTTACTCTGATGGATATTCTGTGTAAGCGTGACATTAACAAGTTTTAAGGGACCGTCTGCTTCTCTTAGCGCCAAAGAATTGTGGGATGCTTTTGCTCACATGTGGCTTTGTTGGAGCGCGTGCCCATGCCTGTCAACTGGCCTCTCTGCCGTACATGCTGCCCTCTCTAGTGTTCCTCACCTAAGGAAAAAACAACAGAAGTAGACATAGAGTTTTTATCAGCAGCAAGATTTACAGCAAAATTCTATTCCTCTGTTCTATTCCTGAGTCTGCATCGTCCTGTGTTTTTCCTGAGCCATTGTTAGGCATGTGGAGGATGGTTCTGTAACAGAGAGGGGAGGATCAAGGCAGTCCTGTGGTCTGCACATATGGCCAGATGTTTGATGTTGAGGCAGTGGAGAGGTGGGGGAGAAGGTGTCTCCAAGGGAATCGGCTCCCCAGATTGGGCTGTGAAAAGCTTGTGTGTCCTCATTTTCTCACACTTTTATACTCAGAGGTTCTGATCCAGGATATAGACACTGACCTCTAGAATCCTCTTGTACAGTTCAGATGTCAGTTTTAACTGCTTTAGCGTTTGCACTGAATTATTGCTGTCCGCTGTTGCGCTCGTGGTTCACCGCTTTAAGCCGCATGCCTTGGAGTTGCAGTTGGGTGCATTGCAGGCCTTGCAGTGTGGTCTGGCAAAAACTGCAGGGAAAGAGATTCTGAGATAAAAGCAGCCATCAGAGATTTTGTGTTCAGAGACATTGGCCAACCCATGAAACATCTTCTTGTTTATCCAAATGCTGTGTTGAAGCTGCTGGCCCTCACTCCATCTGTGATAGCTATATCCCTCACCAAAACCAAACCACTTATTCCTTTGTTTTTTGTTAATTACCAGACATTTCCACTCTGCTGAGAGTAATAAGTCTTATACTGAAAGAACTGAGATCATTATCGGTTTTTCATTTATTTTTTGATATTGCTGCTAAACTGTTCTGTAATTTAGAATGACTGAATGTCTGAGAATGTGTGCGTGTGTGAACACACATCTGTGGACCATTACAGCAAGTTCACAGAACTTGTGAGATCTTGCTTGCCGAAATCCAAGTCAGACTTATAACAATGTCATAAAGAGCAACAGTGCATTGAGTTTGGGCCACAAAAGCCTTCTTTCCATTGGATGTCTTTCCTCTGGCATTTCATGGAAAAACCCTGAAGGCCCCCCAGTGGTGATGCTTGACGTTCAGATCGCTGAAGAGGCTGAAAGGGACAGAGCAGCTGGGCACAGGTAGGCGTTCAGGGTACACTGAATGGGATTCAAGATACAAGAGATCGCGGGTAAGAGGGCACCCCCTAGTGTTGCTGAGGCTCAAACATCACTTTGTTAGATTTTAGCAGAGGCTCAGGCCATCTGTATAGAACAGTGTTTCTCAATCCGGTCCTCAGGGACCCACAGACAGTCCACGTTTTTTGTCCTACTGGGAACTGGGAGAGAGCAAAAACGTGGACTGTCAGTGGTTCCCTGAGGACCGGGTTAGGAAACACTGAGACACAGAGGAAGGAGCCAGCAATCAGGGAGTAGATGGTACGGCTCATTTTATGTATGTGTCTGACTCTCTCCCAGGCTTTTCCCGGCAGAGCCCAGCTTTCATTCAGACAAACTATCTCAGACACGATTTTCCTCCACTTTACAAATGAGAAACTTCTCATCCAGAAAGCGCGAAACAGCTCGAATACACAAATTCACAGGGGCAGTCATTTGAAAAGTCTTAAGCTGAGGCCAGCGGTGTGTTTCAGTCAGAACCGTGCGCACGGACTCCCTGCGTCGCACATGGAGAGCACCGCTGCTGAGCTCGCTCACACTGCCATGATGCTCCACGGGAGCCTGTGATATGGCCCTGTGCACAAGTGAGAATATTACAAAATGATGACAGGGAGGACCCGTGGAGAAGCATAAAATTGTTTTGCGAACTTTCTGGGAAAAACTGCAGCCATGAATCTCTGTTAATAGACATTTTCCGCATGGGTTAAGCTGCTAGTAAAATTGAAATGCATGAGTCTTCTCTCCCAGAGGTAGCTTAAGTCTTTGTCTGACCTTGATTGGGATTTGGAAAAACTGTTGCAGAAATTTTGGTTGCTGTTCAAACTCTTTTTTGCTGTACCTTGGGTCTGCACATGCACTAGAAGGTTCATGCAGGTGTTATTAGAAGACCTGACTTCACTCATCGTCTTGCATACAGCTTCCCTTTGAAGCTTTGAAGACCACAGTCTGTTTATCTGCTCTGCCTGGTGCTGCTCGCCAAGTTAGCCACAATGAAAAACATAAAAAAAGGATTAAAAGAACAGGCATATAGGACAGTTAATTACTGTCACCAGTGCTGAGCTGTGGATTCTTCGCGTCTTCTTGTGTTTCAGGCTGTAAAAAAACGATGCTACTGCATGTGTGTCTTTTTATTGAGATTTTGCCTCATTTTGGTCCTCTGTCTGTGAGGTGATTGCAGTGCAAGGTTTTTTTGTCACAGGCAAATTAGTGCAGTGTTGAAGCCACGAATCAGGCAAAAATCTGTTTTTGAGTGATTATACTTTGGTTGGGGAGCGACACCCTCACTGGCGGGTCAAAGCGTGAGCATCGGGGACGATGTGAGGTTCAGGAAACCATAATCAAAGTCCGTGAGCAAAGCAGCCGTCTCACACAAATGTAAACACTTCAGTCCTGGCGCAGAGGTGGTTTTCCAGAATTCCCGGCCGTAGATTGAGCATGTTTCCCTGTGAATTTTCCATGGTCGCCCTTTGGCTCATTTGAGCAATGCAGCATGAATCTGTTAATCAGGATGATCTTTGTGACAAGGCAGTCTGGTTGGTCCAATTTACCCAAACAGATCCCAGCTTCCCACCATGGAGAGCTTAGAAAGTGTCAAAAGGGAAAAACACACATATCCCAGGAAGTAACATGCCAGGGAAACGGCTAATGCTGGTCTGCTGTCCTGTTAATTACTGTCACAGGGCTGATGTTTATGTCTGACATTAGCCACAAGCAGCCAGGGCGGCTGGACACCCCAGGAGCGGCGCTGTTAGATCCCACAGTACTGAGCTCTCCCTACCTGGACTCTGCTCCAAAATGCACTTACATCACTACTGAGAGCAGTGTTGGGGATTTAAGCATGAGAACGACAAGATTTCATCACCATTATTCATTATTTACCCTCCAGTCCCGACCTCCGGAGTGTCCTCCCATGACTGAGCCGCATGGAAAAGGCCGCAGAGGATGTCTACATGAAGGCATTTTCACAAACGGCTCATCCATTAGCAGGGTTTCTGGTAGCCGGCTGTTCTTCCTCATTGCCCATTTCCCAGCATCCTGTACTCTAAACAAAGCACACGTTCTGCTGTTTGTTCATAGTTTAAACTAGAAAAACCCCACTTTCGAAGGCGTGCTGAATGTCATATGCATTTTTCTCCCATCGCCATCCTGAGTGGCTCCCGGGTGTAACAGCAGTTCGAAATGGATGTGATCTTAGCAGGTACTGCCCGTTTATAGTAGCACTATCCCTTTGCTGGATGTTTGCAATGTCAGTGACTCACCGACAGTAATTTGTGGGGATTATGCAGATAATTTTGCATTATCTGTCTAAATTATTTATTATTTGTTTTGTTAATTTGTGACATGTGAGGCGATAAGAACACTGAATGAAAACATTGCAGCGTCTCTCCTCATTAGAGTGTCACTAATGTAAAGAAAACTCGTCTGATTCCCCCTTGGCATGTAATGCCCTTCCTATTTGCTCCAGCAATGGCAGCGTGTGCCATCAGCAAACCCATGTGCTCCTGAATGGCCTGTAACAGAAGATTCCCACATCTGATGTCTGCATGAGGACTTTCGGGATCATCAGCACAGACGGAGCTCGGCCTTGGGGCACATTATGCAAACGGAGTGGGAGATGTGAAATCTGATGGGGGATGTTTTCAAAACTGCCTTTTTTTTGGGGGGGGGGCATCTTCCCCTTGCCTGCAAGATCTGAATGGGTCTGGTGTGTGTCGTTTGACCCCAAACGGCGAGCAAGCAACGCAGTGCACCTGGGGCTGTAAACAAACTCCACAACCACGTATAGCTCAGGCAAGACATCAGATGTTTTACCACTTATAAAAAAACCAAAACTAAACATAACGATTTGGAAATACAGCTTTGCCACTGCCCAGGGACACACAGGCCACCTTGTTTCGGGAGCCCAATGATGGCAGAATCCTTTGTAGCACTTGGCAGAGCCCATAGTGCTATACAGTCTCCTTCGGCTCTGCGCCTTCCTACTGCCTGTATGCGTGGCTGTCTTCCTACTGCTATCCGTAGGAAGTTGTGGAGTCTTTCCTGTCTCACAACACCCTTTTCTCCGGTATTAATGAAGATCTTGCAGCATGGTGTTTTCAGATCAACTGGAGATGTGTGTTCAAGACACTCATGAGAATGAAAGACTTTGGTTTGACCAAAGATCAACACTTGTGACGATGTCACCTGTGAGACAGATTAGTTTCTCTGTCAAGCCCCCTGCTAGTGAGGTGAGGAAGGGCTCTGGGACAGGAGGGACACAGGAAGGAGCCCTTTGGTTGTGTGGTGATATCTACCTCCTACCGGGATGTTCTCTGAGCAGTAATCATAAATATTCACCTGGTCAGACATGGAAAGCTACAGCTGCAGCCAAAGACGTACATTTCATCTGAGAGCTTCAGTAAATATGAATAATGATAAAAATCGAACTGATAGAGGGTAATTATTATCAGGTGAAGCCAATCAGGTGACCACAATTTAGCAACAGGTTTTTAGCACCCTGTGCTCAGGAGTTGCAGTATTTGGTTTCTGTTTTTGCCTGCCAGCCAGGCTGCTGCCACCCAGGCCCCCGTCACCCAGGTTACTGTCAATCAGGCTGCTATCACCCAGGCAGCTGCATGCTGGTTAGCATGAGTTAAAGGGAGGGACCCAGTGCTGTGCCTGTCATCGCAACGGATACATTTCCAAGCCAGATTGGGTTCGCTTTGAAAGGCGTGGCACCTCTCGCTGGGCCCTTTTCCAGTTGAGCCAACTGAACTGCGGGGGGGGGGGAGGGAGGGCACTGGCTCGGTCATGGCTGGTATCCAACCAATGGAATGGAAAGTTATTGTACCTTTGATTGTGCAGATATGAACCTCTGCTTACACTCAGCGATGCCCCTACCACACACGATGCATGTGGCAGGCTGCCCTGCGACACTGCTGGCTGTGAGGCCTGTGTGACATCTCTGTGGGTGTGACGATGGGCACCTGTCGCTGCTCTCCAGGCTAGCAGATGCTGGAAGCTTAGCACACAAGGCCCTAGGCTCAAGTCCTGGGGGTCTGAGGCTCTGCTGTGGGGTTTGCTATCCGGCCTATCTGGCTACAGGTAACATATCTAGCTATTTTAATCATTTAAATGCAATATTATAAATTATAACATGTTACAAAAGCATTAAAAAAGTCTTGTACCCTACCCTCATCATCATCATCATCATCATCATCATTATTATTATTATTATTATTATCTTTCCCACATTATGAGACGCTGATCACAAAGCTTCTGTTTTGGTTTTCATGGTGTATGAGTCATCATGGATAACCCCCCATACCAAAATGCTGTGGGTGTGAGGGCGACCGATGGAACATCCTAGCTTCCCAGTACTGTAGCTCTGCACAGAATGTTGTTCTGATGACAGCATGTGGAATGTTCTGGAATGTCCTGTTCAAACAGAGCGGGCAGCCCGGCATCCTGTGTGTGCCCATCTTCGGGCTGATTTATGCAAGACCACTGGTTCCATTCTTCATGTGCTGCCAGGAGGATTAGTATGACCCACTTGGAATAATCGTACGTGACTGCCACTCACGCGCTTTTTCAATCATTCGTTTTAAACTTTATTTATTGTGATATTCCAGCTGTTGATGTACAGGCTACACTTTAAATGTGATGTTTTCAGAATGGTTCACAACCTCAAAATCACAGCAGGTTGTACCAAGGGAATTCAGTGGCTTATATAACAGTAGTATGTACAGTACATTTGGCAAAGTTGGGGTTAATCTGTGTCCCGTAGTGTCAGGAAAACTGAGGCTGCAGTAGGCAGAATAATCAGTGGCTTATTTACATAACCTTATTTAGATTGCTTTCTTCATCAATTTATTTCAGTTTTCTCAACCCAGCCCTCATG
This sequence comes from Mormyrus hasselquistii, assembly GCA_026779605.1. Taxonomy (NCBI): domain Eukaryota; kingdom Metazoa; phylum Chordata; class Actinopteri; order Osteoglossiformes; family Mormyridae; genus Mormyrus; species Mormyrus hasselquistii. Next base: position 1,811,761 of record JAODKE010000085.1, read on the forward strand.
GACCCTGACCCAGTCCAGGTTTTTGCTCCCTTGCAGCACTCAGCCAATCAAGACCACAGAATTCCGTGTACAGGCCCGCTGGGAGCTGGGAAGGATCAAAAATCTGGGCTGTCTGCGGGTCCCTGAGGACCAGGTTGGGAATCACTGTTTTATTTATTGGTCCCCATCACATACTAAAAGGGCAATAATTTACAGCAATTGGGAATCCCACCCATCCGCACCACCATCACTAATTCTGCCACTGCACTTCCTGGACCTCCCCCCCCCCCAGCAGGAGCAGCCAGGGAGGTGCTGTCCTTCTCCAACTATGTGCTGGTCACTCCCACACTAATGAGTCATTACTGCAGAAATGTAAGCACAAAGAGGAAGAGACACCTCTGAGCTTTTTTTATTTCCAGAAATGAAAAAGCGTTAGCATTTGTTCCCCAGATACGCCATTCACAGAATGTGACAGAAACGTTTGTGTATCTAACTGCCATGGCTTTCCTATTTTTGCAGAGCAACCTTGTTTTCTTCAATAGAGTGAGTCTGATCAAAGGATTTTATTCTCCGCGTGATAATGGCGGCGGACCTGCAAAGGCATTCTCATCATGTCTCTGTTTATTTTGACAACACCTGTCATCACTGTATGAAATGATCAGTGCAACAGAGGCAGCTGGGAGGCCAACAGAGGCAGCTGGAACACGCTAGCCAGCACTGGGGCGGAAACCATAATTGAAGACTGGTGTCATGGGTCATTAAGACACACAAAAATCCAGATTGGCCTGAAAGTCCAGATGAAAGCTGGCTCAGGCCCCCCTCCCACCATAAACATCGGGCTGCAGTTTAAAACTTCCCCTCTCAGTGTGGCCAGGAGATGCTGTGAGAACAGGGGAGTTACGTATCCCCAGAGGGACGAGGAGGAGCGATTCAAACGAGAAGCTGGTGGCTAGGCTGAATGCGGCCTCTCAGGCCGACCAACCAGACTCTCAGGCCAAGCACGGCTGAACTCCCAGGCCGAGCATAGACTCCTAAGCCAGGACTGTGGCTTAGTGTGTCTCCCGAGCCAGACATGGACTCCCAAATGCAGACTCCCAGACCGGGCAAGGACTCTTGAGGCGGCCACGGACTCCCAAGCTTGGGAATGGCTCGCGTCTGTTTATGTCTGCATGAAAAAAATGGCATCAGCTTCAAACTATACACACAGCAGGGTTCAAAATGGAAAATGGTAGGACTGGGGAAAGGACTGGGATTCTGGTCGGTTGTCGGAACAGTGTGCCATCCAGTTCACTAACAACTGATCACCAGAGCACAGATCTGATGGGGAATTTGCAGGCGTGTGATGCACAGTCAGAAACTTAAATCACATCCTATGTTACTCTTTAACTCTCTGCGGCCACCATTCTGTCATGATATGTTTTTGTACATGTGGTTTGGAGTATGACTGAGTTACTTCAGTATTTGCTAAGCACTGCATCTATTTTTTATATGTACTTTCTCCTTGGACCTCCCAGTTCTTAGCTCACATCAGCACTATCAGTTATGTAGAGTTCGGGTAAATCCCGTTGCATTAGTGGAACCTGAAGCCATTTCGGCTTGTCTCCATGCCAACCCCAACGAGTGCCTTCAGATGTCTATTACCCCATGACCGCTGAAATATGGCAGCAGAACCATATAAATGTGAAGCCAGTTAGTACTGCCCACAGGTATTGACTTCATGAAGCTAAATCACCATAGCGACAGCTATGCTCCCACCCTAGAACAAAGAGAGGAGTTCCTAACATCTTTTTCTAGACCGATCTTATGAAACAGGCATGGGATAATTCTGGACTATTCTCTAAAACCAGTGAAGGAACCTGCTCAGAATGGCTTATACAGCATGGGGATAAAGTACCAACAAGACCACGGACCATAATTGAACCAGCTAGATCACAGGCCACAAATGGTCTCTGTTGATACCTGTTGCTATGGGCAACGCATCTTTCTCCATGTCTTGCTCCGTGGACTCTGCGATTGAAACAGTGGCATCTCTGCCACAGGAGGCCAGCCCTTTGTTTCCAGCAGATCATGGACACATGCAAACATCGATCAATCTTGGCCACATTTTATCTGGGACCTGTTGGAGATTGTATCAAGTTGCAAGGGCTCATAGCCAGAGATGAGTAATCCTGGTCCAGAAAGTGTAAATCCAGACCAAGATTTTATTTCAACCAACCAGTACTCTGTGACTGTGACTTTTTAATACTCAACTGGTTGGTTGAAACAAAATCTTGGTCTGGACTTTCACTCTCTGGATCTGAACTACCCACCTATGGTGTTCGCAATCAGTATTAGTTTTTGGAATATGGAGCCTGGGATCCAAAGCCGCTGACTTGGTGTCAGGCACATCCACGAGATTTACTATCTGGCATGCTATGGAACCATCTTCCGCTTAGGCTGCCTTTTTATGAGTGATAAAACAAGGGGCTTATGCGCCCCCCCCCCCTCAGGCCAGCTGTGTCTGCAGAGCATGAGGGCTACAACACCTCCAGTATGGTACTTGAGTATGGGTTCCACTGAAATAAAGGTAGCTGATTACGGGAAAGATCTTGGTGTGTATGTTGATGCTTCAATGTCCCACTCTCACCAGTGTGAGGAAGCAATAAAAAAGGCCAATAGAATGTTGAATTATATCTCTAGGTGTGGAGTTTAAGTTAAGGGAGGTGATGCTACATTTATATAATTCCTTGGTAAGACCCCACCTAGAATACTGTGTGCAGGTTTGGTCACCATACCTTAAGAAGGACATTGCTGCCTTAGAAAAGGTGCAACGGAGGACTATGAGAATGATTCCTGGTCTTAGAGGAATGTCTTATGAGGAGAGATTGGCTGAGCTGAATCTGTTTAGCCTTTAGCAAAGGAGACTAAGGGGGGACATGATCCAGGTATATAAGATTCTAACAAGTCTGGATACTGTTCAGCCAAATGGCTATTTCAATATTAGTTTAAATACTAGAACTCGTGGCCATAAGTGGAAATTAGCGGGAAAGCATTTTAAAACAAATTTGAGGAAGCACTTCTTTATACAGCGTATAGTTAGAGTATGGAATAGTCTTCCTTCTAGTGCAGCAGAAGCTAAAACCCTGGGTTCCTTTAAATCGGAGCTAGATAAGATTTTAACAACTCTGAGCAATTAATAAAGTTCTCCCCAAACGAGCTTGATGGGCCGAATGGCCTCCTCTCCTTTGTAAATTTCTTATGTTCTGATGAAACATGCAATCAGGCCCCAGGTGGGAAAAACGAGTCATCAAACTTTAATGCATAACATCATAAGCGTGAGTCTCCTATAACCAAAGAGCACAGTGACGACACACTTGGAGCAGAAGGATACAGATAGAAAGCAATCACAGCTAGGTTGCGTGGGAATCAAGCATGCATGGTATTATGATGCTGAGAGGGAACACAGCCCAGAGACAGACTTCCAGTGCGGCCACATGAATCTGAGGTAGAAAATGATGTATTAGGAGAGATAATTTTGATTAGATGGTTTAATGTTTGAGGCAGTTGCAGATTTAAATATGAATTCATTTTGCCCAATAGCCAGACAGTATTATCAGCAGCACATGTTTCAGCTGTTTTTGCATTAATGGTTTCCTTATTTAAGTCATCTTGGTTGTTTGCCACTGCAGCTGTGTGCAGTATTCAGCAGTGAAGTGTGCCCAAGGGACACTGCCTGTATGTTGGTGGGGGGGGAGGGGGGGTCGCTAAGCCCCACCCAGTTTGTTTTTCAGCCCTTGATTAGAGAAGGAAGCGTTTCTCTTTTGACGCCTAGCATAATGTTTGTGTTTGGGCAGGGTCTGTGACCGTGACCTTCCCCCTGCCGGCTTCCTGCTGCCATTAAAAGGCCGGTTCTGATTAAGCGAGGCAAGGCAAGCAGCTCGTGTTCTGTGTAAAATTCACAGCCATCTAACGGCTACACCAAAGGCAGCTTGTGAAATGCTTATGGCCAATCTATGGCCCGTACCCGGGTTGGTGGATCTGCACTTACTTCCAGCACTGATTGATGCACCATTTACTTAAGGCAGGCTGTCTTTGAACAAGGAGACTTGGGACCTGGACTGGATGGCTACTAATGTCACTCTGTATTACAGGGCAGGGTGGCAAACCTCCTTTGGGCAAGGTAACACCTGTGTCCCTCCCCCCCATCCTACTGGACATGGCGCCGGACATGACAAAAAGGAGTGTCGGCGGTACTTGGCCAGATTGTGTAACATGTTAATGAAGCGTTGAGCAGACGATAAATAATTATAATCACAACTTTATTGATCCCCATGGGGAAATTCTTTTTCACAACTCCCTCAACTTGCTCTTTGTAGAGCAAACTGTCCACAAAGGGCTGCCACCTGTTGGGGCACCCAGGGAGCTGAGGGTTAAGGGTCTTGCTGAAGGAGCCACAGACATGCTGACGCTGGGTTTGAACCTGCGACCTTGTGGTTACAGCCATGCAGGCTTAGCCCACTGAGCCACATGCTACCCTTTAAATTTGATTAAATATGATTTCCATAGGTGGAAAAACTAATATGTATGTGGTTTTTAAAAAATAATGCATTTTGGGCTCTACTTCAGTAGCCAAGACAAGAACTAAATGAGTAAAGTAATGTCTTATAAAAACCGATCCAGAAATCCTGATATGAAATGTTTTATGATGTGTTGCATGAATGCTACCATCACTTAGTATGATCATACCATGTTGGCTTTCCTGTCTTTGAGCGATTTGTGTAAAACCCTCAATTTGAGTTAGAATAGTTAGAACTGGATTACTGAGAGCCTGGTTATGTTATCGCTACCCTACAATCTGCCAGAACACACACCATTTGTATAAAGCGTTTTGCTCGAAGCCAAGGTCAGCAAAATTAATCTACAAAGAACTAAAATTTGGACAATTTTGCCAGAAACTGACCACTTCTACAGTTTAAAATAGAAATTCCAGCTTTACCGTGTTGAAAATTCGTGGCGTGACATTGAGTTAGAGTAAGAACTATGTGCTTTTTTGCAGTGTGATGTAGTTCCCATTTCCTCATAGACATGACTCACTTTACAAGTCTGGCAGGGTGAGGGCAAAGGTTTCAGGAACATGCTTCATGCAGTCGGCTTTTACTTCCAGTAATTTGCCAAGGCTTTTGGTGTGATGGCCTTGGATTTGGGATGGGTCTCCCTGGGGGAGCCATTCAGAATGGGGAGTAAAGCTACAGCAGGACCAGGCTTACTGAGGGGGCTTACTGCGTGGGAATGAAGGGCGACAGTGCGAATGAAACTCGTGTGGCCTCTGTGTGTGACTGCCACAGGCGTGTAACCCGAGTGGTCACGTGACATGCGTGACATTGAGGCTGTTTAAATGGAAACCACATCACTTGAGCACTGCAGACTCATTTCACCATGATTCTGCCTCTTGTCCCCCCCAACCCCCTCTGTTGCCAGATTCACCGCAAAGCATGTTTGTTCTTATTTTAACTAAATGTCACGCTTCAAATGTTCAACACAGGAAGGCCAAAATTTCTATTCTAAACACAAAGTGCTCAGTTCTTTTAGTTCTTTGCAGGGTAGTTTTGCTGACCTTGGCTTTGCCCAGGGTCAAAGGTGAACAGCTGTTATAATTGGTGCTTGACACGCCAACATCCAGTGCCTCACTGCGCCTCTGGCTGCCCAGTGACGCGTTTTACTGCGTCAGTGTCACAAATGGAGCGAATGTCCACATGACACAGTGGAATTTTCCAGCAGTTCCTAAGCTGGCGACTTGTATTCTGGCGAGGCCGTGCGGAGTGAGAGAGAACCGACAGACGCTCTGGGGTAACGAGTGGCACACGTGACTGTGGATGGAAAGATTCGGGCCCTTAGTGCTGCCCAGGTGCGTCCGCAGAGTGAAAAGACCCATCACAAAGACAGACGCTCCTGATTACTGACGCTAATAATACATTCTGCTGGCCTCTGTCCTGACACCCGGGTGCTTCTGTTCACGTGTGTCCAACTGCATTAAATAAGTTCTTGCTGCTTATTGCAAGTTTAGAAGAAATGTTAATGTTACTGTGAAAAGAAAGGTTTTGCATTAACCTGCATCATATACGAGGCACAGTGCCACAGTAACATCATCACCCACTCCTCTGTTGAGTTTGAATCGATCAATAACGGGTAAAACCATCACTGCTGGGTATCAAATACATTTCCTCTGTGGTTAAACATGTGTGTATCGAAACAGAGAAAGTTTATATTATGTCAGGAGAACTGAGGTAGCGTTCTAGGACACCTTGCAGGGGTAGGACACAAACAGCCATTTTCAACATCTGATGAAAGTGAAACTGATTTTTTTTGCTTTGAGTGCCTGTATGCTAATTAGCTTCATGATTGGATAGGCTAATATGACAAACACAGGACACAAGGCAGAGAACCACCCTGGACAGGACAGCAGTCCACTGCTGGACACAAACATTACGGGCAGCCAACCTCGATACTTTTCGCTATGGAGGATTTTTCTCGTGACCTGTGTCTTGCAGTTGAAGAGAATGGGGTTTTTGGGGGCTGAGAGGACCTGGTAAATAGAGCTATTTTCCTTGTTGGCCCCTGCCCCACAAGCAAGTAGATAAACGGAGTCTCTGAAATTAAAGGGAAAAAAAGTGAACAATGATTGTGAGAGAAAATGCACCAGAGCGCTGGGTGGCAGCCAGAGGGCCGGGGAGCCCCCGCATGACGTCAGTGTTTACCTGGCTTGTCCAGTCCTGCCGTGATTTCAGCCAAATGTCTGGTGAGCTTCTCATAAAACACCTCCTATGCCCCTCCTACCCCACTGCTGTTGGTGAGGGGGCGTGGGGGCACGGGGGCACAGTGTGGTGGCTGGGTGCCCATTGTAATCAGTACAACAGCCCTAATGTCGCACGCCGCCCCACCTCTTCACTTCCCAAGCCCCTGCCACCACACTCCTGTTCACCTGAGACATTCTCTCTTCAGCCTGTCCTGAGATCTCAGGTTACAACATTACTTCAGCACCTTAAAGTGCGGTGAATTTGTTGTAACATTACATGTATAATACAGTATTATGGTGCGCATTATGGCAGACTGAGGCCGGGCAGGGACGCCCATGCAGATGGAACGGAAGAGGAGCAGAAGACACAAAGAAACTCAGTGCTCTCCCCCATCATGACTCTGTGACTAAGGAGACGATCTCTCCTACTCCGTCTCGCTACCAATTGCCCATATTACGTGATGTGTGCTGCCTTCTTAGGGAGTGAGTCACTCAGCATAAACCGCCGCTGTCTGGGGCTCTTAAAACCTCCAGTAAACCCTGCAAGACCAGCTGAGAAGCAGCGCAATACAGGCTGTTGTATTTTTCTGCTGCCAAATGTTCATCAGCTAATCAGAGGACTTCCCACTTGTAGGATGAGTACCCAAATTCTATAGAGGTCCTACCATAAAATCAGGAGTTTTTCAAAGTCACTGCTGGAATATGTTGTACCTTGTCTTAAATGTTCCGGTTAAATAAATGCCAAAATCCCTACTTACCAATGTATTCTTGTGATTAATCTTGTGCTTACTGGTCTTAATCCATCTATTTTCAATGAGTGCATTCAACAGTGTACAACCCATCATGTTACTGATGATGAGGGCAAGTCCAAGTCGACCCATTCACTTAAACATCACTTTTTCTAAGTGTTGGGAGAAATTCAGGCAGGCACATAATGTTCAGACACATTCAGCTTCAGCTGTGTGTGTGTGTGTGTATAGCGTGTGTCTATGTGTGTGTATAGCATGTGTGTGTAGCATGTGTGTGTATAGTGTGTGTGTATAGTATATGAATAGTGTGTGTGTATATGTGTGTGTACAGTCAGTGTGTATAGTGTATGTATTGTGTGTGTGTGTATAGTGTGTGTGTGTAGTGTGTTTGTATAGTGTGTGTGTAGTGTGTGTGTGTATATGTGTATGTATAGTGTGTGTGTATATGTGTGTGTATAGTGTGTGTGTAGTGTGTTTGTATAGTGTGTGTGTATAGTGTGTATGTATAGTGTGTGTGTGTATAGTATGTGTATAGTGTGTATGTATAGTGTGTGTGTGTGTGTGTATAGTATGTGTATAGTGTGTATGTATAGTGTGTGTGTGCAGTCTTTACTGCTAAGGGGTAAAAGGCACAGCATAGCATTTCTTGGTACCCACAGCTTGCCTGCCTGCCCATGTGCAGGATATTACCTCACATCTGGAAAGAAGTGTAAGTGTGCTTGCCAGGCTTCTGTTCGCAGACGGTGGGAGCTAGTTCACGGGGGTCAAGACGGTGACAGCAAGATTCGTCTAGAATACACACCTCTGGTAAACCGCTGTGTATAAACGGTCAAAACCTCAGCGAATTTAGATTTGTGCATGCATTCATGTGTTTCTGTGTTTGCGCTGCCTGTATTCCTGAGGTTAAATGGAGAACAGTTAAGTTAGCTAAGCGTCATTCACTCAGAGTGAATGGGCCTTTTCTGCCTGGGGTGAGGTAATGCAAGCCGGGGTTTATGTAACCAGCTAGCTCGTGGTGCGGCTCGCAAACGCTGATGGCCAAGGTATAATCGCTCAGGATGTCCCCGTTTGTCACCGTTTGTGGATGCCGCCTGTTCATTAGCATCACCAGCCGTGCCGAAGGAATGTTTATTGAAGCTGATGTGCTCTTGGGACTCCATGGTGGTTTGGCTAATTACAGATCCCTGCAGAGGGCTACTTATGGCTCTGTGTTCCAAACATAGATGAAAGAAACTAGTCCATAGTGCTGTTTACCAAGAGGTTTGAGGCCCCTGCCTGATTGGGCGTGATCTTCACGTTACAGACGGTCTGTCTCGGGAAACATTTGTGCTTGGGAATGAGATTGACGTTAATTGCAGCGTAGATCTGCCTGACACTAAGAATATTGCTCATTTAACCCCGAATGGCATAACACTGAGAATTAAGAGCGAAGGTTAAATTACCATTCAGTGTTAATACTGAGAGTTCATTTAACACTAAGAGTACAGCAGTGAGGTGGCAGGTTTCACTGTGAACTCTCTGTAAATTCAGAAATGGCAGCTGCTGATTACTGGGTGGGACTGTGACCTGGTAGCGGGAGAACAGCCAGTGATACCAGTGACCACACTGCATCTAAACCATAAAGATCTGGGAAAATGTTACTAATAGTGAATCAGCACTCTTTACTGCTGCTGTCCGGCACAACCTCTGATTGAGGTTTCATATAATATCATGGATTTTGCAGCTAACAAGTATTTCAATCTATGCCAAAAGCAAATTAAACCTAGTGTATGTTCCTTTGCCCCAAATATTAGACCACCAGTTGCATCGTTTTAATTACAGTTATCATTTCCCCCCACAACCGCAGACTTAAATAATCTCATTTACATGATTACAGTAACTAGTAGAAAGCATGTATTTTCCCACAAGGCTTCTGATATAAAACAGAACATGACATAACAGGTCTCAGAGGAATCCTCTGAACCATCCTATTGAGCTAAGCTAAATCCAAGTGCTGGGCACCAGCCATTGGTTCTGCAGCCTTTGGTTCTGCAGTTTCTGTAACAGTGCAGCTATGAGGAGCACAGTCGACGTAAACAGTGCAGCAGGTCTCGCTTTGGCGAAAAACGAGGAGTGGTTGGAAACGTGGCGTGTGAGGCCCAGTGTGCGGGCGCAGGAAGCCTGGGCTGAACACTCCCTACTTCCTGAGTGCCGTCCAAACCAGCACTGACTTCCTGTCTGTGGCTTCGCAGCCACGTCGTGTCAGTGTCCAGCCAGGTCCGGCAGGATGCCGCGTTCCGGAGGCAAGCTGCTCTCCCCATCCAGGATGTTATCGTCAGTTGCTGTATGGTAACCCTCTTCACAGGCTCATTCTTAATAAAAGTGTCGCACAGGTTACTTCAGAAAGATGTCTTTCTTAGCTTGAAACAAAACATTCCAGGACTACTTTAAAGTTAAAAAAGATCCTTTATACAAACATATGGAAATGTTATCATGCATAAACCTTTTCACGTCCTGCTTGCCCTCGGGGTAATGCGTCCCACACTGTCTAAAGAACATCAAGTATGAATCATTTAGTTCCTCATAAGTATCACAGTCTGTAATGGAGACTTGGTCAAACAAATTATTTCCCTAATGTCTGCAAAAAAAAAATTATAATACCAGATATCACTAGAACCAGTTCAGTTTAACTCAATCAACCATCAACTCTGAATGAACCACACTGAAAGCCCACCAAAGTGTAACAGTACAGGTATAATCATTCCAGGAATCCTATGTGTAGGTTCAATGAAAGAGCTCGACGTTTGCTTTGAGCCTGTCGATTCTGGGCAGATATAGTTAATGTGACTTTAGAACAAAAAAAAAATTCTGCTTTATTTTACACAAAGCTGTGTAAAAAGATATTTATGAAGAACTCTATATTAGGCACCCATGTTATAATGTTAAGTTTTTCAAACAAAGAATAAGCAGGTAATTGCAGGGAATTCCAGACCGCCGAGGATATGATTCCCCGAGATCCCTGTGAGAAAATGACCTGCCTGAGTGATACCCTTGGGGGGGCGGCGCGCAGCGTTTGCTCTCCTCCCCCCGGACCCTGTTTCTGCTCCGTGGAGGGCACGGAGTGCTGTGCGCTTCCTGACTTTTCTGGGACAGGTTCCAGCGGTAGAGGGGATCACCATCACTTTCTGGGATTTTCTTCGGTCCCAGACGTATATAAAGTCTCTCTGTGCCTCTCCTCCGGAAACAGAACCATCTGCTTACGCTTCTCGGAGATGGACCCGGCGGGACCGCTCCCAGGGAGAAGCGGCGATCAAAGATAGATAATCCGAAACGGCTCGGGTTTTAAGGGTACCTGTCAGCCCGTTAGATAAGCAGCTCCGGCATTTGGAACACAAGCATGGCGTTTTGCTGGAAACGTTTGCCGGTGCACAAGAAGGAAAACCTCGGAAATCTGAAGTTTTGCGTGACATTTCGCGTGACTCGGCTTTTGCGTTAACATTTCGTATTATGTATAAAAAGCGTGCGACGCAGCCGAGTTTCGAGATACATTTAATTGCAGGATTTTTCACAAGATTTTAATTCTAATTGACTTCCTTGGATGCTCATAATAATTTTGCGCCTGCCTGTCAGATTGTAATCAAAAGAATCGGATTAATTATGTTTTGCTTTATACTCTGAACACATCGCCCTAGCACGGTCAGACGCAGGCTGCTTTAAAAAGGGAGATTACTGAAAGTTGCCCAAACCTATGTTCCGCACTTGGACTATATTTCTGCTGCAGTGGGTTTTCCTTTGACAAAGCCTGGACATGAAGCGGACGCTGGTGCTCAGCGTGTGCCTGCTGTGCTGCGCTTTATGTCGGCTGTTGGATGCTTCTCAGCCGGCTAACGGACGCACGGATCTCAGGCGCTTACGATTTTCTACTTCGAGACTTAACAATACACGTTCCCGGAGCCTGGTTCTGGGAAGTGATGCTCCCACTATGTCCGTTTCCTTCTCGCCAGTGAACCGCAAGAAACTCAATGATATGCAAGCAGACCAGAGGAGCATGCAGCCTGGCAGAAGGCACCCTGGTCGTAATCAGCCGAACCCTGGACCTTTTGTTATGGTCCAGGACGACAGCGTTCATACTAGGCAGGCACGCATGCCAGGCGGGGCCGGTTCCCCAAATCTCCTGGGGAGCTTTGCTGGAAAAAGCCGCCTGCTGGTCATCTCCGCCCCACATGAGTCTGATGGATATTATCGGCTGATGATGAGCCTGCTGAGGCCAGATGTGTACTGCGAGCTGGCAGAAAGGCACGTGCATCAGATTGTGATGTTCCACCAGGAGGGAGAGATGGGCAGCAAAGTGAGGCGCATCACCAACGAGGGCAAGATTCTGGAGGAGCCCCTGGACACCGCACTCATCCCCAGGCTGATGAACTTCCTTAAGCTGGAGAAGGGCAAGTTTGGGATGGTGCTGCTGCGGAAGACACTGCAGGTGGAGGAACGGTACCCCTACCCAGTGCGACTGGAGGCCATGTATGAGGTGATCGACCAGACACCCATGCGCAAGTTTGAGAAGGTCAGACAGAAGGGCTTTGTGCAGAAGTGCAGGGCAGCCGGCGTGGAGGGCCAGGTGGTGGAAGGTGCTGGAATGGGAGCCTCCAGTTTGGACCCACAGCCAAAAACACCTATGGGTAAGAGACCTGAGAAGGAGTGGAAGCCTGTCAAGAAGCCTGTTCCCACCTCCTCGGCCCCAAGAACTACAAGCACCAAGCCACCTAAAACCACCCCCGCCACTACCACAACAACAGCAAAGCCAACAACCACTGCGGTTCGGCCAAAGCAGTCAACGACCATTACCATTCCCCCCACCACTCAGAAGCCCACTAAAGCCCTGACAACACCCTACTGGATGCTTCAACCTACCCCCATGACGGAATACTACTACCCCCCAACCAGGGACCACCGCAGGGGTAAAAACCATCCTAAAGCAACCCCATACCCCACTTCTAACATGGGTTACTTCACCAAGGCCCCGACGGGCAGGTATGGAGATAACCGAACAGACAAAGATGACAGGAGCCCCAAAGAGGCGGCCGTCGAGCCAATAGACCACAAGCCTACAAAAAGCAAGACCAAGAAGAACGAAATGAAGGTGCTGAGCAAAAAGTATGATGGGAAGTTTGATGCGGGAAGGCCCACCGTCGACAATCCGGAGGAGGTGGAGGCTGTCCCAAGCAAGAAGGGAAAAGGCAGGCATGACAGGATGGAAAAAAGGAAGAAGAAGAAGAAGGAAGAGAAAGCCCACAGGTCAGGCAAGAGGGACAAATCAGAAAAGCGTATCAAGAGTGGTAAGGAGGGCAAGGGGCAGAATCAGGACAGAAAGTTTGGAAAAAAGGCATCAAGAACTCAGGATAAAGATGACTTCCAAAAGCCTTCAAAGGAGCCACTGCCTCCCAAGGGAACTTTGTCCCACTTCCTGGATTATTTTGAAAGCAGGCGACGGCTCATTGTAAGTATGAGTTGATTGTTTCAAAATACAAGCTAACCAGGACATGTTGAACCCAGCAAATTATATTGTTCTTTACATTGTTATATGTACGCTAAAATGCTGACATTTCAGTGGCATGCATGAAAAATGAATGGCTTCAGAACCAGACCAATGTGTTGGTGCACGTATCTTGGTGCATTTGACCACCAAGATATGTCTGTGCCTGTGGCTTCTCTTGCTTGCAGCTACATGACTGCTTTTTCAGTTTGAGATTGATATGACCTGTCATGCTATGTTATGATCTTACTTCAAAACACTTCAGAAAAATTCATGATCTTGAACTGATTCCCCTGAAGGTTTTTTTTTTAAATTGCTGTTTTATACACCCCTATCGCGACAAGATGCATTCACTGTTCTTTAAGTTGCCTTTCATTTGTGGCCTGCTAGTAACCGTCACCAAACTGAGTTGTTCTTTTGTTTGATTAGACTGTACAAGGTGTGGTAGACACCTGAACCTCTGAACGTGCCTGAAGATGCCTGTATGAAAAATTATACTACCACGTTCCCCATACACTGCAGTATCTGGCAGTACCGTCTGTCCTGATACCAAGTAGCGAGTGGTTTGTTTATGGTTTTAAGGCATACCTTCATATTCCAAAACATCTGCAAGCCCAGCTTGCCCACAGTTTGCATGTCCTTCCCGCCCTTCCGTCCTTTACATTCTCTGCTTTCCTTTCTCAGTACAAAGATGTGCTGTTCAGGGGAACTGGGAACTCTAAACTGCCGAAATTGTCCCTTTGGTGGTGCTCACCACTGCCTGCTTCCTAGAATGTGCTCCTAATCGCTGCCAAACTGAATGAGCAGAAAATAGATGGATATTCAAAACGCACACAAAGTGACTGACCCCGCCTATGCTCGCCCTGTCTCCGCCAGGTGATCACTACGCCCCATGACGAGCACAAAATGTACACGCAGCAGAGGGATGAATACCTGGAGAATGTGTGCGAGATGGCTGTCCGGGGAGTTTCCATCATTACCATCTTCGGCACCCTGACCAACAGCACCATGAAAATCGACCATTATCAGCTGGGTAAGGTCTCTCTGCCCTTATTTTCTGTGCCACTTCTCACAAACACATGTGTAGGCATTTCCTCAGCCATGTGGACTGTGAGATCCAGCAAATAATAATCATGACGGTCATATATACATACACACACAGTCACACTCCTGGGTAATAAACTGGGCCAAACCCTACTTGCACTACGTTAAGTGGGTGCCATGCTGGCACAGGGGTTGGCAGTATTTTCCCACACCCCAGGACCATGTGTGGAGTTTGCATGTCATCATGGGGTTTCCTCTGGGTTCCCTGATGTCCAAAAAACATGCCTTTCTCCATATGTCTTTGGAAAGGTGTAGACTTGTCTGGTCTCTGCTCTGTTCAATGTAACCTTTCTCTTGTCCAGAAACGGTGTTCCTCATAAGCCAAGTAGGGATTAGGAGGCAATAGCTCAGCGTGAGCTGCCAAATTGCAGTGAAAGTTATGTGCTTTTATTTAGGAAAAAAAAAATAACTCGGGGCGGGCTGTGCAAACACATGCCTCAGAGGCCGCACTGCGCCCTAAAGGTGTCGGCTCACCTAAAATGTCTCTACCAGTAATACAGGGCAGCTTTGTCTGCTGGCTTCCTGCATGGTTGTGTTTAACTGAGCTCTCGTCCCCCTTCCAGAGCACGACAGGCCGATGAAGGGACTTGGTCAGGACGACCTTGTAAACCAGGACCTCATTATCGATTTGCGGAAGGAGTTCGGGATGACGCACAACGGCTTCTTTATGGTTCTCACTGACTTTGACATGAAAGTGAAGGTCAGTATCCCCTCCTCAGAATGTCACAGAAGATGAAGCCTGCATCTCCAGCGTCTGGGGCCATATACCCCAAACCCCAACGGTGTATTTTGAGTACATATGACTGTAACGTAACTGCCGCCTCTCTTTCATGCACCTCAAAGGCTGATGGTGTTCAGCATGTGCCGATGGCAGCATGTTTGGCTGCTCAGGGCTTTGACAAAGAGGTCACTGTGCACCGCCGTGCTGACAGAGACTGAATAGTTTAATAAGGCCTCCTCCATCCCGCAGACAGACCTGCTAACTGCTTATTGTACAAAGAGCTGGGCTTCTCACATGAACTTCTCACTTCTCACATGTCCAAGGTGACCACTTCAGTCAGGAATGATCAGGAAAGGAACATCTAAAAATGTATTAAATATTAGCTTTGGCTTCAGGTAGGTGGTTTTGGAAATCATCTTTGATCTTTGAAGGATTATTTTTGAAGATGTTTGAGTAAAATCCCTTATGTGTGAGCTTTGTAGTATCTGATAAATATCCTTTTTTTTTTTAGCTGAAATCGGTGCCTTTAGTAATACTTTTGCCCTTTAATAGTACAGCAAACGTGGTTCCACTCTTACTGTCGGCTCCTCGGCTCTTAGACACACATGTGTCTGCTTAGTAAATGTGTGATGTTCTCGAGGGTGGAGCATTGAGCTTCTGCTCTTCAGGCCTGCTGTCCAGATGGGTTTAGGAGGCCATGCAGAGTGATTCAGGACACCTTCTCCCTCATTTGCTGTCCCCAGCAATTCTACGAGGCGCCCATTGGCATGAAGGCCGTGCTTGATTACATCGACACCTTCACGTCGCGTGTCAAAGAAATGGAACAGCAAAAGAGGGAAGGTGTGACATGCAAGAAAGAAGACAAGCCCAGATCTTTGGAGAATTTCCTGTCAAGGTAGGTTCCGATTCATGTCATCCACCGCCGCGCGCCTCCCCCTCCGCTAGCCGTCATCCACACCCCAAGTTCCTATGTAACT
>JAODKE010000085.1:1827584-1858317 GCA_026779605.1 Mormyrus hasselquistii
GGGTATATAAAAATAAACAAAAACACCCCAAATCTCTGCGGCAATTTCCCTTCCGCGGGTTTTCCTCCCCCCCCCCCCCCCCCCCCCCCCCCCATGTACATAGTGGCCACAAAAATTTTATGATGTTTGTAACCATGGGTCCTGTGATTAAACTGAAATAAATGATGCATTTAGTTTACTGTGATTATTAAAGATGACATTATTGATCGACAACATTTACAGAATGCCCATGTCCTGCTGCTGGCCAACCAGACTGCGCTGCATAGCCAGAAACTAAGAATGAGAATGAATGGGCCAATCGCCATGGTTACGCATTCCTCTGTGATGAATGTCAGTTTTCTGAAGGATGACAAGGATGATGAGGAGATGAAAGTGTGTGGGCGAACAGAAGGGAGATAAAAATGAGTCAAGATCCATCAAAAGAGAGAGAAATAGATGGTGGCATCTCAGATGGCTATCCAGACATTGATCATGTGTCCTCTCTGTGTTGTCGACTCTTAGAATTACCATACAGACCTGGTATTTATCTGGGTAAATCCTCTGCAGCTTATGACATGCACTATAAGGTTTTTACAGTGACAGGATTTGAGGTTCTGAGGTTCTGACTGGACCGTTCATCTGATTCTAGGTTCCGCTGGAGACGACGGCTGTTTGTTATCTCTGCGCCCAACGATGAGGAATGGGCCTATCAACAGCAGCTGTATGCCCTAAACAGCCAGGCATGCAACCTGGGTGAGTATAACATCAGCCAATCATGTCTGTGACTCCATCAGATGAAGACTGCGATTGGACATTTGGTTCGAGTGCTTCATTTTATTGGTTTCCAATTGAACTTTCTAGGTGATTGTGATGGTTGAGCAAAAGCAGTGGCAAAGAATCACAAAATGCCAGGCTCTGTCCTGGAAGTCCGGTCAGCATGGTGTTTATCATATTTCTGATACAAGTATAAACCTTCAAATCCAGAATGGAAACTGTTCATGTACACGCATCCACATTTAAATCGGAAAAAAAACCTTCCAGCCTCTTGCTGCGTGCTACCTTCCTGCTGCAGACATCTTAGAGAGTTGGGTTTGTAACAAAGTTCCATGTGCATAAATAATTGCACTGGATTGTTTTACACTCTTGTATTTTTTCATGCGATACAAGGATAAGTGAACAAGCTCAGCTCAGTCAGCCTTACAAAACTGCCAAATTCCTTTGCAGTTCCCTCTCAAAAACATAGTATAAGACCTTTGATAGCCTTCTTAGCAATTTATCAGGATTGTGGCAGAGTGCCACCCAGAGATTGAGCAAGTTGGAGATCGACTTCTGGGCTTCATGCTTGACTTCTCAGGGTCCAAATAATGCGCGGGGGGGGGAGGGGAGGGGGACACTCCAACAAACATTCCTGGTTACCGGCATATCGCATGACAAGTGGAGCAACCCTGCACAGCCTAAAGTTCAGTTTCAGCAGTTGGCATGTAGGGTAGAAATGCCACAAGCACTGATAACCTGAAGGCTCAATCCTCAGCAGAACATCTGCTGTTTCCACTGAAACTCTACGTTCTATTTAAGCAATTAAAGCTGGCTGATAGCAGTTTGACGGCACGTAGTGGTCTTTGTGGCACTGACTGTCCTTCACCCCCCCCCCCAGGCCTGCGTCATGTGTCCATTCTGAAGCTGCTGGGCGTAGATCCTCTGGACACGGGCGGCGTTCTGGAGCTCTACCCCATAAACGGTAAGCGAGTGTGTTTCTCATATGCACAGTAAACTATCAGTTCTGTGCAGTGAAGGTCTTACTGCACACATCCTTTTGCTAAACACCAAATAGCACAGATCAGATCCGAAATGCAGATTAAGGTACAAAGCATAAATAAAGGTGCATAGAGATGGGGGGCGTGTGCATGTGCCTGGTGCCGTTATCGTGCTGTTGACTCTCCTGATGACCTTTGTGCGGTGAAATGCTCATCTTTGCATGAAGAGAGAGAGAACAGCAGAGAACACATTTTCTAAATGTTTTGATGTAATCCTGCATGGTTGGGGGCAGTCGACAGTTTTGGTGGTTTTTGGGTGGGTGGTAATTTCTCCAGCCACCCCCATCCAAAGAGCAGGTGGGATGCTTTGCCGCTCACCTCGGGCAGGTAAACAGCCTTATTCTGGGAAGTTTAACCAGAAGGCCGGATGTTCATCTGGGAGAGCACAGGCAGAAATAATGTTTTGCAAAGGGGGAAAAACGAAGATTTAACATACTTTCTAAAAAGGACTCGACCGCAGTTATTTCAGCGCATATCCAGTTCAGCAGCGGGTGGAATGAAGGCTCTCTGAGTCACAAAAGGTGCATAAATGTGTAGGGAGGGCAACCGCTAATGATTACACCATTAAATGAAAGGCTGGCTATTTGGGCTTCATTAAAGCTGATGTAACTAGTATATTCTCATCCCTTTTAAATAAAATAGTTTTAGGATGCATAATATAGTCACAGTATTACCCTCCTTTCCGATCAGGTTTTGGAGAGTTTTAGATGGAAGCGTCCCAGGTGGGAGCCTAAGAGCAACATCCTCCCCAAACATCTTACTGCTTCCACAGAACATCACATTGGCTGTAGAACACAGGTTCCTCAGCATGTTTGTTTTCACAGGAAGTGCAACCGTGGAGCGCGAGGGGCTGTCTGCCTCCTTGGTGAAGGACATCAGGAACTACTTCCAGATAAGCCCAGAATACTTCTCCATGCTCCTGGTGGGGAAGGACGGCAACGTGAAGTCCTGGTACCCCTCTCCGATGTGGTCCATGGCCATCATCTACGACCTGATCGACTCCATGCAGCTGCGTAGACAGGAGATGGCCATCCAGCAGTCTCTGGGCATGCGCTGCCCTGAGGATGAGTATGGTGGCTATGGCTACCATCAGCATGGATACCACGATGGCTACCAGCATGGCTATAATCAAGGCTATGGTTACTAAGCAGAGCAGTGCAATCGCTGACCACAGTATTTTTTTGTATATTTTCACTGAAGACATGTACAGGGATGAAGTGCCTCTTCTTAACTGTTATTTTAAGCAGCTCCACCCAGCAGTCAGATGTTTGAACGACACATTTCACACTTTCACCTAAACAGAGGGGTATTTTGGCATGTAGGGGCATTTTACTGTAGATAAGGAAACTTGTAGATATATTTTTTTTAAATCCCATTTGTATTTATTGGATATCTGCTCAATTTAAGACATAGAATTTAGTAGTCATATCTAGCATTGTTGAGAATAAACGTGAAAGATACTCTTATTTTTTGAAGATTGCTTTTACTGGTCATTATTTATATTCAGCTGGGCTATACGAGAAATAAAGTGTATTGAACTTTTTTGCATCTGTTTCTGTCTAACCAAAGGCAACCTGAGATGATTTTTGATCTTTTTTCCTCCTGTTTGAATACCTGTAATTTGTGTAAATGATGATTGTCTTGGGGAGTTGAATATATCAAAGCTCTGAAAACTTGCATAGCAAACTGATTATAATCATTTGTCTCTGGTAAAGAAGCATAGATTTTCACTTTACAGTAATATCAGGTCTGAGGACAACTAATGCAAGGTACCAAGCCAGCTGCTGAAGTTTGTAGATTGGTCGCCCTCTACTGGAAAATTCTGTGGCATGCAAGTGCTTATCATTAACAAAATACAGGGACATCTCGAATTTACGAGCTAATTCGTTCTAAATCATCGCTCATTGATTGGGCAGAAAATTATCAGAAAGATATAAATTCGAAAATCGGGAGCATGGAAAGTGAGAACTACCTGCATGGCCTAAGCTTAGCTTCAACACTTCCAGTGTTACCAGAAATTGATTTTGTTTTTACATTCGATCCTTGGACTTCGATGTGCAAAATGGCTTAAGGGTATAATAAGGAAAAATGCAAGTTGAAGGTAAAGTTGAATTATTCATTTAATTTTTTTACAGTTCAATATTGTACAAAAACCATACATTACAAAGCAAATAGGAACAAAATAAGAGCAAAACACCAACTTATTATTCATCACATTAATTCAGGAATGTTGTGCCTCCCGTCAACACAAGCAAAATGTTGCACTTATGAGGATAAACATTATTCAAGTAGAAGAGATCTTGAACTTCTGTTTGACGCAGAATGGTTTGTCAAAAGATTATAAATTCAAATGGACAAAAAAATCATTCAGACTCAAATTTAGAGATGTAATACTCTAAACGACGTATAATAAAAATGGCACAATGCACTGAAATTGAGTATATTTTATTATTTCATCATGGTGATGTAATTCTTTGACAAACACAAGTCAGTCCCTTTTAAATACCCTTTAAGGAAATAAGAATTTCAGTAAAACTGAAAATCAGACACTTTAAATGTTATTATAAGCTGATCAAATTAAAAACACACACACAGGTGGGAAGAGAGACATTATTTGCCATCTTCTGCAGAAATGATTATCAAACGGTCATTATAAAATTGCAACGTAATGCTTTTCTGGTACCAAAGCATCACTAATAGCAAAGACCATCAAACTTGGGATGTGCAACTTCTGCAAATGAAATGATTCCCGGCAGACTGCAGTGGAACCAGCTGGCAGGTAGGCCCTCTCTGAATAAATACCACTCATGCATACAACACTGCGTGGATCCCGCAGACCTGATATCTACATGACATACATTTGTCCACTCTGGCAGGTGTCCCATTGCTGAGCCTTCCTAAAAACAGAAGACTGTGTGCCAGCTGTTCAGGGACCAGGTGTGTGTGTCGCATAAAGCTATTTAAAGAGCATCCCTGGGGCAGTCATAGGGAATCTGACAAGCCTTCCAGACTTTCATAGAGAATCCTCCTCTGATTCGCTGTCCGATTTTGTGAGTCTCACAAGCTCCTCGCCATCCTACAAAAAAAAGGGAGGGTTAAACCACATGCTCTTGTCTTACACACTGGAACATTAACACTTGCTTATCAGCATCAAGTGCAACAACAAAATCAAACACAGTGCTAAACACTAGACAAAAAAATACAAATGGCAGTAACTGGAACTGGGATCGAACAGTAAAGCAAGAACTCAATTGTCTGTAAGGGAAAGATTGATAGGTTTCCTACTATTGTTATTCGTTTTATTTGTGTATTATGCACATGTTAATTGTGAGAAGAGCTATATTTGCGGTTACACTGCAGTCAGAATATAAACTGCACAATGATAAGTATTAACCAGATATTTGAAGGCAGATTTTTGAATTTTTCAAATATCTTGAATATCTGTTACAGCACTACTGGGGAGAGAGACGGTCGGCTGAGAAAGAGGTCAGTGGGGGCACTCCTTACCCCTCGTGAGCGCTTGGACATTTCCCCATTGATGACCCGCAGCTTCTCCTGCTGCAGGGCAAACTCGGGGTCCCGGGCACGACTGGTGTTATAGATAAAGATGGCCAGCATTACCACGGGTGCCTGCAGGAAGAAGTCCAGCGAGGGCCGGAAGTCGAAGGCCAGCAGCGAGATAGTGGTGACAAGGACAGTAGTGACCTGGCCCGTCAGCACGTGGAACATGTTGTCACGGAACTTGAGGATGAAGGCCACTGACAAGCCCAGGGCCGCTGTTACGACAGCAAGGGCCAGCGAGTACCTGTTATGGCCATGAAGCAGGCCGCAGTACAACACCATGGAGCGAGAGTCGGAGTGCAGAGCCAGAGTGAGCGTGTTAAAGACCACGCCGAACACATACAGCCTGCTGTTCTGGATGAAAATGCTCTCCGCCAGCTGGTCGCCTTCCTTCAGGATCTTCTCATTATAGATGTTGGCCATGGAGGAGATGAAGCACTGCAGAAGAAGCAGGACGTGGCCAAGGCCAAAACGCAGATCATGCACGAGCGTCACATTCCACAAGCCCCCAGCCAGTGGCCCTCCCCTGTCTGCGGCACTGTGGTTCAGCCGCTCTGCCTCCAGGTGAGTGTAGGCCAAGCAGCTATTGGAGGAGACCAAGATCTTGCCTGGGTGGAGCCCATGCACCGCCGTGGCATGCTGGCTACTCCCTGTGCCCATTGAAAGGGCTACCATGGACAAGAAGAGAATAACCAGAGATGCCCATTGCACTGCGGACAGACGCCTCCTGCAGGACAAACCATGCAACAGCATCACTGAAAGTATCTAAACCCACAAAAAGATGGGGAAAAAAAGTCTTGTATGATAATACAGTGCTACTTACTTTAACACAATCCGGAACAGTATGGCTGTGGTCAATATGACAAAATTGGAAAATAAAACTGCCAGAGCCTATGGGGGGGGGGGGACAGTTTTCTTTTAGAATGGAAAAAAGAATATCCAATACTTGAAAAATTCTATAAATGACACACTTACAGGCTGCAGGTATGTGAGCACATAGAAGATGATGAGGTTGTCGAGGAAGTAGAGGAATGCTGGAACGGACCATTTCATGAAGCTCAGAAACTCCGAACAGGAAGAGAACCCAAGTTCCCTGCACGGCCGTCCCTCTGAAACAGAAACCATGGCCTGTCTGCCAAATGTGGCTAAAGAAGACCCATGAAACAAATGCAAGATCAGCTGGCTCAAACTTACCCCTGACTATTACCCGCAAAGACATTATGATGCAGAACACCAGCTTAATACCCTCTGCCATTAGATTGACAGAGGCAGGTAGGAAGTCATACTTGTTTTCTGCAAGAACAGGCAGAAATAATATGTGTTAGAATATACTTTGCAGGTGGCACCCTGTGGGACAGTGTAGCCCATACTGGGCGACACAGTGGCAAAAGCACCTGCATTGGCAGAGAGCTTTAGCAGGAGAATCCGCGTTGTGCCCAGGATGACGAAAGCAAGGCCCAAGGCCAGGGTGTAGGCTGACGACCTAGAACAGGGGCTTGGCTGGCAACTCCAGGCCATGGCTGAATCCTGCCTGGGCAATCAGTGAGATGGGGCGGACGGTGCCTGGTGACTGGCAGCCTGCAAGGAAAATAAACAGGGTGAATGGCGAGGCGGCTACTAACCTGACCAACTTCAGCAAAATATGAAGGGAAGTAACTGGTTAAATATAGACAGCAAATATATATCTCAAGACTAGGGCTGTGCGATATTGCAGTATAATTTGAACCACAGACGGTAGACGGTATATAATTTGATCTGTAAATTTCAATATAACTGTTTTTGAAAGAGTAACATATGTCCATAGCAAAGGCATTGCAGCAGGAAGTTGTATAATAAACTGTTAACAAAGTAGTCAAACTAGTTATGAACATAGAATATTTATTGTGCAAATGTGCAATTTTGGAAAAAATACAAAAACATTTCAAGTAACTCCCCTGGTTTTATCTTATATTAAAAACACAGGTTGGTTTTGTAAACTTTAAGTAAGCAGAAAACAAGACACAGAACCGAAACCTACAAAATCAATACAATTAGACTAGTGTCATAACTCCATCTTTATTAGAATGACCATTTATTAGAATGAAAATCTCTTCCATAAAGGTCCTTCATGGGTTCGGGTACCCGATTCTAACAAAACATCATGTGCCAAAAAAAAAAAAAACAAAAAAAACCCAAGGGCGATATTTTAGTGATCATATGCGATCTCCTGCAGCTGTTCGAAATGCATGAGTTATCTCATGCCTTGTCCATGTTGTGACCCGGGAGGCAGGCGGGCGGGGAAGAAGGCAGGCAAGCCGTAGATACGGGGAAAAGGGGTTTCTTAGGCCTGACAGGTAGACGGGGGAGCATACGGCGACAAACATTAATGACCGATGTGACATACTGGGGAAAGACACGGACTAAATACATAGGACAAGTAGAAACTAACTGGCAACAGGCGAGTACAATCAGGGAAATACACATGGGAAATGAGGGGGCGTGGCACACACGAGGATCGGACGAGCCGGGCATGACAGTCCACACGTGCACGGGTATTTTTTAAAACGTTTAAAAAAAAATCCCCTGTTCACATGAACATTGTCTTCTAAAATATTTCCGCTAAAATGCGCTGGTCAAGAGCATGCTGTCACGCCCAGCTCCGTACCATCCTCCCGTGTGCCACGCCCACCTCATTACCTCGTGTGATGCCCCGAGTGTGATCACCTGCGTCCTGTTAATCCCAGCCCAGCCTGTGTATTTAGTCCGCGTCTTTCCCCAGTATGTCAGATCTGTCATTAGAGTGTCATGTATTGTCGTGCGATGTTCATACCTGTCTGCCCTTTCCTGCTATTAAACCCCGTTTCTCTGTCCATCCGGCTCTGCTCGCCTGCTTGCCCGCTCGCTCGCCCGCCAAACATGACACATGCAGCATTATAACTCTAACTGTACTGCCATGGTAGCCAATCAGAAGCCTAATTGCCAGTCCTGCTAAATTGAAAACCATGACGCACATTCCGGCGCCTGTGTTGATCAATATAATGTGACAGTGACTCAACATTTATCTGTATACATGTAAGAAGTCCTGTCAGCAAGGTTAGCACAAGCACTATTTCGGCTAAGTCCGCCATTGTATACAGCAAACAGCACACGCTCTGACGTTAAACAAAGTGGACAACGGCACACGATGTGACGTTTCGAGCCAAAAACTCTGTTTTCCCTGTCTACATGTCAACGCTGAAAACGGAGTTTCTTTAAAATCTTCACCCTGGATGGAGTTTTGCAAAACCTCCGTTTTCAGTGACATAAGACTCCTTTCACATGTGGACAAAAGCCAAAGACGTATATAAAAAGGTATGTTTTATAAAATACCTTTGTACGTGTGGACAAGGCATCAGATAATGAAAACAACTCTTTTGACGTCTTGTCTTGGTGGAGAGAGCATGAGCGTTTGTTTCCCAATATTGCTCTTATTGCGAGATCTATTCTGGCCACCCCAACATCCAGCTCCGCAAGTGAGCGTGATCTCTCGTGTGCCCAGATATATCATTCGGGAGTGAAGCAGTCAGCTGAGGCCATCAACTGTGGATGATATCCTTTTTTAACACAGCAATATAAAGCCCCATGCCAAACATTAGTCCATGTCTTCATGTAGGAATTCCAATCAGGTAATCAAAGAAAAATGGACAGGGCATGTAGGTAGCCTATAAAACCTAATAATATGCAAGGTAGCCTAATGTACATTTTATATAATTTTAGTTTTATTAACACATTTGATTGTAAGGTGGTAAGGCTATGTGTGAGCATGGCAATATCAAACATTATTTGAGTTTGGAGGTAGGCTACCATCGTTTGTTTAGCTTATTATTAGGCTCTTATTAACCAACGTTTTCATTTGGCTATGACTTTTCAACTGATGGTGCACATGTCACTAGTCGTTTGTTGTGGCAATAAACTTTTATCTTTAATTTTGGCTAACTGACCAAATTTAAATCGTATACCGTATATCGTTTATACCGCACAGTATTACTCACAATTAAGCAGGGAGTCCCTCGGCAGAATTCCTTAAATGCTCCCCCCTTGGCTGACATTGCGATTAATTCTAAACAACAGAGGTAACATTCACTGTGTCCTGTGTATGTCAGGGAGCTGTAGGATATGCACCCATTTTGGAGTTACTGGATCCCATTGCATTTAAGTTATTGCAAGGTGTCAGTATTTTATTATTCTGACAGTAATTCGTTGACGGTCCCTAAATCAGCGGTGCGAGAGCGCCTCAGTCACTGTGGAATTGTTCTGGCCGTCTTTCGACCACCTTCTGCCGGCTAGCGTGAGTGAAGCACCGCCGCTAAGTCTGGAGAGTGTGGATCTGAATATCCGTTGAATATCCAACCTAAAACTGATTTCACCTCAGTTTCAAACCATTATATGGTCTTGTCCTTCAAGAAACATATTTGTACCATGTTTCAATGGTCTTCTAAGCATTTATGCATAAATTAACTGCAATTTGTTTTATTATTATTATTTTTTTTAACAGTCGTCACTACAAAGATAGAAGCCTGTTTCCACCACATAAAACAAAAATATTAAGTCGTAACTACTGACGAATACAGAGTGTGAACGGTTTATCTGGTAATTTCGACTGTGTACCTCGTGATTCAGACTTAGTATCTCAATTATTTTTGTTTTAAATGACTTGATCTCCACGTAATAATTCACACTCTCTAAACATAAAAATCGAAACCCAGAAACCATGCAAAGTGATTAAATAAACATGTTTTAAGTACAGATAATCGTAAAACGCATTCAAATGTATTAAAAAACTGATCGTGGCAGTTGACTTCCAGCCGTCCGCCCTGATATTGCAATATTATTAACACCTTACTGCTACATTGACACGTAGTGGGTGGCTACGCTACAGTCTAGATAAACCAAGAAGGTAACAACAGGAGACTAACAAATCTACTGATGCATTAGCAATGAAGAACAAAAGAGTTGATCGATTGGTTATATCAGGCAGACTTTTTGTAAAATTATTTTAGGAATTTTCGCTTACCTCTC
Organism: Mormyrus hasselquistii; assembly: GCA_026779605.1. Lineage (NCBI taxonomy): Eukaryota > Metazoa > Chordata > Actinopteri > Osteoglossiformes > Mormyridae > Mormyrus > Mormyrus hasselquistii. The sequence goes on from JAODKE010000085.1 coordinate 1,837,976, forward strand.
CCATCGGTAAATGCCAAAGACAGTCCACACTTCCCAGTTCGCTGCTAACTACAATGTTATTTTTAATATGCGCATGCGCAATATACTGTATCTTTCGGCCGTGTGTTGTAAATATGCTATATTTATTTCTCCACATTTAGATATTTAATATGAATTATATGTGTATACAGCATATAATTTGTATTAAGATAAAAAGTGTATTATAATTGAAATGATTTGGCATTTAAAATTTATCATCAACAAGTTTAAGTGGCTTAGCTTATTTACAGTGTCAAATCTATAAATGTGTACTTGAAATCCCGCGAGATTTGACATACGGAAGTAGTCGTCAGGTGATAGGGGTCATGTGGGCCGGCGCTGGCGTGGTCTACACGCAGTCACTTCTGTTTGCGCGTGAGGGCGGAAGTGCGCTCGTAGTTCACTCAAAGGAGAGCCCTTCTTGGAGGCTTTAAGTTTGCAGCCGTGACGAGAGAGACAGCAGGTTGTTTTGGAACATGCAGAACGTTATAAATTCCGTAAAAGGCACCGCACTGGGAGTGGCTGAGTTTTTGACACCAGTATTGAAGGTAGCTTAACAGTTTAGCTGTCAAAGGACTAAGCAAATTACCACTGATGTTTAGGATGCGTGCATATCTGCCTGCGTTAGCTAGCTCAAGACATGTTCTTACTTAATATGCATTTTAGATTTAGATTACTTGCTGTTTTTGGAATCTGCTAATTTCAAAACTTTGTTGCCTTGTTTCGTTCGTTATTAAGTCCAGTTAGCAATGCACTGGATTCGGCTAGGTTGCTGTTGGGGAATGATCGCGCATGTTTTCGAATTAGTTCGAGTGAGTCTGTTCATTGGACAGCTTACAATTATTTCATCTTCTACTTGCTCGCATGTCCTGTAGATCAGCTGAAGTTTTCTTAAAGGAAAGTTAAGCATCCTGCATCGAGTGGTGTATAAAATTTGCTTTTGTGCAGAGTTTTAAATACAGCACGTGAACGGCGAATTTCGTTTACACTTCTATTTTCCTGGGAACAATTTGTATGACTGGTTTAATTTTCGAAACCACTTCGGAGTATTTGAATATACAATTTTAGCAGCAGAGATATCTTATATTCGAAGGGTATGATCCGCGTATAAATCGGCATTACTTACTTTGCTATTTGTATTGTTTTGTATTAGTATTTGTAAGTGATAACATTCCGTATGTGTGTTTACTGCCTGCCACAGGAGTCCAAATTTAAGGAAACTGGAGTTATTACACCAGAAGAGGTAATTTCCCCGTAGTGTCTTTGAACGTGCATATTTCAGCGAAGCAGTTCTGCCTTAAATGAATAATGTAACTTAAGTGTTTCCCTGTTGCCTTAAAAAGCATTTCCAAAGTTCCAATATTAATCTATTTTACAAGAATTTTGAGGATAAAAATGAATTTTGCAGTTCTGCTAATTCTGTGGCATGATTTAAGAATTGTAAATGTCCTGTCACCTTTAGAAGACATTGATATATTCTTCAAAAGTCTTGAATAGAAAGACCCCTGTCTCAGCTAGATTTTCTTTCCTTCAGTTTGTGGCTGCTGGAGATCACCTGGTCCATCACTGTCCCACCTGGAAATGGTGTGTGTGTCTGTGTGCATCTGGATCTTTCCAGAGAGGCGCAAGGAGCAGGCCTGCGTGACTGCTCTTCAAGGAAAGGAGAACCAGTGGTGGTGGCGGTAGTGGGGGGGTTGGGGTTTAAGTGTCCCTTTGATGCTGAGCTTTCAATGCTGAATGTATTCAGATTTCTTCAGTGGTCAGCACCTAATAAACAGAAGTTCATATGCTCTGCTCTGTTAGAAAAACAGTTGGAGCTTGTATGTTAATTGTTTTGTATTTTTCTTTTCTGTCAGGTCAACAGGAGAAGAGGCAAAAGTAAAACCTTATTTACCAAAGGACAAGCAATTTTTACTAACTCGTAATGGTAAGAGAGTACAAAGTGACATTGTGAGGACATCCCCATGAAGAATCTGCTTTCATACTTAAAAATCAAAAGTACTGCAGTACTTTTATCAGGATTGTTTTGCTTTGTTTGAATGGGATCAATAATAATGTATAATACTGAATCAGTGGGATGTGTGTGTGAGTACCTTGATAGTAAGGTTACTGCATTAACACTGAATCAGTGGGATGTGTGTGAAAGAATACGCTGACAGTAAGGTTACTGCATTACTGTGCATTCTGACATTGCTGCCATGTGCATGTCAGTACCCTGCTACAAGCGTTGTAAGCAGATGGAATACTCTGATGAGTTGGAGGCCATTATTGAAGAGGATGATGGAGATGGAGGCTGGGTGGACACCTACCATAACATAGGTGAGTTTCTCTTATACACAGCATGTGCAGCTGCATCAGTTTTGTCTCTTCTGAATGTCTGTGGTGTATACTGATCTGAGGTAAACATCATTTGCTGTTACTGTCCAGGTGTATCAGGTATGACTGATGCAGTGCAAGAAATCACATTAGACAATAAAGTAGGTGTCAAAGTCTCCTTAATATTTTTACATCTTTTTAACAGCTGCATTGAATGTTGTCCATATTTAAATTCTTTAAGTAGCCTGAAGCTGTCTGGGCAACAGTGTTTAATGATTTGCTTTCGGTTTCCCATGAAGGACAATATCAACATGAATGTGCATGTGGGCGCATGCGGGAACAACGAAGACGATGATGATGACGAAGAGGCAGCTGACATGGAAGGTGTGTGCATTGCCCACATCAAACTTCCAAATGGCTTCCATCCCCGTGATGTTGCTTTAAGCCCCCTGGTGGCGGCTTTGCGTTAGTGTGATTCAGGGGTTACCTTCTCATTTCAGAGTACGAGGAAAGTGGCCTTTTGGAAACCGATGAGGTATGGAGTACATTCATGTTTGTTTACCAGGACTCGCATGCAATGTGTTGTGTAATAGGTCCATGTGCCTGTTTACCTGAGGGTCTGTGGCCTTTGTGTCCCTCCCCAGGCAACCTTAGACACCAGCAAAGTGCTAGAAGTGAGCAAATCGAAAGTGGACCCTGGTGGCGAGGATGTCATTCTGCAGACACGGACCTATGACCTCTACATCACCTACGACAAATATTATCAGACTCCACGACTCTGGCTCTTCGGCTATGACGAGGTGCCCGCCTGTGCCAGCGCGTCGTGTGGGCCACTCGGCCGTCAGCGTGTGGCTGGTTGCATGTTCAGCTTCTGACAGTGTGACTGATCTTGGTCTCACAAAAGCACAGCTGTCTGCATCTAGCCTCCCTTTCCCAAGATTCAGAGTTTGGTTCATCGTCCTTTGGATGTGTTTGATGGTCCCTCACATGGCTGTCGGCTGTCCCACAGGATCGGCAGCCGCTGACCGTCGACCAAATGTATGAAGACATCAGCCAGGACCATGTGAAGAAGACGGTCACCATCGAGAACCACCCACATCTGCCCCCTCCAGCTATGTGTTCTGTACATCCCTGCAGGTGAGTGCTGGGCCACGCCTTCACGGCTGCTCCCCCGTGCCGGCTGAGCTGAAATGGTCACAGGTGCTCTCGCTCTCTTCTCCAGACATGCGGAAGTGATGAAGAAGATCATTGAGACAGTGGCAGAGGGCGGAGGAGAGCTGGGAGTTCACATGTATCCTTTAGAATGTGCCCGGGGATGTGGAATTGAAGATAACCGGCCAAGGAGGCAGCTCCTCTGTGAGACTGAAACACTCAAGCGGGAGTGTTAATTAAGCCTCTTTCCATTTCATCTTCTGCCCAGAAAACCTCAATTGTCCTCAATTGTTCAAAGGCATCACAAAAACTCATAAATTTCAATAAACACATTTACTCATTGATAAAATGTATTAATTCATAACAGCTCCCTTTTGTAATATTCCAGCATATTTTAATAATTGAGGGATTGACACTCTGGTTGCTTAGGTGATCGCTGTCTGCTTTTTCAGTTCTTTCTCAGCTTGTGTGGTTTTTCTTAACTCCCAGTTTCAGGTATCTTCTGATCTTCCTGAAGTTTGTGCAAGCCGTCATTCCCACCATAGAGTATGACTACACCCGGCACTTCACCATGTAATCTGCAGATGGCAAGGCGGGGGCCGTAGGGGCCTCGCACCCATATCCGCTTCTCGGTTTCTTTCCTGGATTCACTTTTGGAGCGTTTTGGGTCGTTGGGATTTTCAGGAACTCCTTGCATGGGGGGGATTCAGATCGTTCCGGAAATCAAGACCGATGGTTATATTTTATGTTTGCATTCAGATCCACAACTAGCAAATTACATGCATATTCTGCAGCTTTATTTGGTGAAATGGTCCATCTAAGCTCTAGTATGGAAAAACTTGTACACCGTCTCCAATAAGTAGATTCATTAATAGGAATCTGGGTTCCAGATTGTGAACAAAAAGCTACCTTGTACTTCACAAGCATTCTGCCTAATCTGCCTCAGAATGTTAGGTGAATGTTTTTAAATCCTCTTTCGCTTCATTCTTTTGAAACCTCTTCATAAGCACATGTGATCTCTCCTCCCTTCCTGTCTCTTCAGAATTTATTGCGCAAAGCTTTTGCTGAAAGCAGAATAGGTTAAATTTCGTGAAGGTCATAACATCTGTGGCTGGGAAAGGTGGGTGTCCTTAAATGTTATAGTGTAATTGGGAGCGATTGGATGGGTTCCCGATCTCCCCCAGAGTCATGGATTTCATGTACTTTAACAGGGTGCGCTCCTACCTCCAGTGTCTCTTAATCACCTGTGCTGCTGGTGCTAAACTGCAATATGTGTGAACCACCCCAAATCTCCTGATATCAGCAACATCCTATTCCAGCAGCCGTTTGGAGCCGCAACTAGCTGCAGTTGTTATCTATAGCAAATAAGATGTAAAGCTTCGGTTTGGAGTGAGAATATGCACTTTTGGTCTAGTAATTAAAAAAAAAAAAAAAAAACAGCCCCTCTTTCAGGAGTTTTGGCTGGCCCATACATTTGAACCTTAAAGCGTGATTGCTTCCCTGTGTACGTAAAGCTTACAAAACGCCTTTAGAACCGTGTCACAAATGTTAATCGTATATTACTCGTATTCCGGTATATGTCACAAAGTCACGTGAGTCTGTATATTTTAAGAAAAAAAGTCGATGTTATACGTCTAACGAAAAACCATGAAAACTGAATGCGGCGTTTATATTACGGTTTTGGACGTGGTGTGTTTGCTTCTTGTGTCCTCCATGTAATGCACTTCACGTACAGTGTGATTGAGGCCCATGTGCGTTATGCGTCGGCGGTGGGCAGTAGGTGAAATCAGGGTGATTCTCTACACACGAGTAGCCAGGGTGGCAATTTACATCGGATTTTTTATCTCTGTTACCTTACTTAAAATATACAATTTAAGCGAACGAAGTATTTCTTCATTTTAAAATACTTACCTTGCCATTAGACATTTAATTGGAAAAAATACGTGCATAGTTACAACTGTTAATGGTAACTGATTAAAAACGATTTTTTTTCGGCAACCTCATTTATTGTACCATATAGCAGCTAATTAAACAGCTTTTCGGGGTTTTCTATCAGCTAAGTCGTCTGTATGTTCGTGTGGAGCTTTAAGGCAATGTAAGTTATGCGTCAAAATGTATAAGACGCTTCGTGTGAAGATTCTTATTTTGCTCATAGTTTCCTATCGGCTTAATTTTTCATTAAATAACTGTCTTGCATCATAATTCCCGATGTACGTGTCACGCGCGCTCCTGCTGTTTGCCTTGTCTGAGACTGTCGGGGGGGGGGGGGGGTCTTGAATGTTTTACTACATATAAATAAAAGTCTCACAAATAGTGTTTCTGTTCATCATTGCGGAAATAGAGTCAACTCTGTATAATTGTCAATTATCAAATAATTGACACGTCAGGGCATACCGTCACAAAAACAATATGATGGTTTTAATCCCATCAATCCATCTATTATCTATACCGCTTTATCCATTTAGGTCGCGGGGAAACTGGAGCCAATCCCAGCATCTTCGGGCGAGAGGCGGTGTACACCCTGGGCTGGCCGCCAGTCCACCGCAGGGCCAAAAGAAACACTCGCGTGCACACCTATGAACAATTTAGCCAGTTAACCTATTCTGCACGTTTTTGGACTGTGAGAGGAAACCGGAGCCCCCGGAGGAAATCCACGCATGCACTGGTTTTAATCCATTATCTGTAGAGTTAATTATAAGCCGTAGTTTCCATTTTATAGTTATGTTTCAAAATCAGACCTGAGCTGTCGATTAAGTCTATTATGAACTGTTCAATCGGCAGTTTTAATTTCGTATAAAAGGAATAAAACCCCGGTCCTTTGAAATCAGAAGTGACAAACCACGTGTACGTGGCTGTTTATTATGCGTTACATCATTTTCCCGCTTTACTTCTAATCCTCTATAATTATATCACCCCAACTGATAATTATTCTCTTTAAAAGGTTGCAGATATGGTCTTGTTTCATAAATTCTCTCAGAGAGTCTTTTGAAGCTGTAATAGATTTAGTTTCAATATTTTTTTAGAATGCAGCGGATTGCTTATTCATTCTGCTGTACTCTACAAAATTAATTGATGAAATATTTCATTTCTGCCATTGCGGCCTCAAACATATTTGATCCATTTCAGAATTCTTATAATGATCATTCGTGAATTCCGGAACAATAATGATTGCAGAGATCTTGCCAAATTAACAGCAATTTTTATATTTCACTTTTATTTTATTTACTGCTTTTTGTACTTTTGTCTAGCACCAAAACAAATTCCTTGCACTTGTTGTACTTGGCAAAAAAAAAACATTCTGATTATGATTTAAAGTGATAAATCTATGATGCAATAAAGTGTCGCTATTTCATGGTTTTGTTGCTACTTTAGATGATGCAATGCCGTAAACTGACGCTGCAAATGTAATATTTTTTAATGAATGAATATTGCACAGTACAGTTATATAACCATAATACAATAACAAGAAGAAACTAAGGAACTCTGTGTACAATTCTAAAGAAATAAATCAAATAAATAAAAATGAAATCTTCATACGGAAAAGAACTGTCACATAGAAATTTTACACCGGAACGGAGGGGGTTCCTTTAGCAACCGCATTCTTCCCTCGGCTTTTCTGGTGAAATCAAAAACGATTCCAATTGGACAAACCGTCAGACACGCCTCTCATTTTGTAAAAACCTGATTGGCAGGACGTCGGTGTCGACATTCTGTTTCCGCCCACCAAATGGTGTTCCGTGAAGTGCCACTCGCTGGGAAGGTCATGCGGCAATTGAAATGTCGGAAGCATGGAAGTATCCCACGTTTTTATTATGCGTTTATGGGTTTTTTTCAAGCCTCAGGCCTTTAGAACCCTTCCTTACCGCATATTTAATGGGACCTGATAAAAACTTAACCGAGGCCCAGGTAAGTGGACGTGGATTTTATTTACTTAAACCCACGACTCTAATAGATGCAGATATAGTTAAATTGTATGTCTTTTGCAAAGCAATCGTTGTGTACACGGATCAGCAAAAACAGAAGAGTCCGTAAAAAAGTAAGCCGATATTTCTACGTGCGTGCGGATAAGTTATAGATATATAAGTGCTTAAGATATGCAGTATGTATCTAACAACTAAAATACAATTAATGTAAGAGAATTCATACTGGATTTTACACATACAAAACATCAAGCTTAACATTATGTACAGGCTTTTATTTCTCCAGCTCGTGATCAAGTACGCCTAATACCCAGCAGCACGTCGGGAATTTCGTAAATCCGGCACCTGGTGACATTAATACTTGTACTTTTATTTGAGCTGGATAAATCGGCACGCAGGTTGAACTCCCCCTTTTCAAATAATAATAATAATTAAAAATATTAACATTTGCAAAGCATCAGTGGTGAAAACTGTATATCAAAAATGTTAACCGCACTGTAATGTTTACATGGAATTAACAAGCATAAGAGAATTCTTATCCCCTCATAGAATTTTACTTTAGCTGTTCCTCATTACAGCATTTCCTTACATGAATTATTGTATTTGACGGAATTTTTAATATAACAGGCTTCATGGCTGTCCATTTTATAAGTACGAGTTGTCCGTAAGTCGGACGTTTTTAACCTGGGGACTGCCGCTACTTAAGGTCCAACGGTAGCTCCCCCCACATGAGCCCATAACTTTCTCATTTAACCGGTATCTGTGCGCTGCCTCCTGAGTCATGTACTGTTTAAAATTTCCTCTTCTCACTGTAGGTCGTCAATGAAATGTACCCTGTGTGGACCTACTCCTACCTGGCACTGCTGTTTCCCATCTTTCTGGCCACGGACTACCTCTGTTACAAGCCCGTTATCATCCTGCAGGGGGCGAGCTTCGTGGTGACATACATTATGCTGGTGAAGGCCCAGGGGCTACGGGCCATGCAGTTGCTGGAGTTTTTCTTCGGGGTCGCCACGGCGGCTGAGGTGGCATACTATTCGTATATCTATAGTGTGGTGGAGCCGGCGCAGTACCAGAAGGTCACCGCCTACTGCCGAAGTGTCACGCTGCTGGGCTCCACCGTGGGCTCGCTTGCCGGGCAGGTCCTGGTGTCCGTGGCAAAGGTCCCCCTCTTCTACCTCTGTGTCGCCACACTGGTGTCCATACTCGTGGCTTTCATTGCTCCCTGGTTCCTTCCCATTGCCAGCAGGAGTTTGTTTTTCCACAAAAGTGACAGCATCGTCCTGGCGGTGACAGAAGACCCCTCAAAAGGGACAATTCGTGTCTCCATGGAGAACCTGAGCAAGGAGAAGGTGGAGGACAATGAATGCAAGATACTGCTTGAGCACAACATCCTTGCACCTGTATCCAAGGTCAGCCAAAATGCATTCTGACGTGGCTCTTTAAATGCATTGATATTAAACATGAATGAATGACAATCTTAAGTCCCGGGGTGATTCTGTGGAATGTTCTTCATATGCAATGCTATGTATTACAATGTCTTTCTTTAAACCAGGTTCCAAAGCCAGCCGTTGGGAGCGTTGGTAGTCTTGATGTGTTGAAGACACTCTGGGGCGACTTCCTGCATTGCTACTCCTGTCGTACACTTCTGGCCTGGTCTTTGTGGTGGGCTTTGTCCACCTGTGGCTATCTACAGGTGGTCAACTACACCCAGGTCCTATGGGAGAACCTTCTTCCTTCTCAGGAGTTTATGATCTACAACGGCTACGTGGAGACAGTCTCAACTGTGCTAGGTGAGCCTGCTAACCTAAAAGCTGCTTATTTTCCTTAGCAGAAATATGTAGTTAATCTCTGGATAACAATGTCCGTCAAGCTTCTGAATAATGTGCTGAAATTGCATGATCTCTGGAAGGTATTAGCAGGCATGTAGACTCAGTGTCATGATGCATTTCTCTGTGCTCTGTCCCGGACCAGGTGCTTTGATGGCATTTAGCGTGGGCTTTGTGACGATCTCCTGGGCAAACTGGGGAGAATTGTGCCTTTGCTGCTTCACTGTTGTCTTAGCAATAACAGTGTATCTTATGGACACTGTTAGGAACATATGGGTGTGCTACGCCTCCTATGTTATCTTCAGAGGCACTTACATGCTACTCATCACAATTGCCACGTGAGTATGAGTATGGGCCATCAAGACAGAATGTCAGAATGAGGTCTTGTGAAGGTCCACCTGAGCGATGATCTTATTCTCTCCATCAGCTATCAGATTGCTGCTAACCTTAACATGAGGAGGTACGCCTTTGTCTTTGGAGTCAACACCTTTATGGCCTTGTTGCTCCAGACCATACTGACTCTGATTGTGGTTGACTCCATTGGACTGGGCCTTGATATTTTTTCTCAGGTATGTCTGCTCTCTTGCTAATTGTTGTTTTCCTTTTTGTTTTGTTTTTTTTAATGGTAATGTAACCGAGCTCTGTCTTGAGCTTTACACCTGCCTTTCCCTCCCTCTCAGTTTTTAATCTACGCCTGCTATTTTGCGACGATCGCCGTCGTCTTCCTAGCAGCTGCGCTGCGCCGGCTGGTGGTGAGGTGCCAGGCCCGGCCGTCGAGTCAAAGCGTGAGCAAGGACACGGACTTGGACTCGGTTGGGGGTGTCTCGTCTCTCCATGACGCAGAAGCGAGCCTGCCTGTGGACGACCGGCTGCCGACCCAGGGTTAGGACAGTGAAGAAACCATTATTTTTGTTACTGTATTAGAGAATAAAGAGCACATGGGCCCCTTTTTCCCCAGGACTGATATGATGTGAAGAATGGGGACTGCAACAGCCTTCAGTGTCTCTGTAAACCTACCTTTGCACACGCCACATTATTTGCACCAAAATACAATTCTTAAATGTTACACAAAGATACTCGTAGTAATGGCAAGTCCAGATCTTGCACGCAGGACACTCTACTGGCATGGAAGGAAACCAGATGGACCAGCATGACCTATTTTATGAGGAGAGCGTTGATACTTGAATCGCCGATAGTGTTGCCACTGCACAGTGTTTTGTTTTCTCTGAATGTAGATATGTTATGTTACGCACAATGAGGTATTAAGATACTGTTTTGATTAACGGGAACCTGTGAATACCCCAAATGCAGCCCGTCATCATGGTGGGAAAAATAACATGCCTGTGGACAGAGGGGTATCACAGGGGCATCGAGCACTTGACAGGGCCCCAGAAACATTGGGTGGGGTGGGGGTCAAGGTCACATTTTAGTTAGGGGCCCCAGGACTTCTAGGTGCCCCCCTCTGGGTAGACAAATGGACAAATGTGGTTTGTATAACAGGAACGCTGATGAGTTGCCTTGGGTGTTGGACGCATCAGACTAGCGTCTGAGGTGCGTGTTTCTCTTTTGGGAGGAATGTAGGAGTGAGCTTCAGTGAGCCATGTGTAAATGTATCAGAAATCCCATCAAATCCATCACTGCATATAGCAATGGGAACCTTTGATTTAATGCTCAAAGATTTTCGTGAGATTTTTACTGAATAAACTAGATATTACTTTCCTTGGCAAACAGTGATTTTAAAGGAACACTTAAAATTGTGCTTACACCATATGCCTTAGTATTTTAAATGGTAAACTTGTAGTTAAGCATTGTTCATTTTTATGTTATGACGAGAACTTGAAATGGATGCATTGACATGTAATTTTGTTTGCAGAAGTATTTTTATAATAAAGAACTAAAAAATGTGTATTGGTGTATTTTTTAAACTACCAATGAATAATGAAAAAGATTTAAAACCTGCTAGTTGCAATGAACTTTTTTTAAGAACATGCTAAGCACAGCATCAGCTGCAACATTTTCACTCTTGTGCCCAGTTGTCCAGTAGTAAACTGATTGGATTTCAGCTGTTGGGTTGGATCAAACCTTGTGCAAAAGAAAAAAGTATTCTAATATCAAACTAGATCATGTAATCCAGTTTTAGTTTTGATCTGGATCAAGCCTTCGGTATGTGTTCAAAACCTTTTTAGTAGGATTGGGATACCTTTGATAAAAAACAGTATTACCCTGATCCCAGCAAAAGGGTGGATTTTGGGTGGATTTCAGGAACAAATTTTAAAAAAAAACTTTACAATGCAATATGAATAAAACATTTGTATTATGTAGTATATGCGCACATTTATTATTTTGCTCTTGATTTCTTCAACCATTACAGTGGAAAAAGTAGATGGAGCAGACATTAGGCTACCTCTTAAGATATGTAGTACAGAAAACCTAAAAAGAGGTTTTGTTCCCATGAAATAATCCCCAAAATAGCTGTCAATACCAAACAAAACTATGAAGTTAATTGTAGTTGTCATTCGTCACTGTATATTGATTGCAATAACATAATCACCAGAGATGGACCAGCCAGAAGCAGACTCTAACAATTACATCCCTTCTAATTGTTAACTATTGGACATTTATATGATTTAAAATGTGTGTTCAAAATACAATGTATTTGTTTTATTTGATGATGTGATAATGTATATTTGTTCGTGCTACACCTGTGATCGGAAGATTGCTTGTTCGAGCCGCAGCCTCAGCAAAAAAATCACGTCCATTGGCCCTTGAGCAAGGCCCTTACCCCCCAGCTCCAGGACCGCTGCGGATGGCTGCCTTTCGTTGCCACACTGCTCTCACCTATATATGTCTGTGTGTCATAGAGATCAAGATGAGATAGGCGAACAGAGAATTTACCCACAGAGATCAATAAAATGTCATTTTCATAATTATTTACTCCTAGTTGCTGGTCCAATAAGGGGTCTGTTTAAAAACAATTGAAAATTGAAGGGGATGCTTGTGCTATTTTATTGTTCTATTTTCCATCTCCTCAAATAACACTTATAGTGACCCTTTACATAGCTAGTGGCCTACATTGTTATAGGTAACCCCATTCAGAATAACGGTATTCCGGATTTGGAAATCTTAAAAAATATATATCTGGATCACGGTGATGCAAACCAACGTTGTTTTTGACGTTGGTTGCCACAAAAGTAAGATGGACTACCTGATCCTGGAGAGCAAAACATGGGATTTCCAAATCAGAAGTATTTGGATGCAGATGAAAACTCATGAAGAGCCGTGCCCGGGAGACATGAAACTGCACTTGATCGGAGACAGAAGGAGCGCCTCCTTGGCGTCCTGTGATTGGCTCTGTGGTGACACGTGACGCGGGCAAGCGCCACTGCGGGAATGTTTGATCTACCTTGGTGGTCCAGCTCGCTCGGCGATCCAAGAGTGGGATCTAATATGTTTGTTTATTTTGAAAGATTCCTCTGAATTAGTATGAGCGCAAAACTCGTACTATATCCTTCAAACACTAAAATAAAGCAATCCCGAGCGTAATTATATCACTTGAAAATTGCAGTAATGCCCACTAAATAAAACGATAAAGTAACACTTTCTGAAACGTACAAACTCAGCATCTAAAATAACGTCATGCGTTTTCTGCTGTGGATGTATTTATTGAGTTCGACTTTTTCCTTTTTTTGGGGGGGGCACGACGGTCTTCTCCGAACCCTAGAGCGAAGGGCTACGGCCGCCCCAGACCACCCACGAACCGTTTCCTTCTCGCCAGCTGGGGTGGAGAACCGAGAGGGAGAAGGAGCCGCGAGTGCTGGGCGCCATTGCAGCCGGCAGCTCCTGCTCTCCGCTCGGATCTGCCAGGCAAGGCGAAGAGGAAAAAGTTTCCAACTCGTGCAGCGGATCGGACCGATATATGCGGCCAGTTTGCTCGAATGGAATGGAGACATGAGGGCTGGAATTAGCGCGTACGAGGTAAGGAGGCGGAGGGGGACGTGCTGGATGGCTATTGTGCGAACAAAGAGAAAGCCGTAAGTCGGTTCCGCGGTCCGCGGGGTAGAGCATCGTCCTGGTAGGTCGGGCGCAAATCCTTCATGCATCAAACTTAGATTCTGTTTTTCTGAGTGCGGAAAAATGCTAGTGAGCATACATTTCAGGCTGTACGAACCAGATTAACGAGGCCAGGGTTACTTAGAGAAAAGCGAGCTTATACTTCAACAGCAATAAGCGACATTTCTTCTGTAAAAGTACGCTTGAAGTCCCAAAGAACGCGAGAAGCCTTAAAAAGGGGGACTTGTCAATTCATTAGTTACAATACGTGTAGATGATCCGCTTATTTTTCTCACGAGAGATTTAGACCTTACCGGAGCTAGGACAAGACATTTGTGCCCCACCCCCCCCCCCGAAACCGTAGTAGTAAACTATTTTAGGAGTTGGTGTATGTGTGTAGTAAACGTAAATTTATGCGCAGTATTTAAAGTTCTAGGAAGAAATCGTAAGTTCGTTTCGGCCGTAAAGGAAGCGATTGGCGAGACCAGAGGAAATCCTGAGCCATTAAGTGGGAGGCTCAGCGATGTCAGAGAAATGTGCCATCAGCCTCCAATTCGGCCAGTTTAGGGAAAGTACAAGAATGTGTTTGTGACACTGCATCTGTATTACAATATTACTTTCCCACAGAAATTCATTGCTCAAACACAGAGTTATACAAGCTTAGTTTTTAATATAATTCTTTAAAAATAATAATTAGAAAAATTGTGTATTCAGGTTGTTTCAGTGTTTGTGGCGGTAATTTTGGAAGCGTGTTAACGTGTAGTATATTAAATGTTATTGTGGAAACTGGTGTGTATATAAAATTGCGTGTAGATTCACGTTTAATCTGGTTCCTGTCCAGTAATTAAGGGAGTGTAGACATTTTCCTACCTGTCCCACAGGATAATAATCATGTTCTGATTGAAGGGCCATAAGGCCAAATGTTTACTGGGCTATCAAAGTGTAGCCTGGTGATGTATGATGTAAACGTAAGGCTGAAGAAAGGCCGCCAGTTTAAAGGTCCCGCTGGTGCTTCTGTCTCCCTTGCAGTATCCCAGCATGCCTGTCTGGCTCCAGTGGCGCAGTCCCTCGGAATGAACAGCAGTGGGAATGGGTCTGAGGAGGACCGGTGGCAGAGTGGGTCCAGCGGAGCGGTGGTGTTGGAGTCCGTCTCCATGCTGGCGATCACCCTGCTCGCCTGCCTGGGGAACCTACTGGTGGTGGTCACCCTGTACCGGAAACCCTATCTGCTGACTCCCAGCAACAAGCTGGTGTTCAGCCTGACGCTATCCAACCTGTTGCTGTCCATCCTGGTGTTGCCATTTGTGGTGACCAGTTCAGTGCGGCGCGAGTGGCTGTTTGGCGTCGTCTGGTGCAACTTCACCGCCCTTCTCTACCTGCTGATCAGCTCTGCCAGTATGTTGACCCTGGGAGCCATCGCCATTGACAGGTTGGAGTCCTACCCAGTGCAGATGGGCATTCTGTTCCAGAGGGTTGTGGGCGTACCGGACCGTATTTTCTGAGATCAGTTATTAAGATCGACCAGTTGCTTGCAAGGACATGTCTTAAACATCTTTGCTGTAGAACAAAGGGTGACAATTTTGTTACTGCCAAAACACAAGGTTAAGCTTCATTGCTGTTGATTTTGTTGCATAAATCGAAAAAGCAATGACTTCATTGGTTTTATTGTTAAATGTCTGTGCAAGGATACAGAGCTATTTGGTTTATGACTTTGAGACTTGCTGTCTGCTGCGTCGTTCTCTGGGATGATCTTACCAGTTTCTACGTGTAGATGGAAGGTATGGCGGTAAAACCGTCTCATCATTGAGGCACTGGGCTCAGAAACCTCTCTGTGTCCTTCCAGGTACTATGCTGTGCTCTATCCCATGATCTACCCCATGAAGATCACGGGCAACCGCGCGGCCGTGGCCATTGTCTACGTGTGGCTCCACTCATTGGTAGGCTGCCTTCCGCCGCTCTTCGGCTGGTCCTCCTTTGAGTTTGACCGCTTCAAGTGGACATGTACGGCGGCGTGGCACCACGTGGCCTCCTACACAGCCTTCTGGGCTGCCTGGTGCTGCCTGCTTCCCTTCCTGGCCATGTTGGTCTGCTATGGCGTCATCTTCCGGGTGGCCCGCGTCAAGGCGCGCAAAGTCCACTGTGGCACTGTGGTGGTGGCCCAGGAGGAGTCGGCATCCAGGAATGGCCGCAAGAACTCTAACGCATCAACCTCCTCCAGTGGCAGCCGACGGAGCCTGATATATGCTGGCAACCAATGCAAGGCCTTTGTCACTATCTTGGTCGTGCTCGGAACTTTTCTAGTGACTTGGGGGCCCTATGTGGTGGTCATCTGCACAGAGGCCCTCTGGGGAGAGGGAAGTGTCTCCCCAAGCCTGGAGACTCTGGTCACATGGCTGTCATTCGCTAGTGTGGCCTGCCACCCGCTCATATATGGCCTGTGGAACAAGACTGTGCGTAAGGAGCTTCTGGGAATGTGTTTCGGCGACCGCTACTACAGGGAGTCGTTCGTCACCCGCCACAGGACAGCGCGTCTCTTCAGCATCTCCAACCGCATCACCGGTGAGTGCCGGGCGCAGCTGGAGAATAGGTGGGGTCTGAGCTGTTCCTCTTCACCTTGTATAGAGGGACTGTTGTCCTGGTCTTGCTCTGAGATAAGCATTTTTTAAAGTGAGCCCTTGTCCTTACTGATCTTCTAACTACCATCCCTTTGCAAAGATCACCAACCACCCCTGACTGAAATCAGTACCATTGCATCACTTCCTGTGACGCATGACTGCAGATGGTATGTATGTGGTCATACAGGGCTGGCTGAGCGTCTGCATCTCCTTACAGATCTAGGGATGTCTCCACACCTAACGGCCATACTAGCGGGAGGGGGTCAGTTCCAGGGACACGGCAGCAGTACAGGGGACACTGGCTTCAGCTTCTCCCAAGACTCAGGTAAGCTAAGTACATGTGGAGCCCTTGAGGGGGGCACTTTTGTCTCTCTGGGCCATCTGAGCTTCTCCTCCCCCACCCTGTGTTTCTGCCCCCGCTTGCCCGAGGCTGCAGGACGCCCTCCTTGAACGCAGTCCTGTTGTTCACTTGGTGTTTTCTGAGTTGCTCGTTACATGCTGCCCCTGTCGTCATTCACTCTGTCCCGGAGATGGGTGTGTGGGGGCCTTGTGCACAGTGCCTTTTCACTCCTAGGTGATGAGAGCCCTTTCAGGAAGCGTCCCTGTCTGTGGTACGGTGGCGTCCAACATCTGCTGCTCTTCTACTCAGGTACAGATGTCCTGCTTCTGGATAACTTCTCCTCGGATTCCCACCCTCCTCACCACACTGGCAGCTCAACAGCGAAGAGGAGAAGCTCTGTGACGTTTGAGGATCAGTATTCCCGAGGCAAGTGTGCCATTATCTTAACAGGTTGCTGCTGTGTCTGGTGTACAGGAAGTCCCTAGGGTACGAACAAGATCCGTTTCCTATGTCTTTAAATTCAATTTATAGGCAAGTTGGAAAAATAATATATTACATAACAATAATATATTAATAAAAGTAACTACACACGATACTGTGAGCCAACAAACCACCACCTGTGCACTCATTTTAGTTTCTTGATTCCTATATTTTCTTATAATTTGGTTTATCCATCTTCTGTAATCACTTATCCTAGGCAGGGAACAGGCCAGGAGCGGGCACCAACCAGTCTTAGTGTACACACACACACACACACACCCCTACAGCCAATTTGACAACTTCAATTAACCTCAGCATATTTTTAGACTCTGGGGGGAACTGGAATACCCAGAAGCCCTAGAGTGCACATGCGTACTCCAACATGGAGTGGTGGAGACTCAAACCCAGGTCACAGACATGAGGTGGCAGTGCTCACCACCGTGCCACTGCACCACCCACATCTGATTCCTTTGAAATGGAAAAATAGACAATGAAATATATTAAATAGAAAAATTAAAAAATGGGTAGCAATTATGTAATAAGAACTTTTTAAAATAACATCATTGTTGTCCTTTTTTTACATTTCATTTATTTACATGTTTTTTTGGTTCATTTTTTTGTTTGACCAGTTAATATGGTAGAGCACACGATGTCACACTGCAAAAAAAAACTCAGCACATTTTTGCTAACAACAAATGAATAACCTGAGATTGAGTCTTGCAGACAGTGTATAATTAAACTAGGCTTTACCCAGCTTGAATATTTGACCATAGTGTCAGTTTGTTGATTGCTGACAAACTGTACTTTTCATTCTTGTAGGTCGAATTCTTTGTTGCAGTAGCCCTTTTGTTTTCAGCAAAGTTTGGCTGAAATTTAGTATGTTTTGATAATTTAGTTACAGACATTGTTGAGCAACACTAATAAAACTACAAAAAAATTGCAAGAATACAATGCATCCCAAAATAAAAGGGTGAATGCATGAAAAACTATTTTAAAATTTAACTCATAGCTAAGGACCACCCTAACGTACTGTCACCTGGAAAACTGTGGTTGAAGTTTTTACGTCCATTGCTAACTTTTTTTGTGGGATTTTTTTTCTTTAGCAAATGTTGGTTCTCCTCCAGTCCAAGTCAAGGCTGAGATCCACCAATCCCTGGACAGCTACGCCTCCAGCCTGGCAAAGGTGATTGAGAGCGATGCAAAGCTGCAGCTCTTTGGGGAGGAAGGCATGCTACCCATCCGCACGCTAATGCGACCACCGCGCTCCCTGGACGGCCAGAGGCTGAGGTTGGAGAGCATCGATGAAGGCATAGTCAATGATGAGCTTGAGATGTGTGTATAGTTTTTTTTTTTTTTTTTAATAAATTGTGTTTAATTCCTGTTTATATATGGTGTAGTGTGGTATTGTGTGTGTTTTGGAAACTTTCATATGTTCATTGGAAAATTGTATGCATTTAATTTGTGCAACTAAACCTTTTCCGTCATGGTTCTTGCCTTGGTTTGAATTTGAATTCAACATTCAAGGTTATGGGTAAAATTCACCTTTTGGGGTTCTGAAATCACACTCTGCAACCTTCCCCTCCTTTTCCAACAAAACTGGCACCCCACTTAGGGCTGTGCAGTAGTGCCTTTTATTGATAAGGCAGAGGAGTCTTCCTTGGCATTTTTTGACACCAGGGAGCACTCTGTGAACAGATTTTACTTAGTGTGATTTCTGGCCGTAAGTTTACATGCAGGTATACAAAGTCTTTCAGCCTTCAGCTATGAAGAAAGCACACCTCAAAGTGTTAAACAATAGCTTTTGGGGCAGAGGAAAAGTATTGCACTTCACATGTTCAAGCTCCAGCCACACTTTAAAACCTGGAACCAGACCCCGTTCCAATGCGGCCAAAGACACCGCTCGCACTGTCCTTTACACAAACGTTAGTACTAAAAAAAGGGGAGGGACTGGAAATTGCACTACTGTTCTGTTACAGAAATATTCCACACTGGTACAAAACAAAATGTTCAAGTACTCTGTAGCAAAAGTTTAAAAAGAACAAGTCACTATGGCTCATCTTCATTCTCCTGGCCGGAACCTTCTGATCGATCACCCTCGGCTCGGTCTGAGGAAGAGAAGAGAAGGCGGCTCTGACAAATGACTGGACACTGAAGGAACAAGACTTGGTCTTAACAGCGGCAATCCAATCAAACAGCAGGAACTTCATAGCAAAATGCACCTGGTTAATACAATGCTAGCCTATTTCTTTAAACAGATGCTAGCTAAATTAAGCCAAGTTGCTTAGTACAGATTAAGCACAAAATACAGATGGACAGAGTCCGCACGTTGCTAGACAAAATTATTTTCTTAAGCAGATTTTACACATTTTTTTGCAATCCTTGATTTTATTGTCCGCCTTAGGGAGGCGATATGCTACATCCCTGGTGTCGTGATGCTGCCAGGTGGCTCTGCCAACATGCTCACCAGTCCTGATGTGGTTGAGTGAGGCGAGCATCCTCAGCATGAAGGAGGCAGGGACTGTAATGGTGTTCCTGGTTTCCTCTAGCATCAGCTCATTGCGTGCTATCACCTGTGAGGAGATCCCAGGTGTTGACTCAAGTGACATAACACTTCATCATCAAGGGAAGGTTGGCTTAATGCATTCATACAATATGCTACTGCCAGAGAACAGGCTTTAGAGTGGTTTGGTTCATGAGCAACAGGACAGGTACCACGTCGGATACCCGCTATTTGGGGGGTACAAAGCAGGGAGCAACCAGATGAATGAAGTTCTTATAATTGTAAATGGATACAAAACATGTTCAGAAGGCAGGAAAACCACAAAGTCCCCTTACCTCATCGGCAAGAACCCTGTTGAAGGATGGCAGCTCTTCCAGTGGGGACCAGATCTTGATATCATAGTCTATTCCAGAAGACGCCAGGACTGGAAAAGAGTGGAAGTAACATGAATGAGGAACCACTGACCATAAAGTTTTACTGCCATGTACCAAAGTAACGCATTGCATTGTGGGATAATCACTGGGGTCGTAGGGATGGGGTTGCAGGCAGTTGACCACATGGTTGTCGGCCTCCAGCAGCATCAGGTGCTCCGCTGTACGCCGGTCCCAGATGAAGATGTGGCCACAGTCAGACCCGCTCATCACAAAGCTATTTCCCCAAAAGCAGGACTCTTTGATCTGCAGAGAAGCGAGTGCTTCCGTTAGGCTGACGCCATGTGAGCCTCCGTCTCCCAACATGCCTGCTAAGCAATGCCCGCAAGTCCAAGTGATCCATGCTGTGCAAAGCCGCTGGTTTAGACAGTCTAAAGTATTGGGCAAACTGCTTTGGATGAAGCATCTTGAGGAGTTACACACTAGCCCCACAATCCTCAGCTGTAGTACACACCATTGTTCTGGAGTTGCGGTGTCCCTTGTATACCATCTTGACTGTGGGCCTGCGGATGTTCTGCGTCTCGCTCTCCTCCATCTCCCGCCTCTCCTTCCTCCTACGGAACAGCTCCTGAATGCGAGCTGCTGCAGAGCGCCTGCGGTGGGGGGGGGGGGGGGGGGGGGGGGGGGAAAAAGGAAAGGCCCTACGGGCAGCTGCCAACCCACCCACAAAACCCTTTTTTTTTTTATTCTT